>CM074279.1:18382963-18875463 GCA_037194245.1 Opsariichthys bidens | reverse complement strand
TAAAAATCCATACACTCAGTATCCCCAGATATCCTTCTTTTCCCTTTTCCCAGTGTTTTGTAGTTCAGAATTCTCCTGCGACTTGGAAAATATGAGTCTTGAAACCTTGAGGTGCATGGTTTGTTTTAGTTTTGTGTCTTTGTGAACTTGGCCGTGTAAATTGGTCTCCTGATCAAAAGTTCCTTGTGTTTATGGTCCTCTGGCAGGCATTCTGCTCTGGGCTATTCAGCACAAGGTTGCCAAAGCGGACTGTACCGCTGTCTAAACAGAGGTTGAGTTGGTTGTTTAAACGTTACACTTTGTCAACTTTCTCATCGGTTTGTGAGTTTGCAGTACCACTAGACACGAACGCCTCATCGCCAACGCCCTCCTTGTGTGTTGAACTAGCTTTGCATCACTTCCTTTATCCTAGCTTGGCTTTGCTCTATTAATTGTGCGGTTTGCAGAGGTGAGTGGGCACAAAGTAAGTGCACCTTAATGGACAATGACCGCCTCACGCCAGCTTTCAAAGTATGTGACTGTTAACCAAGTTTAGATTTACAGCACATCAATTCCAAACGCAAACTACTCAGCTCTTATAGAACGGCCTCATGCTGCAATTTACACAACCTCCACACCAATTTGATTTCAAGGAGACACAGACACAAAATATTGGAGACAATTCCTAACCCTTGGTCAAATGGGGTTGGTTAAGAGGTTATGGGGACTAGATTAGCTCTCAGACATCACACCAAGCTCAACCTTTGACCCTGACAGGCCTGCTCAAAGGATTGTGGGGTCAATTGGTCAAGTGTCATTTTATCCTCATTCCAGTGAGCCATATCTAACGTGTTATTCTTCTCTCACTCTCTCTCTCTATTTCACTTTCCTTAACGGCGGGCTGTCAGGCTCTTGGAGTCATTAGAAATGGACACCTGCTTGCTGAATGGGGGTCGAGCTATGCCACAAGAACTTGTATGCTGACTCCAATCTCATTAAAGGTGGAATCAGTCTCTTCATTGTTATTTTTCCCCCTCAAGCACAGGACAACAGATAGATAGTTAGAAGCAACCATGTGTGTTCTATGATTAGATTTGTGAGGGATAATTAATCACAAATGGTGCAGGGGAGAAAAATACACACAGGCTCATACACACACGCACACACACACACACACTTTTAAACAGCAGCAGCATCATTTGAATATTGTTAGTGCTTTAATAAGCTAACTGATTGATCCCAGGTGAACACTTTGTTGTGGAGATTGCAATGCCCTTTAGGTTTGAATAAACAGAGCCCGCAGCCCACACTGAGCCCTGTTTGGAGATAACAGCCTGTTTGAATGAGGCGTGTTGAATTCTTAGAAGGTGTGTCACTTGAACAGGCTGTAACTATGCCACATATGGACTATTTCTTTTTTCTCGCCAGTGGTGTGAGGCCCAGGAGAGATGTGTCATTTTTAGAACATACTGTATATACAGTCGAATACCTTCTTTGAGCATTAATGAACAGTTATAGGTTCACGTATTTAAAGACAAATGAGAAATGACTTATTAAGTTGTCCCTAAGCCCAATAAAACCTGTCAGTCGCATAATACTTTTAAAGAGGCCAAGAGGTTAGTCATCTGCTTGTGCAAACCAAATGAAAGATTTTTCTTGCATTTTCTGTGCAGATTTTGGGGGAAACGCCAATGGATTTCTGCAGAATGGATTTAAACATGGTAAAATGTGTTAATCTGAACTGAGAGTACTACACTTATATTGGTAGAGGAGGATTTGACCCTTCGCAAAGCCCCGTCCCCTTTAGTTACTGTTGCTTTGTCTGACAGGATATGCGCTGTCGCGCCACACATCATGTTCTCATGGAGTGAAAAATACATGGCAAAAATACATCGCGGAGCAAAGAAGACACTGATCTGTCACTGACAGAGAAGACAGAGCAGGTTATTTTTGATAGTTTTATATTTAAAATATTGTAATTTTTAAAGAAGTTTTAATAATACATACTGTGTAGTGGTTCTTTAATGTGTCTTGACAGATACTGTAGCTCCTTCAAGCGGCTCGCGCACCAACCATCTTCATCTATAGTTCATTTATAGCATCAAATAAACATGAATGGACATCAGAAGGAATGTTGTTTCAAGCACGGAAAGACGTGAGTACACACAATTTTTCAAGTTCACCGATGTTAAATCTACTAACTGACTGCTTTGTCAGAAAAATTGGCGGATTCGGGGTTATGATTGGTTAGATTGCCTGTCAACCAAACTGCCTGAGAAGGGTCACTTGCGCTGAATATTACTATTCATTAATTTCCTTAATCACTTTTGATACATTTAGATATATATAAAAAAATTGCTTAAGGTATAAATAAATAAATACAACAACACAAAATACCGATTATAAAACGGACAATTATTTTTTGAATCAGAACTTATAAATACTTATGTGGAAATCTGTAGGCACAGATTTCAAGTGGTCCTGGTCATCTGTTGACCGAAGTGATAAAAGAACACTTTATCGTAACACACACACAAACACAAACACACTCCTCAAACCTTGAACCTCAGACATCAGATGTTGGAGTTTAGTGGTTGGTGGCTGTAGTTATCTGAGTCCCCTGCCCTTGCATGGTCAACAGAGTGAGTGTGTCATTACCATAAATCTATCAGTGTCTTCCTGTGTGTGTGTGTGTGTGTGTGTGTGTGTCTGTGTGTGTCTCTCTCTCTTGTCCTCTTTTAGCACCCTGGGGCATGTTGGACTAATGGCTGGCCTTGTTCTCACCCTGGCTGTTTGCTGAGCTGGGAAGGCTAAAGTCTATAGATAGACAAGAGACTTGGAATGCAAGGTGTGGACAACTGAGATAAAGTTAAGACTGTGTGGACTGAAGGGCAGGGTGTGTGTGTGTGTGTGTGTGTGTGTGTGTGTGTGTGTGTGAGAGAGAGAGAGAGAGAATGGATGGTCTGGAGTGTAAAGGTCAGAGAGTCAAGTTCACTCCCTAAGGAAAAACATTTATGATTTGTAAGTGTGTGTGTGCTGAAGATGTATCTGTATTAACCTGCCAGTAATCTGTTTTCCAGTATCCAAGTGCTTGTCTGTGGTGATAGTCTGTAGTTTTTCCTCACATTCACATATACAACAGCCTTCACCTCTCTTCTCCTCTCCTCAGGGCATTTGGTGCAGGCCTTAATCCCAGTGTAGCGAGGCAGTGCGTCCAGGCAGACTGGAGCTAATCTGCTGAAGAAAAAAAAAAAGCCTGTCCGTGCTTGCTGTTAACACGTCTCGTTCCTGCTCAACTCTGGGAGCTGTGCAGGGTGACCTAGGTTAATTGCAGCTGCAGAGATGAACAGCCTGGGTCACCTTCTCTACGAAACAGACGGGGGGAAAAATGAGGTAATCATAGAGGACGGCTGAAGTTGAACCACAGAGATTTTTTTCAGGACAGTTCCTAATAGTTGGTAGAGGGCTTTGGAGGGGAGAGGACGGGACAGGTGTGAAAGGGAGGCATTGCTTACAGCTGGTATTAACTGGTATCAGGTGATCCGATTAAAAGTGGTCAGTGCTAAATACAGGTGCAAACGGAGTCCAAATTCTCAAGAGTGAAACGGCTTCTTGAATGAGAAAAAACTTTAGCAGGATTTGATTGGATTGTTGTCATTTGTTAATTGGCGAGTTCTAGTGTGTGTGACAGGTTGCTGGAAGTAAGGGATTATTGTCCCGCCCTTGTGCCTGCGCACACAACATCAGAGAAGAGATGATCACGAGTGGGAGGGGACATTACTGTGTTTGATTAAAAATTACAAGGGCATATGAATGAAAAAAAAAGATGTGCACAGATAATCAAAAATATATAAATTGTCCATTTTCAAGTCAGCATGAAATCAAATTTCAGGGAATATTCATCACGGAATTTATTATGAATGATTTATCCGTGCACATTATCATTATTATTTTTTTTATTCATGTACCCTTGTAATCTTTGATCAATTGTTTACTGGCGGGAGGGCGAGACAACCTGTGACTGAGTCCACAGCAATGGAAAAACACAACTGTCCAATTAAAATTCCTGATGGACAAAATCAAGTCCCACTGAACATTTTTTTTTCTTGTTTGAGAAGCCGTTTCACTTGGAAATGTCACAGTAGGGAAGAAAAGAGGATCGCAACTTCTGTTTCATGTCGACTTTATAGTGGATACAATACCATGTGTCAATATCAATCTATCTTGCTTGATCACTTGTGGTTGAATAACATGGGCTGAAGAAGAACACTGTGGCCAGGATTGAGGCTGTGTTTTGTCTAGTGGTCCTACTGTTTTGTGTTAAAGTGACCCCAGTGCACTCTGTCTACCGCTTAAGACCGTTTTGACACTGGCATACATCCCCAGAGTCATACACACACAGGCATGAACAAGCACACAGAGAAATGTGGCAGGATCACAGTAACCATTTTTCATGTGTTGTAAGCGATTTCAAAAGACCATTCCATCTTCATTTTACAACTTCATGGTCTCTCTGGTATGTTCTTCATGCCGTTTCCCTCTGTCTAAGCACAGCTCTCGCTCTTTCTCTCAGTCTTAAGGTGCTGGGGGTGAGAGGTCAGCATGGCAAGGCTGCAGATTAAGTTTCACATGACTGAGCACCTTTGTTGGGGCGGCCCACTAGAAAGGAAGTGTCTTGCATGTTTGAGTCCAAGAGGAGGATCGTGCAACTCCTCCCTCTGGGTCCTGCGCTGAGATTGGCCACCGTCGCAGCATACCCCCCCCCCACCCCCAGCGAGTATGTTTGCTCGTCCGAGGGGGGTGTTTTGAACTCTGTATGCTACACAATCTGGTTGATCTGCAGTGTCTCAGACCCTTTCATGAACTACAATACGTCTGGCTTGACACATGCTGCTGAATGGAAGGGGAGAGCTAGCAAAAGGTTGCGCTTGAGATTGAAGGCATGTTCAACCAATCAGTTTTGAACAATGTTCAGATGCTTTTATAAGAGATGTGAAGACCTAAACCCTGAAAGTGTGGACATCGTTTCCACATTTCACACAAAGTTTTTTTTTTAAGTTTTTTTTGTCATTGTTATTTTACTTTATTTTTTTTATCTGTAATCAACATAATGTCACATATTATGCTCATATTAATATTTAATAAAAAGTAAAAGCTTTCATTTAGGACACGTGTCAAACTCCACTCCTGGAGGGTCACTGTCCTGCAGAGTGCAGCTCCAAAACACCTGCTTGAAAGTTTCTTGTAATCTTGAAGACCTTGATTAGCTGGTTCAGGTGTGTTTAACTAGGGTTGGACACTCCTGATTTTAGGAGATGATCTCATTCAAAGTGACTTACAGTATTCTCATAACACTGACAGTCCTTCTGGAGCAACCGTATTAGCATTATTCTTTTTAGCATTACATGTATTTTTAAAGATAAAAAGCAGTTTAAAGGAGTCGAGTTATCTGCATTTTTTGTTTGAACATGGCCTACATAAGTTATGTGTCAGGAAGATTTAAAAAAAGAAATTAACTTACCATTTAGCAAGGATGCATTTTATTAATCAAATTGACAGTAATGACTTTTACATGTTACAAAAAAAATCTGTTGTTCTTTTGAGCTTTCTATTGAACGAATCCTGATTTTTTTTTGCCAACAGAAAAATATCTGTGAATATACAGATTAAGTGCAAGTATAAATAATCAGTCAGTTCCTAATTAAGTTTAATCCTGTTCAAATGATCCTGTCCACCACAAAAAAAAAAAAAAAAAAAAAACCCAACAGAAACAGCTGCTTACCTTCTAACCATCCCACCATCCTTATGCTCAACACCTCCATTACAAACAGCATCAAACCTTCCTGCCCTTTATTACATTAACATATGAACTTGTGAAAAGCCCTTGCATTAACCTGTCTGCTAACGACTAAACAATCATTGAATCTCAATGTCTGAAACCGTACTCTGTAGACTTCAGTTTATGAAGTGAGTGGATGGTTTGCTCCGTTTCGGTCTCGCCCTCCTGCGGGATTTTCTGTTTACACACCCACAACCATGACTATTGGGCCATCAGGGCCGAATTAATTTGAGCGATCGATACCTTCATCAACATTTTTATTTCCTGCTGCAACAGTGGGGGCCCATTAGTTGTGGTGTCTTCGGCTTTAGTGACCAGTGCATGTGTGTTTGAACAGCAATGACACGGCCAAGGTCAGAGAGATTTCAGTGAAGACCCTCTCCGACAGCCTCGAATGCAACATACTTACACAAACAAAGTTTGTACTGTCCGACACTTGTTGAACTCCAGTTGAACAAAACACCCTCATGTCATTCCGAACCTGAACAACTTTGACTTCTGTGGAACATGAAAGAAAATAATTTAAAAAAAATGTCTCAGGTTTTTCCTTTTTCTTTGTCAGTACAATGAATGTCCTTTCACATGTTTTGGACCCATTTTACTTGCATTCTATGGACAAAAACAGTTCTTCAAAAGGTCTTTGTGTGTTCAGAAGAAAAAATTCAATACAGATTTTGGACACTCTGGAAAGACAAAAATAACCTGTTAAATTTACAGCAGCATGTCGTTGCTAGAAATTCAATGTAAAAATTATGTTGACAATGTTCCAGGTATTTCCACAGCATAGACATTGGATATTACGGATTTATGAATAAACTGCTCATTTTAAAGTCTCCTCGGCCTACTGACATTTGTTATAATATCCAGTTCAAACGGTAACAGGATCCACTGAAGGCCAGTTGTAGAACCCAAGTGCAGTTTAGTTAGAAAAGCCAAACTTGATCACACACAAAACATAATAAAGACTTGGCTTGGTCGACATGGTATGGGAAACATGGATTTACCAACAATGGTAACAGGGATAATGCTAAACCAAGACACATGGCAAACACAAGGGTTTCAATACAGAGACTCAATGACATAAGACGCACCTGTGCACAATCAACCCAATGAACCAATGACAACATGGGACACATGACAAGGGAGCACATGGCAGGATCACATGATACAAACAAGGGAATCACATGGCAACCGGGACATGAAACATGATAATGACACAAAACCCAACACTATCTGACACAAACATTACAATGCTCACAAAAACTCATGTTAACTCTACAATAAGTAAATCCACCAGATAATTACTCTTCCACAGCAATGCCATAGAAATATACAGAGCTACCACAAGAACTGAAGTTCAAAAACTGGTGCATAAGGCCCATACTTGGGTTTGTATTTGTGTGTGTGCGTGTGTGTGTGTGTGTGTGTAAGTGTGTGTACTTGCTGACCTCAGCCCCAGAAATCAGTATTTGGAGTAGCTGATCATATCAGTGGTCTTGTCTTCTTGGAATGCTGTGGATGGCCACAGGTGCCCATTACTTATCATGCTAAATGATTCGGGTCAGCTCAGTCAACATTCCGGAACTCTCTGAGACAAGACCACTTTGGAAAAGGGGGGAAGATCCCCCTCTAAATCTCTCCTGCCAAAAAGGGCTTTCATGTATAAGAAACTGAGTTTTAGTATTAAAATAATGGATGTTTATGAACTGCAGATTCAAGTAGACTCTGATGCACTGCTCCTACAGCGCCACTAATGTCTGTCTGGACTCTGGACCAGACCTGGACCATCCAGCAACTGGAATTAGTGCAGTGGTTCTCCATTTCCCAGTAGTGCACATGGAGCCTCAGTTGCCCAGCTCAGCACTTGGTGCTTTTGGAGGCTTGTTAAACTGAGGTAAGCCTTTTGGGTCATCCACTACTGTAAATTTTAACCGTTTTTTTTTTTTTTTTTGGTGGGTTACAACTTCTAATTACTTTCAGGATGTGTTTGGAGAAGTTATTCTTTTTTTTACTTTCTTTCTTTCTACTCACTCTTTCTCTCTGTTATTGAGACCAGGCCCAGATTCTGGACCCTTGAGATGAGCTGTACTACTTTAAAGCTGTACCGCATTACTGACTGTATTTCTGATAGCTCAGCTTTATGTAAATAATAAAACATTCTACTCACACAACTAAGCCTTTGCTAAGCTCCACCTCCTTTGCTACTGTTGCTAACAAGCTTTTCAGGATGTCCTATAGGATTTTTCATGAACTGTGTGATTTTCACTAAAATGTGCTTATAGTGGTAAAACAACAGTGTCATTACAAAGCATTTTCTTTACAAAAACAGTTAAATTATACAGTTACGTGATTTAAAAAATACATTTGACCATATTATTTGATAATTTCCGTAAGTTTCCAAACTGTTCAAACACACAGATCTCACACATTAAGAAGAGCAAAAGCTTGTTTGAGAAAATGGCAGATAGCAACAGTAACATTTTATGGCTTAGTGAAAGGTCATCCTTGTGCAAAAGTACATTTGAGCATACTATAAAAAGAATACTTATTATGGAAATGAAACTGTTTCAAAGAATAAAAGTGTGAACTGCATGTAATGTTTTTAGACAATCAGTTTGACCCTTCGCAAAGACCCGCCCCCTTTAGTTACTGTTGCTTTGTTTGTTGCTCTCGCGCCAGACATCATGTTCTCACGCAGTAAAAAATACAAAGTAGCAAAAAATAGCAAAGAGGACACTGACAATGTGTCGACAGACAAGACAGAGCAGGGTACTTTTTATATGAGATAGTTTCATATTTAAAATATTGTAATATTTTAAAGAAGTTTAAACAATAAATACTCTATAGTGTCTCTTTAATGTGTTGTGACAGATCACTGTAGATCCTTCAAGCAGCTCGTGAACCAACCATCTCTTCTTACTAGTTCATTTATAGCGTCAAATAAACATAAATGAACATCAGAAGGAATGTTGTTTCAAGCGCGGAAAGACGTGAATACACACAATTTTTCAAGTTCAAGTTCACCAATGTTAATCTACTAACTCCCTTGACTGCTTTGTTGGACAAAATGGTGGATTTAGGGTTAGATCGCTTGTTAATCAAACTGCCGGCGAAGGGTCAATTGCACGTTAATTGCAATTAAATCATGAATATGTATAATTATATTAAATTCAATTCGCTGAACTTTAGAGTGTTTTTTGGACCCAGGAAAGTAAAAATGTAGCACATCTTTACATGCAATTTCATAATTCTATTGTTTTTGCAACAGGTTAAAGTGTACTGCCAGATATACAGACAAATTTTGTTAAATTAAAATGTGCTTTAATATATTTTCTATTGAAACGTGTATGTTATACTGTATTTAAACATATTTGTACACATTTGTAATGATGAAGTTACTTTACACAGGCTTTACAATGTTAGTCAACACATCAAAATACGTGTACTTCTGGAAAGCACGACAAAAGATTATTAAAAGCAAATGATTTATAAAAGTGTACTTCAGTATGTTAAGACATCATGAAATTGTACTTTCTTTAAGTACAGTCTACGTTTTCTTAACATACCTCATGTGATTTCTTAACATACTTAAGTGTACACTTCATGTGCCTTTTATTTCATTTATACATTCCCTGCAAATACATTCAATACACTTTAGCACACTTCATTTTCACAAACACACTCATACTAAGGTCATCTGATCATGTCTATCATATATTGAGGCCTGTTTTATTTGTGTTTTGTACAAGTGTGAGTGTTCTTTTGTCTCTGGTTCTTGTGGGCACTAAAAGGTTAACCTGAGCATGAGAGACTGACTCATCTATATCAATTTTTGTTTGTGAAACAGTGGAAAATGCCTGAAGGCTTATGTATGTGTGTGTGAAATTTTAGTTCTCCTCCTCTTCCCACAGGCACACTTTGTACCTGAAGCAGAATCGGCCCCGATTGGCCCTTCTTCCGCTTATCTCTCCGGGTTGCTCCACACCCTCTGCCCGCCGGCGATGGTCACATGCTTGACCTGCTCGACTGGCCTGGACCACACCCCGTCCTACATACCTGCTCCTCACCTGCACTGCACTGAGTGACACTTTTTGTAAGTACACGCACACATATGCAGCTGCATACAAGCCTCTGCAGGAACTGAGAGTTTGAGAGAGCAGGCAGCCCAGCCCAGTGGCCGTTTATTTGCTCTGCCGTGTGCGTGAGGAGAGCCGATGATTGGCTCCTCTGTCATTAGAGCACATCGCCTTTGCTGTTAAACCTTCATCCGCTAGATTAAAAACGCGGCAAGCCCTTTAATGTTCATGAACTTGCACACTGGAAACAATTACCTAAAAATAACAAAATTATCATAACCTGAGCCCCTCTCTGCTAAGGCAAAGGGCAAATAATTAGTGTGAGAAAGTGTGTTTTCATTGTGTAAAGCACACATGCAGTCGATCCAAATTGCCAGTGTCTGTGTCTCATCTGGTCAGTCAATAAACTTTGCTGTAAAAAAAAAGAGGCTGAAATGCTTCCCTAGCAAATTATGCCTCTGTTTTTCTGTATCAAATTTTCCACCGTCGCCTGCTATTTAATCTTTTCTTCAAACGCTCATTAAACTCCAATGGTAATGAAGATTTAATGAGAACTCTTTAAACCTAAAGCAAACCTGATTTTATTTATTTTTGTTCCCTTCCTTCATTCTAAACATTTTTAGCCTCTATTTAAACTTGGTATTAAGATCTGTCTCGGGTGATCCGATCACAAGTCGTCAGCCGAGGCACATTATTGTTTACACCTGATAGAAACACAGACCTTAGATGTGTCTCTTGTGACCACTTCAAATTTTGAGGGGAGGGTCTCTGATATTTGGTAATATTTTTAAAAATGTTTTTGAAAGAGGTCTCTTATGCTCAGCAAGGTCTAAATGACAGTAAAGTTGTTTGTGAACTATTATTACAGTTTAAAATAATTGTTTTCTATTTTAATATATTTTAAATTGTAATTTTCAGCATCATTGCTCCAGTCTTCAGTGTCACCTGATCCTTCAGAAATCATTTTAAAATGCTGATTTGCTGCTCAAGAAACATTTCTTGTCATCAATGTTGTGCTGCTTAATATTGTTGTGAAATTCACGATATTTTTTTCAGTCTTTGATGAATATGAAAAAGCAAAAGAACAACATTTATTTGAAATAGAAATGACAATTTTGAAACATTATAAATGCCTTTACTGTCACTTTTGATCAATTTACAGTATCCATGCTGAATAAAAATATAAATTTATTAAAAAACATTTTATATTAACATTTATCTCTTATGATTAAGCACAAAATAAATAGTAAAAATAAAAAGTAAATAGTATATTACTAAAATATAAAACAACAACATAAATTAAAAAAATAAATGACATTTAAAAAAAAATATAAATAAATAAAATATCAGGCGGAAACTTGGTCATAGTAATATCTGTAAAGACAGCCCTCACAGTCTCAGTCTGTTTTTTATGGGGAAGCTTCATTTTCTTTTTCCATCACTCCTTTCAGTCGTTATGTTACCATTGTGACCCCGACTGCCAACAGCCGGCTTACAGGTGTGACGGTCACATGACCCTGAAGACCATCCTTCTCGGAGAGCACCTTTCTCTCAGAGACTGTGGGGGTATGGCGAATGCTTGAGGATAGCAGGTTGATTGACGGGTTGCGCTGCGTGAAGGGGAGGGTCAGGGGCAAGCCAGGGGCAGTAGTGGGGGCCTGGGTGACTGACGCTGGCTCTCCGTGTCCTCCGGGCTCAGGGATTGAATGTCAGTTTCTCTAATAACGGGTTATAGTGAAAAGGTCAGCTCCAGTCATCTGACCATGAGAATGGAGAGAGAGAGAGAGTGAGGGGAAAAAGCGAGGGAGAGAAAAAGAGAGATGAACGCTATGCCAGGGGCGGAAATTGATTGTCTGGCAGGGGGAAAGGAAATGAAGAGAAAAAGAAAAATGGAAGGCCGGTAAGCAAAGAGAGGGAGAGGGGTGGAGGACAGAGGGGTGTCATGGCCAGTCTCAGATATGCATGCCTGCTTTTTAAATTACCATCAGCGCTTTATTACACTCTCCTCTCTCTGTACCCTCTCTCTGACTTCCACAGCACCTGAGAGAGGACTTCCTACTCATACCATCGCCACTAAATCTCTGCAAAATAAAAGCAAGAACATCCTGTGAATACCAAATCAGCCACGGCTAGGCCCACGCGGAGTCTGCGGAGCTTCAGTGGTTGCTGCACACCCATGCACAAGTAACAGCTTTTGGCATATATACTGATATTATGCTGTGATATTATTTGGGGAAAATTGCTTTAGCTAAATATGTCATAAACAACTTCGGGCCCTTTTCCATCGATTTCCTCTTTGATATACTGTTAGCTTAGCTCAGTTTTTTTTTCCCAGGCTTTCTAACTGGCACCAACATACCAAAAAAGCTCCATCAATCTCAACACCTTGAGATTTTCCTGTCAACAAAACATGAATTTCTTTGAATATCAATTCATTTAATTCTACTTGTATTCAAATTCCAATTGCAGTTCTGCATCCTGTTTGCTATTCTGTTCAAATTTAAATTGGAATATAAAAAGAATTTTCAATTAAATTCTGAATGCTTCACAATGCAGTCTGACAAATGCATTAATGTAATGTGACATATTTCAGATAATTTAATAATGTTTTAAGCTATGAATAGGTGTCTTAAGACATATTAAAAACATAATATTTTAAAGTCGGCATTAAATGTAAATTCACCCTATCTATTTGTAATGCATCTAAATGACCTTATTTTTAAAGATTCATTCATCCTTTTTAATTAAAATGTCATAACTCAATCTACTGGTGGAACTACAGACTTCTCTCTGGTGACATATGCGGATTTCTCCAATAATTTAGTCCTTAAACACCGTCCCTTTCTTACAGTAGACCAAAAGCTCACATTCAGATCTTCCTCAGTCTAATAAACAACAGATGGATTGAACCAAGTCACCGTCCTAAATTTTTGATTAGCCGTTTCACCTGGATGTACGTTTCAATACTGAAGTAACAATCTGTCGCTACTTCCGTTACATTCTGACTTCAACACGTTTAAGTCCATTTTGCAGAATTTCTCAGACTTTCCTATAAAATCATTGTGAAAACACACAGCAGATTCTGTTCAGTGATGTAATCAACATAGCACCTATAGCACTAACTGCTCTTGTGTAATGAGGGTCTATGATTGTGGTGGCTGTGTATTTCTTCTCTAAAATTAAAAGTATCAGGTGACACGTCAGCTTTATTAGCATCCATTAGTGCTCATCTGAAGCCTCTGGGATTCAGTGGAACAGTGGGGCTCTTTGGATAGCTTCGGCCCTTAGCATTTCTCCACTGGACTAAACACGGCCAGCTATGTCAGAAACAGCTTTGCTCTCCAGTTACAACCACCAGCAATGACCCACAGGGTGGGTCAAGTGCTCTGCCCAAGGTTATGGTAGAAGGGCAGAGGTGTGATTGGGGGTGGTAGCTGGAGGGAGGGGGTGGACAATCTCCAGGGTCCTGTTCCATATTGAGCCAAGCTGGTGTGCAAACCACACAAACTGTAGACATCCTCATAAAGAATGAGTGTTTCTGCTGCTGGATGTTGGAAGTTCATTGGAAACTCTTGTGAAATACATTTTAAATGTTTTTATCAATTGTCATATGCTAGCAGTAGATGCTAACGGACTGTCGCCCCCTATATGTCTATTTGATGGGACAGCCATTTGATGTTGTGTCTGAAACCATGGTGGATGTTATCGAGCGCACTCATTTAATCACATAATGCACCACAACAACGAGTGTACAACGGATGTACACTCAACGCCTATAGAATACCCATAATGCACTGTGAGGTTCGTGCCAAATTCCCATGTCTCGCCAGAAGAAGGCGCCTGTGGACGAATCGTTCATCCATCCATTTTTCAAACCTCTTGACGAATGTCTGTACAGCGTGATATCATACTGCTATAAATTTCTTTTTAATTGATTGTTAAATTGTTTAATCAAGGTTTATACATGCTAGTTCCCATGAGAGTTCAGATAAATCTTTTCATTACTTCTAGAGCTGCCATTTTGCTAAGTTTCAAATGATTAGTAAACAGTAAGAACAAACTATGCAAAGGCAGCACTCAGTGTACAAATTCCTCATTTGTTTTCATTCTCATTTCACTCCTTCAGCTGCACTATATAAGGGGACTAATAAGGGGAAGAGTGAGTCAGAGTATAGGTTGAACATATCTTAATTATAGAATAGACTAGCTAACAAACACTAAAAGCCAGTGTCGCCAATTTTTCACCAAACGTTTCTGCTTTCTAATGGTAACAAGGAGCTATTTTAGCTATTTTAATTATACTAAAGTTCTTTTTTTTGTTTACATGCAGAGTAGACAGGTACACTTTTGACTATTTAGATAGCATTTAGACAGCAGAGAAAAAGGTATCAGCAGCAATTCAGAGATAACTAGTTTATAGAACATGTATTTAAAGACTAGTTTCAGTGTGTTGAGAAAAAAAATCAAAAAATGTATATTTGTCTGACAGACTTCTTAGCACAAAGTATGAATTTGAAGTATTTGCAAATGGCTTTTGTCACTTTCTCCATATAATTTTAATTTGAAAAAATTTACTATAATTTGATTGAGGGAGTTTTTTAAAAACTCTAAACGGAAGGAAGCATAGAAAATGCCCACTTCTTATTAAAGACTACATTTGCAATTTTTTGCCTGACAAGAAAAAAAGTGACCAAAAAAAGATGGGGGAAGATAGAAGGGCTGAAAAAGAGTGGTAGCTGTGTCCCCACTTCTTAACACACACACACACACACACACACACACACACACACACACACACACACACACACGCGTGTTAATAACAGGATATTAAAGAGGTGAAATAATTAAGCTAACAAGTGAGCAAGTCTGACTAAGCTGTCTCCTAAGGTCCGATATCGATACATTAGCTTAGACAAGCGCGATACATTTTACATGGGGCCCTGGGAAAATGATTGATCAAGGCATAATAGCAGACCCCACTCCTCTTCCGCCATTAGCTGGGTCAAGCTGGCAGGCCAGTTTGTCTGGGCATAGGTCAGAGCCATGCTATAATAGCTCTGCTGCCATTACCAGGCAGTCTGTGTGAAAAACTACCATTAATTAGCATTACACAGCTTCACACACACACACACTACTCATTCAGCTCTCATTGACTACAGAACGGCCAGAACTCTGGCCTTCTCTCTCAGTGCCAAACACAGGCACACAGCCATCCTCTCATTTGGACAGATAGAAAGAGATGTAGGGAATTAAGGAGAGAGAGAGAACGAAAGAGAGAGAGACCAGGGGTCTGACTGGCTGCCCGCTTGCTACTCCCGTTGGTTTCACTGGCTAATTGAATTGGCTTGTCAACAAAGCCGTTGTCATTCAGTAAGTGAATTTGTTGTATTATTGCGCATCACAGCTGCTGCAAATTGTCTGCTATTTCCTGGAGGCAAAGGCAGCCCCCATGCCCTGTCACAAAAAGCATGAGATACCAAAAAAAAAAAGGAAAGCAAAGCAAAACAAATGAAAGTAAAAAAGCTAAATGATATAAACAAACAGAAACAACAGGGGCACCACAGACAGCGAGCGAACAGAGGGAGATTCAGGGAGCAGGGAGATGGGCAGGTGTAATTGCTGCGCTGTTGTTTCAGCTGGGACTCAAAGACAGAGACCACACTGGCACAATGGCTGTGCCCCCTGGCACTGCTTGTAGGCCTGTCCGTACCCCTACCCATTCAAAGAGCCGGCTTTATCTTTCTCAATCTGTCTGTCTCTCACATACACGCATACAAAACACTCGCCCATTGAGGTGGCCACTGGGGTCTTTGTCTGTTCCTTTGAGGTGCACTCAGTCATTTTTTTTTTTTTTTGTTTATGTTGTGCTGGCCGCTATCACACGTCTTGGACTTACCAAAACCAACACCTAGAAAAAGCAGATGGAAAAAATGCTTTAATCAATAGATGTTGTGTTCATGGCCATTCAACTCTGATCTTGTCTGATTAATATATATGCTGGTATTAATTCTGTCCCATCCCATGCCAATAATAATGTGACAACAGTGGTTCAACCTTAATGTTATGAACCAACAAGAATACCTTTTGTGTGCAAAAAACAAACAAAAATAATGACTTTATTCAACTGTCTTTACTACCTTTCTGGGCTTTGAAAGGGGTCATTGTGTTGTAGTCTATCGGAGACCCGATAGCTCACAGATTTCATCAAATAAATCTTAATTTGTGTTCCAAAGAAGAACAAAGGTCTTACGGGTTTGTAACAACATGAGGGTGAGTGGGTGGGTGAACTAACCCTTTAGGTAAGAATTAAGTTTAAAATATAATAAATATGTATTAACTATTTTTTTAAAATAAATAAATATAAAAAGTATAATAAAATATCTCATTTTGATCAATACTGATTAATTAAAATATTGGCCGATGACTAATATGGTACTGATTTGTTGTGTATTCCTATTTTTAATGAGGGAAAAAATGCCTAAGAATGGACATGATGATTTTGTAGGTTCACCTGCAGTGGCCTGTAAAACCATCAAGGCCAGAGTGGCACTGTTAGCTTTAGCCAAGTTAACCCTGTCCTGACCCAACCACCACCTGCTTCATCATCCCCCCCACCAGCCTCCACACAGGGCATCCATTACTGGTATGCTGCACATCCTTTAGGCCAACTCCTTTTGTTGGAAATTACTGTCTGAGTGAATCGGTCCTGTGTATAACATCACTGACTGCACAAGCTGAGAATTTATTTGGATGTTTGCTTGTTTCTTACCCCTGAAGTAACTATGTTAGGTAGTATATGTGTGTCACTGTGCAGTCCACTCAGCCATGGTCACATTTAGATGATCTGCTTCAGCAGAAGGCTTTTAAAAGGCCTTCAAGGCCATGGCCTGATTACCGGACACTCACATACTAATCTGCCGAGGGCAACCACATGACACTCTCACCATTCACCTCTCCCTCCCCTTCAGTTCTCTCTTTCCTCCATCCACATTTTTAACCAGAGTACCCTTGCTCTGGCCTGACAAGGTTATGCCACTATGCAGTGAGTATCTATTGATTTCCACCATCAAAGATCCCTCTGCTGCCAGAGATGGCTTTGCTGCTTCAGATAACACTCTGTCTTTCTTCTTTAAATCTCTCTCTGTCTCACACACACACTCACACATAAAAAAAAAAAAAAAAAAAAAAAAAAAAAAAAAAAAAAAACATGTCACAGTTGCCTCAGATTTCTGTCTCTTACTTCTCTCAGTTTACATGATGTGTCTTGTTCAGTGTTGAGATTTATTAGCTTGACCTTAGGGACTGGCCACCCTGGGGTCATATTAACACAGTCATTTTTCTCAAGTGCAGGTTTGTTAATAGCTGTAAATGAATTATAAATGAAATATATATTGAAAGGCCAGTCTGTTAAACCTTGAAAGAGAAAAACATTCTGCTATCTTAAACATTTTATTGAATCCTGTCCATTTCTGTTAACAGTTATCGCTCGTACATTCTTCCACCAATGCGGATGGAATACGCAACACTTATCAACAACACACAAGCTAGTGATTTCTGACTAACATATACGTTACTTTTATGAACCTTTTTTTTTTTTTAGTGAATCAAATACAATGAAATGCAGGCCTACATCTACAATTAATTTTAGGGCTTAAACCAGCTTGTCTGACTGGTTGTTCATATCACATAAACAAAATCTTTTTTCTGTTTTTTTTTTTTTAATTCAATATATGAAAGTTTTAATCTGGATGCACTACATCCATCACATTGTCATTATCGGGACCTACAGCATCAGTTGTCTCCCTTCACTGCCATTCACAAATCTTCTCTCATGGCCTCATGGGATAGTAAAGTGCACTCTTCAGAATCTTCATGGAAGCAGTGTCATTCATATAGTTTTGTTTTTTTCATGAGATATTGTTTTTTTTTATACTTGGGAAGTTTGTATATTCAGATGTAGCCTTACAGTCTGATTCCCTAACAAATGACTCTTATGAGTTCTTTTTAGTGAATCAAACACATATCTTACCACTATTGTAAGACTTGAATAAGCTTCTCTGAATGGTTTTCCATATGACAACTTGTATCTAAAGATAGACATTATAAGTTTTTGTCAGCAGTATTTTATAAATATTAATAAATAAAATTTCCACTTTTTTTTTTTTAATTTCTCATTTGTAGTATTGTTGTTTAATATATAAGCCAAATAACAGTGTTGGATTTGAGCTTGTTCTAAAAGGAATGTGATAAATTCTTTAAAAGTATTTAACACTTATTAATTATTTAATGATCTAATCAATTGACCATCTTTTTTGGTATTTATTCCATAAAAAAACTAAAAATAATTTCAGTCAAACTTCTAAGGTATTGGTAAGAGCAACTAAAACTGAAAAATCATCAGAGCACATTCCTAATAATGAAAGTAAAATTTGAAGAGGAAGACTTATTCCTAAGAATGAAGAAAAAGTTGCATCGGTGGGATGATGCAAAGAAAAAGGTATTCCAAAAAATGGTACCATCCTTGTTTAGTGCTCACAAAAGGGAGAGTGTGTCCAAATTTAGGTTTAGAAATTATTCATAAGATTTTAAGTCATGGCATCATTCGCTTTTAGGGAAAATGAGATTTTATTATGCGGTTGCTTATGAGCGACTCCCACCCCAGACAGAGGAATGAATGGCTTAATGCCAAGGCCAATTGAGAGACACTGTTGAGGGCCAGGGGGTAGATTTTCATAAATTATTCATCATTATACAAAATAATCCTTAGCAGGATTGGGAAAGGGGGCTGAAGCGACTGTTGGGACTGGAAGCTGTTTTTTTGGTTTGGGGGGGGTGGGAGGGGGGGGGGGGTAGATTGAGGATTAGACATAAATATGTCTTTCATAGCATCCAGGTCCAAACAGTCTCCTCTCAACATGTTTTTTTGTGGCTGCAATGTAACGGTCATGATGGCACTGGACAGTGGATGTATTAGTTGTTGATACTATAGAAGTGCGTGATGACCCGGTTGAGCTGAGTGCTGTTTCTGTGAGGTGGCCCCCACCGACTTGAGCCCCAAATTCAGACACTGCGCCTGAGAGACCAGACACTTCATCACGACCCGGGGTGAGACCCAGACACACCCCGCCATACAATCGCATGGACACACACACCAGGGCGCACCCTCACATGCAATCATGCACACACAGACATGTGACACATTTACACTACAGACAAACCCCACACCCATAAACATTTTCTTGTATATTTAAATGTAAAGAGTGAGAGAGAGAGATTGAGAGAAAGAGATGACCATATAATGTAAATATAATGCAAAGTTAGATGGCGTCATGTGAGCTGTTATGAGGAAAGGTGTTCCACTCACTTTCTATATGTACTATACAAAACAAGGCCTTGTACTCTTTAAAAAAATAATATATAAAATAGGATGAAACCTTCATTTTAATGGGGATTAAGGCATTGATACATAATGAGTTATGCTTTGAATAGGTACATTTAACATTTGATAATAACTCAATTAACATATCTAATTGATCTCAATGCATTCATTGCTTAGAAAAATGGTAAACCAAAGTAGCATATTCGTGGAATCTGTCTGCATTGCTTCAGTGTTTTAGTCTGGAATCCAAGATAATATGAAAACCTCTGTTTCTCAAGGACACAAACAAAAAGTTACTTTTATTAACACTGCAATCTAATTCAATTTGAAGCCATCTGCTACTGCCGGCATGCAAAGCCACACAGAGAACCATCAACCGTTCCCTGATGAATCCTCAAGTGGGAAAGTAGAAATGTCCTTCAGTTGTGACTCAGAAGCTAATGGACTGTACTGTTTAAAAAAGCACATCAAAAACATAAGAAAACAAGTTCACGAAACCATTACTTTCTTTTATTCAAGTCAACTCCCTACTAAAAAGATGAATTTCTATGGTGGTCCGGACTAGTTTATGTTAGGGCAGCATAGTCATGGTAGGGACACCAGCATCAAAATAAATACTGGTTATTTGCAGCAGTTTTTTTCTTCATGGCTGTTTGAGGCCAAGCAAAACCTTCTCTGTAGGCTATTTTTTACGATTTAAAAAAAAAAAAAAAGACTTCTGATCGTATAAAGTTTACTATCCTGTTACCAAATACATACTCTTTATGACATATGAAATCGTGCCATGTGCTTTAAGGGTCATGTGCAAAGGAGCCTTATCAAAACCAGGTGTTGAAAATCATCTCGTTTCAAAGTCAGTGGGAGCCCCCACTGCTCAAATACCCATTTGTGTTCATCTCCTTACAAGACCTTAAACATCTGGTCCTGAAATATCAAAAAAAAAAAAAAAAAAAAAAAAAAAAAAATCAAGAACAATGTTCACTGATGGAGAATTTAGCATTGGAGCCAGAAAGCGGCTTTTAGTCTTGAATCAGAGTGATAATTCTCCCCTGTCACCCATTGCACAGGGTTGTAATTACTGTCCCTCTTGTGTGAAAGGCCTAGACTGATCAGTCTCCCCCCGTTGGCTCACCTCTTCTCTGTAACTGTGAACAAATGGCCTGAGAGAATCCAGAGCTCCTGTGGCCTCCTAAAGGGCCCTTGATTTATGAAATTACTGCAAACATGATTGAGGTAGTGGTGATGATTATTGTAATAATAGAGCCACTTGATGAAAAAGAGTCAGCGCTAAACTAGGCATACCTAATGAGGACTCGCAGATTGGGGGATGCTTGTGCGAAGAGTGTTTTACATGAGAATGAGTGTGTCAGTTCCCTCTCTCCCTCTCTCCATAAGAAATCAGGAAGTAGTTTGGCTGGGGTGAACCAAATGCAATGTGGGAACTAGCAGCGTTCCCTAACACCCCCTCCCCCCAACTAAATCTACCGCCAAATTCAACTGCCCATCATCACACTTTCTTCAGATAACCACATTCAACATTTTAACCCTGAACTCCATTGGACTGCAGTACAATGAAAGCACAACACTGTTTTGTAAGCTTCACTTTAGCTCACATTGATAGAAAGTTTCTAAACAACTGTTTATCACATGAGCAGTAAAACTTAAACCTATATTTATTATTATTAATATAGACTATATTGTGAAATAAAATAACAATGTGAAATATTATAAATATAATTTATTCCAGCGACGGTAAAGCTGAGTTTTCAGCAATCATTACTCCAGTCTTCATTGTCACATGATCCTTCAGAAATCATTCTGATATGATGATTTTGTGCTTAACAAACATTTGTGCTGCTTAATATTTTTGTGGATACTTTTGCAACACTATAAATGTGTTTGCTGTCACTTTTGATAAATACAATGTGTCCTTGTTGGTATTCTTTAAAAAAAAGGAAATCTTTCTGACCCCAAACCTTTGAGCAGTAGTGTAAAATTATACATATATAATTTATCTTTATATAATTTATTTTATATATTATTGTATATGTCATTTGCATAATTACAAAATATTTACATTTATAAAATATATCAAATGATATAAAATTACACATTTTAAGATTTAATGATAATGAATAATTTAAAGGATAGCTGACACTTCTCTAATATTTCCTAGTAGTGAGTTAGTAGTGTCATCCATAGGATAACAACTGTTTGCGTGAAGTAAAATGAAGTTAAATGACATCCAGACTGAAATCATCATGCTTGCGAAACAGATAAGATTAAAGAGAGGATGTTTCAGTGTCCCTATCCAGGGACTCCCCCAAAACCTGCTATACCTCATCTCCAAGGCTTGTCTGCACCCCATCCTGCATCCTTCAGCACCCCCTCCTGCCCAGGCTCGCTGGACCAAGCAGAGCGGCTGTGTGTTAAGAGCTATTGAATAATAGTGACCTTTAATAAAGAAGGGGATCCCCAGACTTCTTTCCCAGACACGCACTGACCTTTCAAACCAGACGAGGGCCAAGAAAGGAGGGGGCAGGGGGCAGGGTTCAGAGAGGGGTGGGGTGGGGGTTCTCTAGGGTTTCAGACTGTGGACTTTGAACTGGCTAGTCCCCGCTGTCCTGTTGTGTGTTTCACTCTGCCAGGGATCTCTCTTATCCCCTCCTCTTTCCCCCCTCTTTTTATTGTGTTCAGGGAGTGTTCTGCATGCTGAGGCCTGAGCTGCCGGGCCTGAACCCTTGCTAATCAATTTCTCTGTGAAGACGAGTTCAGAGGCAGGACGAAGAATGCAGCCCGCGCTCTCTGACATCACTGGCTTTGACACTTGTGTCATTTCAGACAACGCTAAAGGATTACACCAAACAAGAGCAAAGACACACAAGAGAGACGGTGCCAAATTTGAACCCTTCTTTGTTTCAAGACATCCCCGGCCCATGAAAAATAAACAAGAGAAAAAGTACATTGTGGGCGACACCTGACACTGAATGCTAAACTGTCACTCCGCCCCAGCCATTCATTTCGAAAATGCTGAAGTGGGTTGCCATGTCCTTTTGTTATCTTCCTCTCTCAGACAAAACAGCCCTGTACACTGTACACTGGCTCTTAATGAATACCTATTGTCCAAACACTTCAGCTAGCTCAAACAGCCCTTTAAGATGCCCATGAAAAACTGGGTTGGAGATAAAGCCTCGGGTCTGCGTGACATTCCCTCCTAGAAAAAGAGGTAAGCTCCTTCAGACGACGCAGACGCTGAAGGTCATGTGAAGGATTTTGCGTGGTTTTCTCTCCTCACATATCAGCACTTAGGAACAATGGCATGCATATGAGCGCCAAGAACCATCTTGTTAGCTCTGACCTAAGCGATACTTTATTTAACATTTACAGTGTCATTTTCTTGCATCTTTGTCGTTGAATATATATCATTTCTTTGCTTTTTTTTATATCTGTTATCTATGGTATATTGTCATTGCTGGTGAATGTCATGATGGTTCCATTCAAGAGGGCAAAACCATTTAGACCGACTGTAGAACATTTCTCATGGGAAAGGAAACAAATGAAATCTCTTGAACGTCTCAATTGTTGCTCCCACACACCAATTAAAATAAATGGAGAGCAAATTGAGACTTTTACTGAATTGCCTCCCAGATGATTCTCTTGAGAAAAAGACTTCAGTAATTTCACGTCTCTTTGAGCATTTCACAAGTTCTCAACAATCAAACATCTGAAATTTCAACTCAAGCGTGTCTCATCAAAATCCTCTAACGCTAAATCAGTTGATCTAATGACATCCACATTCATTTTTATAGTGCTTTACTCTTATTTTGTCAACAATTTTGACATTTGTTATTTTTATTTGTATAATTTAGCTCTATAATAGCAACTCAAACAAATAAAGTTTCTTTTGGTTATTATAAAATAAAATAATTCTTGTGGTCATATCCGGCACATTCTAGTGTATATGACATGTATGATATGTTAAATACATGACAGCTGGTATTTCTTTTGATTCATGTCTGTGCAGGTGTGCTCTGTAGTATGTACTTGATATGGTTACAAGGGTATTTGACACTTTATTTCATATATATATATATGCACGAGATTCCACTGACCTTCATCTGGCACATCTGATGTTTCCTTTCATCTACTGCACATTCTGGCATGGTTAGTTTATGGCTTTATATTAAAGCCTAAAAATAACCATTAGAAGTGTCACAAAAATAGATAAGGAAGGTAAGTTTATGGTTATAAAAATGTTTTTATAAAACAAAACCGGTAACACTTAACAATACGGTTCATTAGTTGACATTAGTTAACAACATTAGTTAACATGAACTAATAATGAACTGCTCTTACAGAGCATTTATTAATCTTTGTTAATGTTAAATTCAACATTTACATATACAATATTAAATTATTGTTAACATTTAGTTGATGCACTGTGAACTAACATGAACAATGAACTGAATTTTAATTAACTAACATTAATGAAGGTTAGTAAAATGCATTTTACATGCATTGTATAAATGGATTGCTCATGGTTAGTTCATGTTAATCAATACATTAACTAAAATTTAACTAATGAACCTTATTGTAAAGTGTTACCACAAAACCTAAACATTTCCATTAGAGAATTTTCTATTTAGCTTCTCTTTAAATTGTCTCCAAAAAACCTCCCTGCATTCTTTCATGGAAGGTTACTGTTTGGTTGTAAAAATAAAATCTAAAAATAACCATTACATAACGTTCGGTAACCCTGTTACTAACTAACTAGTCAAGACTGTCTTCTTAATATCTGCTAACACTTTATTTTGATGGTCCTCCAACAAACATTCAACTGACATGTCAAATACGTGTCAACTTATTCTACTAACCCAAACATAACAGTCTACTCTAAAGAGAGTTAGTAGACATGTAGTTTGGAATGATTCAGTTGACATGTAGTTGCAGTAGAATGCCCAAAGTAGACTATCGAAATGAAGTACAAATGAATGTTGTCAATAGGTTCTCTTTAGGTTGTCACTAAAACCTCTTTAGGAGGGTTCATTTTTGGTTGGGTCAGGAAGAAAAGAAAGAGAACGAGCATTTCTATGAACATATCTAATGTTATTATTTGGTTCCCAAACCATAGAGGAACATTAGGGGAACAAAGATATGTCTCCTCCTTTTTATCATCACTTCTCTCTCTTTCTCTCTCTCTCTCTCTGAGAAGTGACCTGCCATCATTGGCCTGCTGTCAGCTCAAGGACGTCTCTCCACCCATGCACAGTTTTATTTAAAAAAATCAAAGCATATCGACTAAGAAAAATAATAACAGTAACTTTTTTTTTTCTCTCAGGGCCTGTCTGGTAATGGGGGTAAATCTGGCCCACTATCTTCACCTCGTCTAATTGCTTGCAGCATGACAATTGAAATGGAGAGAGGAGAAAATCTCAGGCTGTATTGATCACATATTGGCCTCTATTTCATCAAGCATCCCCTCGCTCTCCTCTTCGCATCCCCCAATTTACACCCTTGATTCGAGTTGCTGTGTATGAGTGTGCTTGTGTGTAAGAATGCGTGAGTGTGTGTGTGGGTGTGTTTGATCCCTGATCAATATCTGTCCCCTTGTGAGACCATGTCTAGCCAGTTTCCTCCTGCTCTTTGGGAGTCTAATGAGTGGCCTTGTCGTTGTAGGACAGGGTCTTCAGCAAACGGCCAGGCCCGGCTCGCTACCTAAGAGAGGGGGGAAACCTGTGACCTTAGACCCTTTACCAAGGACAAAACCAAGATGGCAGATGTAGCATGTTTTGGAATGTATTTATACTACACACCTACACAACAAATGTAAGATCCTCTTTAAAATGAAGTGCATATTACAAATTCCAACACAACCAGGTATGTACACTGCCGTTTAAAACTTTGGGGTCAGTAAGATTTTTCCAGCAATGATGTATTAAATCCAGTTATAATGTTACAAAAGATTTCTATTTCAAATAAATGCTGTTACTTTGAACATTCTATTCATTAAAGAATCCTGAAAAAAGTATCATGGTTTCCACAAAAGCATCAAGAAGGACAACTAGTTATACTGAGATGCTACAATATATAGCATCTCTTTAATTAAACTAGCTTATGTGTGTCTATCATGTGTTAGCATGCAGTAAATGGATAGATATCTAATATAGTTCCGTCCAGTGCTTGTGTGAGCATGTATGTGTAAACAAAATTTTCTCATTTCACTCGTATGTGCACTATAGTCTGGGTAGTTGTAATCGCTACATGGCTGTTTTTTCTTTATTGTCTTCATGGCTGTGAGATTGCCAGCATGTGACATCAGTTGAGGAGCTAATGAGGGATACTTTAAAGCCAGCTTTTCTTTCCCCTCTTTCCTCTTTTTTGGACACTGACTCATTAAAGACAGCCTGTTCTTTAACCGCTGTCTTGATGCTTCTTTTTTTTTTTTAAACATCCTCTGTGCCCTGGTTTGACTTTATGGTGTATCTCCTAAGCTGTTGGATTATCTTTATCCTGCACTTTCTCTCCGGTTCTCTTTCTCTTTCATTTTGCTGGTGAGATTCAGGAATACATTTCTAATCAGATGTCAGAAAAAAGAAGGAGAAAGAAAGAAAGAAAGGAAAAGAATGACTAATTGAAGCGAGGGATTTCTCCTGATCTGTGCTCGGTTGGCTGTACTTACCGCTCAGTCAACTTGCCCTTCATTTCCATACCTTTATCCAAGAGCCGAAAGAAGAACGCTTGCCGTCTCTGGAACATTCTGCTCTTTCACTGTTCACACTGATCCTACAGCTGTGAATGTCACCTGCACATGCAGACACAGATCTGTCTGGTTGAGTTGGTTTAATGGGGACTTGGAAACACCAATTTCATTGCTCTTTTGAAATAAAAGAGTCTGATGTTCTTTGTAGACATGTAATGTTCATGCAAATATCCCTCCAATGTCTGCCCAACCCATTTATGGAAACAAAATTCAGAATTTTTCATTCAGAAAAATCCCATGAGCTCAATAAACCCATGTTTACACATAAATGTCTTTTCAAAATCAAACTTGGTTTATTTTAATGAACAATGATGTACACTATGCCAATAATAATTTAATACTAAAAGGAACAGTTCACCAAAAAATAGGCATATTCAAAAGTAATTTTGTTCAAAACCTCTGTGATTTGACAGTACATACAAATTCAATACATTCCATACAATTAAAGGCTCATAAAAGTAGTGCACATGACATGTTTTTTTCCACATGACAGACTTGTCACGCGATTGCTTTGCTTTTTTTGAAAGACAGAGTTCACGCAAAAATTAAAATTCTGTCATTATGCACTCACCCTCACGTTGTTTCAAACCTGTTTTACGTTCTTTCTCCTGAGGAATACACACATACTCACATGTTGGGTTTTATAGGGACTTTCCATAGACATAATGGTTTTTATACTGTACAAACTGTATGTTCTAGCCCCTAAACACAACCTTAACAAAAAACCTTCTGCATTTTTAGATTTTCAAATGAATAAATAAATAAAATAAATAACACTACTTAGTATGATTTATAAGCGGTTTTCCTCAAGTCGACCAAAAAATGTCCCCACAAGGGCAAGGATTTCAGATATTGTCATGTATGTGGACACATACAGACACACACACACAGAGAGAAGGGTATTTCCAAGAACATTAAACCTCACTTTAGTTGTATGAAAAACAAACAAACAAACATACAAAAAACACTAAAAACATTTCTCAAAATACTGTAACATATGGGGTGTAATTTTTGGGTGAACTATTCCTTTTGAGTAATTTAATTCATTGTCAAATTGTCAAAGAGGATGGAGAATACTCTAAATTAAGACTTGCTTTATCCTTCACTAACGTTATAGTAGGATTTTAGGGGGTAAATACAACAAAAGCGTACACACAAAGCGTACACAGTAAGTTTTGGTGAAAACTTAAAAGTCGAAGGAGATTGGGCTTCATGAATACATGGGTGTGACAAGAGTGCCGTTAAGGTAGAAAGTGCTCAGAGACTTAAATGTGAGAGAATAAATGAAGGAGGGAACAGTATAGAGGAAGGTCTGGTCATTCTTTGGTTATGTGGTTGGTAGAGAGAGGTCGGCCGGTCTCCCCTGATAAGGCAGTTCGTGGAAATCTTAAGGGGATAACCGTTTGCTTCTTTCCCTTTTTTTCATCATTTCCTTCAAGCGTAGTTACTCAAGAGGCCATGGTCAGCTATGACAGACTGATAAGGAAATAAGGGGTCTGATAAACGTATGTGTGCGGAGGCCATGGGGAATACAGTCAGGGAGGAGAGAAGCCAGCAGAATAAACAAAGCAGTGCCCTGCTCTCTGTTAAAGAGATTAATTGCAGTGGTGACACCTTTGCCATTGACAGGCATCAACAAGGAACTTGTCTTTGACTTTGTCTCATTGTGGGGAGGAGCAGCATGCGTGTTAGTTCATTGAGGAGCCCCGTCTCACTGCACTGGGAGCAGATGCTGCTCATTGGCAGGCTTTCAAGCCCTTTTATGAATGTTAAAACTCACATATCAAAAGAGCCTCACGACAGCTTGACAAGTCTTACAAAGGTCCCAGATATTAAAAATTAATATCTATTCATTATTGCCCACAGTTGATTCAAAGTCATGGTTGGATGCATGGAGATTTGCACAAGGTTTCTCTCTAGATGTTGGGGGGTTTCCAGGTAGAAGAAGCAACAATTGATGGCTTTCAATAGAGTGTTTTGATTAAAACAAATAAGAACAATAGTGTGAACGGTACTGTTTCCAGAATTGTATAAGTCTTAGTAGCAATTTCCATTCCGTTCAGCAAAGAATATATGTTCAAGACAGAAAAATTGTTAACCATTTACAATAAGGTCCCATTAGTTAATGTTAGTTAGGACTTTAACAAACATTAATTTACAACATTACATGTGTTACAGTATTTATTATTCTTTGTTAACATTAATGTTTGCTTGGATCCATTAAATAATATGAACAGACACAACTTTTCGATTTAGTAATGTTTTAGTATATAGTAAACAACATGAACTAAAGTGAATAAATGCTTTTCATCAGTACTTTTCATTGTTTGTTCATGTTAACTAATGTAGTTAACTAATGTAAAAAAAGAAAGAAAAAGAACCTAATTGTAAAGTGTTACCAAAAAACAACGAAACATTGCATTGTTTAAAATGTACTTCTTGTTCAAAGTTTCACAGTATATTTCCTTGAAATACATTGAAAACATTTGTCTGCATGGGTTCTTTTAAGATGTTTCACTCACAGAGTAATGTTCATGAAGTAAAGCATGTCCTCAGGACATCTCAATAGAAAAAAAAAAGATTGAACTGGGGGAATACAAAGAATGACTTATATTTTCTTTTTTCATGCCCCATACTTTTCAGCAGCCTCTTAAAACACTCTGCCCTCATTAAATACTATTGAGTCTGGTCGCTGCATGTGGTGTTTATTTTCACTCTCGGGCCTGGGAGAGAGTCAGGAGTCCTCTCTGACTCTGAGGGGGATGGTGTGGTCACAACCATGAGAGACTTTAGCCGAGAGGCTGTCTGTTTGATGGAACCACTGGCCCCTGTTTCCTTCCTTCCCTTTCAGGGCAGCTTGCATGGTCATATTGGCTCTTCTTCTCGATCTATCCCCCACTGCCAGCACCTCCTCTGGGGCCAGTTTCATTTAAGCTGTCCTTTCGACACTTGGCTGAGCATGGTGGTCCGTGCAGACCCATCTAGTTCCTGATTCTCAGAAAAGAGAACACCTGTGTTACAATAAATGTCTCAAAATAAACCTCAGGCCCACCAGCCAGTATCAAATGCAAAACAGTTCCTGAACCGTGTGGCGGCTTCCTCCTAGAAAATGAAGGTCATGTTTTATGAGAAATGCGTGGCCTTAATATCCACCTCTAGAACTTCAAAATGTCTCCTTTGACATTGACGTATTTCATGCTTGGTCTGGAAACAAACCTCCAGATAACGTCTTAAAGCGAACAGTGTCATTTTAGACCTTTCACAAAGTCGTGCCGAATCGCTTTTGCACTGAAAAACCCTTATAAGAGGTTGTTTGCATTTAAAGTGCCTAATTAAATAAATATTACATGTATTTATAGTTGTGGCAGTATGTAAATGTCCGATTCTTCACTGTATGGCTTCAGACAAAAGCAATTGAGCGTTCACGCACTGGGGGTGGTGTGTAAATTTGTATGAGATTTCTTCTTTTGGGCCTCTGAAGTGTGGCACTGGTGGCAGGATCTCTCAGCTTATATGTTCCTATAAGCACTCGCAGGCTGAATCTTATCTGCTCTTATCGGTCCTCAGACTGTCCTCGGAACACTACGCCTGCTCCACCGGCCCCTTATCTGGCCCACCACCACACTCTTAGCCCCTGGCCACATTGACACAGCACCACATGAGTGTGTGTGAGTGCACATGTGTGTTTTTGTATGTGTGCACTGTTGACTCACAAGTAACAACTGAACGATAAGATATGTGACACCTACTGTAGCTACATATCTCAAACTGACCCCTAGCTCACAAACACACACTCAGAGATGGAGAGCTTAAACATATTCGATCATCTTAAGAAACTTACTGGATTGGCTCAGTGGCAGACGACAATACAGGGGGGGAAAAATTAGACCATATGAGGTTACAAATATTTGAAACTACAAGTTTCAGATTTTCTGGTTCGTTTATGAAAAGTCTGGTGGTTTACGGCCACATGCGGATAGTGGGTAGTGTATGAGTGAAAGAGAAAGTTTTGCTTTACTTCTTATATTTCTTTATTTACTTCTTTGCTTCTTACTTCTTATATTTCTAGAACATTTTAGTACTCTGGATTTTGATGTTAATTGCATTAAAGGCATAGCCATCCAAAAAATAAAAATTCTGTTCCATTAACTCACCCTCATGTCATCCAAACCTTCTTTCTTGTGGGGAACACCAAAAAAGATATTTTGAAAAATGCCGGTAACCAAACTGTTTCAGTTCCCACTGACTTCCATTATATTTTTTTGACCATAAAATTGGACCCGAAACTGATGTTTGAATTTTCATTTTTGGGTGGAAGTTTAGATTTACGTGATGTTATGATATAGTACAACAGTTCATAAATCGAGTTTTTGAAAGTTGCATCACATGACTTTTGTTTAGATGTCTAACGTTTTTTCAGATATCAGTAGCAGTGAAGCAGTTTTAATATGCCAAAGTATTTTTAATGATGGTTTTTTTGTGATTACGAAATCAGGACAGTTGCATCAGCATCTCATTTTTAATCTATGCCCCTCCAAAGGCATCAAAATACATTTTAATACAGAAACGGAAAACAGATTCATCATAGAAGAGCTGTACAAATGAATGTTTAAATAAATTCATACATAGGGCCAAATTGGGCAAAGAGACTGTCATCACTTCCTCTGCACATGAAGAATAGGCTTCACTCTTTCACAGTTCACAGGACTCTCTGTTCCTCTGCACCTATGGTTTACTCAAAACTGTGTCCATTTCACAAGAATAAATTACAGCAGCCTGTCAGTTTCTCCTCTCTCTCTCTTTGTCTTTCTTTCTCTGTTCTTCATTTTCTCTGAGCTACGTTAGCCACACTCTTTCCCGGAGGGAACGAGCACTGTCAGCTCCATGGCCTCACATCTGGAGCTTCCTGCTGGGCTGGATCGGACTCTCCACCCTCCGGCCTCCCTCCCCCCAACCCTGCTCTCACTGCCACAGAGCTGGGCATTATCCTTCTCCCCAGCTCCGGAGTGCAGGCTGGCACTCCCTGCCGCCTTCTTGCCAAAGTCCCTTTCATTTAAATAAGATTAAACACAAATGTGGAGTGGGGGCACACACACTGGCTGGCCTGGGAGTTGAAGTGATGTTGCAGAGGACTAATCTATTCCATAGCCAATCTTTGCAAGAGAGAGCGACAGAGAGAAAGAGAGAGATCCCTTGAAATGAATAGTTCACTCAAGAATGAAAATTTTGTCATCATTTGCTCACCTACATGCTGTTCTAAACATATAAATCTTTCGTTCTTGTGAGGAGCATTAAAAGGAGTAATTTAGCTAAATGTCCAAGCTGCATATAATGAAAGTGAATGATCACTAGGAACAGCTAAAAACAAACAAACAAATAATAATAATAATAATAATAATAAAAATCAAGATATTCTACTACTGAAAAGTTAGATTTTTTTGTAAGAAATTAACACTCTTATTCATCAAGGACACATTAAATTCATCAAACGTGACTAAAGACTTTCACATTGTCACGAATGTACATCGATCAGGCATAACATTATGACCACCTTCCTAATATTGTGTTGGTCCCACTTTTGCTGTCAAAACAGCCCTGACCCATCGAGGCATGCACTCGGCTAGACCCCTGAAGGTGTGCTGTGGTATCTGGCACCAAGATGTTAGCAGCAGATCCTTTAAATCCTGTAATTTACAAGGTATGGCCTCCATGGAGCGGACTTGTTTGTTCAGCACATCCCACAGATGCTTGTTTCGATTGAGATCTGGGGAATTTGGAGGCCAAGTCAACACCTCAAACTTGTTGTGCTCCTCAAACCATTCCTGAAACATTTTTGGTTTGCGGCAGGGCGCATTATCCTGCTGAAAGAGGCCACAGCCACCAGGGAATACCGCTTCCATGAAAGGGTGTACATGGTCTGCAACAATGCTTAAGTAGGTGGTACGTGTCAAAGTAACAGGACCCAAGGTTTTCAGGCAGAGCATTTCCCAAAGCATCACACTTCCTCCGTAGGCTTGCCTTCTTCCCATAGTGCATCCCGGTGCCATATGTTGCCCAAGTGAGCAACGCAAGTGATGTTAAAGAAAGCGTGACTCATCAGACCAGGCAGCCTTCTTCCATTGCTTCTTCCATTGCTAAGGTGCTCACTATTGGCGCTTTTGGTGGTGGACAGGGGTTAGCATGGGCACCCTGACTGGTCTCATACACAACAAACTGCGATTCACTGTGTATTCTGGCACCTTTCTATCAGAACCTGCGTTAACGTCTTGAGCAATTTAAGCTACAATTACTTGTCTGTTGAATCGATATTCAATATATATATATTCAACTTTGTTTCTCAAGAAAATACATCTTAAGGAAGGGCAAGAGAACAGGAGAGAGGGAAATAGGATATAGGCTCTGGTGCGTTGATGGTCATATTCTTCATATGGCTTGTCTTTCGGGTGGCCACACTCTTCACAGTGGCCGACTATTGATCCCACGATGTTATAAAAAGGCATTGATCTCGAGTCACATGAAAACATCTTAAAAGGATGAGAGAAATTCCTCTCAGGATGAGCAATGGCACTTTTCTAGCTATTGACTTGTGCACACACATAGTCAAGATGGCATTAAATCTTTGTCTCTAACCCATGTAAAAAATTCAACAGGATGCCAACAAAAACCCCTTAAAGGGATAGTTCACCTAGAAATGAAAATTTTGCATTTTTACTCACCCTCTTGTCGTTCCAAACCTGTATGACTTTCTTTCTTAAACATAACATAAAATGAAATCTATATCAGAATGTCTGAGCTGCTCTCTTCCATACAGTGAAAGTAGACGGTGAGCATAATGTCAAGCTCAATAAAGAAAAAAGCACCATAAAAGCATCACAAAAGTAGTAGTAGTTTTCTGAAGTCATATGGTTGTTTTGTGTGGGAACCGACTGAAATTTAAACCGTTACTCATTAAAAATATTGCTTGAAGCCTTATCACCAGTGACTTTCATTGAATAGAAGAGACTTGAACAACTGGACATAACTCCTTTTGATTTCAAAAGACATGAGTGTGTTACAAATGTATTATATTTTGATATGTATTATATCAAATTATAATTTTGGGTGAACTATTCTTTAAAAATGCCCGAATGAGTTACACGATTAAAGCAATTAGCATTTCCTACCCATAGGACATTCCCTCCGTCTTTTCTGCCGAGGCCTTTTACTGCATATTCAGCATATAAAACACTGCATTAAAAAGCGAGCAAACAATGCACAGCACACGGATGCTAATGCGCGGGTCAGGGGGACTGCTGAGGAGCGACTGCTGATTCTGGGTGACACAGGTCATGAAGAAGGACAGCGTTCTGTCCGTGGGGGATCGACCGCTGCCTCTCCGCAGGGCGGATCCGAGACTGATTTGCATGGTTATGTCCAAATGTATGTGTATGTGTATTCGGATGGAAGATGCAGGGAGCAAGAGGTTATTCCGATAAGCCTGCGGATGGGGCTGCTTCTGCAGGCCACTTTGCACTGGTCATCATCATCCTCATTAGAATTATAAATATCTCAGATGGAGGCAGAGGGGGTGTGTTGATGCTAGCAACTCTTCTCATGCGTTGTGACAATGCCTGTCCCCTGTGTCCGGCCCTGGATCCAGCCGGATCCGATCGACTCGATTCTGCCACTGCTGCTGAGATGATGCGGTCAGGGTGAGAGAAAATCACGAGTATTAGTGCAGTATTTGGCCCGGCACAGCCCAGAGGATAATGCTGAATCCGGCATTCATTCCTTTCATGTCAACAAATGAAAAAGTTGCATTGCATTTGCATTAATAATCTGCATGCATTTGCCAGCTTTTACATATCATCTCTACAGATATATGTATTCATGGGACGAGAGCGAGAAGAAAGAAATGTTTGCGCTTTTAATTGCTCGACACAAAAGCAGCAGCTTTGTAAACAAACGTAAACTCGCTGATATATTTGCATATTCATGTGGTGAAACTTTTTTTTTTTCCCTAAGAAGGTGATGAGGCTTGAAGTTATTTATTTTCTTTGACTGTGTGCATCTTTCAGTTAGGGGCCACCTTTTATCGTTTTGGCTCATTTATTACATGCGTGCACCTCAAACAAATTCTCACTCACATACCTTTTTAGTAAAGTGATTCAGCTATTCTTTTAAGCTTAACAATACTGCTACTAGCTTTTAAAACCAATAAACTACAAGCCGCACAGACATAAACACACGCAAGTAAATCTCTTTCTGAGCAAATTATGACTCTATTGTATGTCTTTTTTGTTTACATTCAGTGTGTTGGCTTACCTTGCTGTTCCTCTCTGATCCTGAGCCTGTAGTGTAGGAATTTGTCCACCAGGGTGTGTTTTAGCAGTCTCACATGCCTCTGTGGTAACAAACTGTCAGAGCTAACAGGGGCCAAAGGTCACAACCAACTCATCACCTTAGGAAGGAATAAAGAGTAGAATGTGAAAGAGTGAACTGCATCACTGTACTGTAATGTAAAACAGTTTTATTTTCATCCACATGCAAGCACTGACAAATGTCTCGTAGTAGGCTAACTCCCTCACATAAACAGTCAGAAATCACAGGAACATTAATGTAGTTTTTCTCTTGCTGGGGTGGAATAGAATGGGGTAGATTTATTCATGTTTTTTAGTGATTAGTAAGTTTATTAGCTTCACAAAGTGTCAATAAATGTGTGTGTGAATATCTATTCATTCAATGGTGTGAGCCTTTTTTTAAAGAAAGCTAAATTTTAGGTTCATGTATCAGGGAATTCTTAAATTGTGCTTTCCAGGCATCTGCAAAATAATTCAAATGGATCAAATCTTAAAAAAAAAACATGGACTTTTCTACAATGAATGTGCTTACCTCTACATTCTTTATCTACAGCTTACATTATTGCTATTTGTCAGTGCATTAAGATATTAGTAGTAGTATTTTTTATTTATTTATTTAATTTTTATTTTTTTTACATGTAAACATACTCATTGTCCCCTAGTTAGTTAGCTGCTTTTTGTTAGTAGCCTGTGATGTAGCTAACTACTTATTCAAAAGAGAAGCTTGACTGAGGTTTAACTCTCTTAAATCATGTGTAGCTTGTATCTTGACAAGCACGCTTTAAAGTAGCTTTCCTAACACTTCTAATCACCAAGAAAAGAACAGATACTGTCAAATTCAAATCGACTCTTTTCAGAACAGAGAAAACCAGTACAGGGCTGAACTTTAATCATGCAATGAGTGACATTTTCCTGTACTTCTGACAGTGTCTCTTCAGCTCATTCACACCTTTAGTTAGTTATTTTAACCTCTCATTCAGAGTCCTTATCTGGGGTTCTTCTACCTTTCTACAATATTAAAAATCTTGGCATGGAAAAGACTGGACTGGATTGCTTAAACAGAAAAAACGCATCGCAACCGCCTGCTCTAATCTGCAATCACACTGTAAAATATGATTGTTTAAATTCCTGTCCTTCTCTGTCTTTTTCTTTTTTTTACCACACATTTTAGTGAGGCTAAAACTTTTCACTTTCACACCATTTGCACACGTGCACACACACACTCACACACACACACACACACATAGCATTGGAGACTAATAGACATGCAAACACACACAAATTAGCTACTTGAGTAGTTCCGATCCAGCACAGACTCATAGTAATACAGGCCAGATTCACCAAAATACACAGTTTCTTGGAGTGAAGCCAAGAACTAGTGAGGCTTGTTTGGAAAGCTTTCAGTTAAAAAAGCCACTTTTTGGCAGGAGTGGGGGTGGTAGAGCCACAGCAGTGGGTCAGAACTGCTAAAATAAATAATGGTTTAGGGAGAGAGAACCATTCCTGTAATTATATATGTCAGCTGACACCGAGCCACCCCGACTGCTCTCTCTCTCTCTCTCTCTCTCTCTCTCTCTCTCTCCCTCTCTCTGTCACACTCTTTCACTCTGTTTCTGACTTTCTATTCATCAGCTTTCTCACACGTGCCCTACCACATTTTTCATTCATAATTTGTCTTTCTGTGTGACAAATGTAAGGGAATAATAGCAATAATGTTACTGCAGCTTCCTGATCATCAGGATACTGTTCACAGGGGTCTGTAATCTCCACAGTGTGAAGTAAAATATAGATAAATACTCACTCTTACAGAAACACTCTATACAGGCCACTATATGAATCTTTGTTTGGGTTGTAAATATGCTGGTAGCAGTCTTTATGTAAACAACCCTCCATCTCACATACAAACTCTTTACTATAATGTAAGAGTTACGCAAAAAACAAAAACAAAATAAAAGCAGGCAAACAAACAAATAAACAACATAATGTTCCAATATCAAACAAGCACAATCAGAAATGTCCAAAATGTTCAACCAATAGACAATTTTATTCAAATGTATTTTTTAATTAATATATAGTAATGTTATTCAGCAAGACTACATTAAATTGATCAAAAGTGACAATACTGATTTTTACATTGTTATAAAAAATTCAAATAAATGCTGTTATTTTGAACCTTGTTCATAAAAAATAATAAAAATATGAATATGTATTTCATGTAATTAAATATTAACACCATAGTTTAGGATCCAATTCACATTATTAACTTGCAATTTCAAATAGCATGCATATTACTAGGATATTGGCTGTTTATGAGTATATATATATATATATATATATATATATATATATATATATATATATATATATGACCCAAATTCCATAATATACTCTATGCGAACTGGACTGCAAAGTTAGGATATAAATATCTTCAATTGTAATTATGTTCACAGATTTTCCGAAACTACTGAAATATCAGTGTGTTTGGGTGGTACTTGGAAGGTCTGATTTGATCAAAGGTGACACTTTACCTGAAAAGTTAGAGAATCGCCGGTGAACAATATTCAGATATGGCATTGGCTAAAAGAGGACATCCACGGTTGCTTTGAAAGACAAACTAAGAAAGCAGCATGAAAGACAACATAATGGGATACAGTAGAAGGGGAAGAAATCTCGACGGATGCCTTCATCGCTGAAGAGAAAGACAGATGGGGAAGAATCATAAGCAGAGACACTAGAGCTTCCTGTTAAAGGCGATTAGCGCAGCAGTCAGGGGGCTCTTCCTACCCGCACAGCCAGCCTGCGCAGGTGAGAGCAGTCATGCATGCCCACTCTTTCCCTCCCAGTCCATTTGAGGTTGGCTGCCCAGTGAGACAGGTTGGAGGGGGGCAAGATTAAACGGCGGGAAGAGTTTGGAGCCTTATCGCTGTTTATTCTTAGATTTCAAAACATGGAGGGAGGGTTGGTGAAGCCAAATCCCTGCCGCGCTCATTCCCCTCCGGGTCTCGCTCCTACTTTCCCCTGCCTGCCAATCATTCCTCTGCCCACGGGGCCAAACGCAGGCCTTTCCAAAGGGGAAGCATTAGCAACATCACTTTGGCTCTCCTCCGCAGATTTGTTTATTCCTGTCTGACGAAAACTGATGCATTTTAATATGATATGGAAGCTATTCTACTTGGTGAAGACTTCTTTTAAAAGTTGTTTATTTACCACTCATGAGGTTGTTTTGTCATCATTTTCTCTCCCAGCAAGTTTTTGTTAGACTCTGCACTGACCTACGGAGACCACAAAATCTGTGTGTGTTTTCAGTGATGGTGCACACGGTTGTTGAGGGAAATCAGAGCCAGGTGGCAGGTCCTTTGTGGAGGTGATGGTTTGTTTTGCAAGACTGCTCTCTCAGATTAGGTAGCTGACTGTGGAACCAATGTGTCCAAAACCCTTTCTCTGCTGGACCGCCCCTCTCAGTTATTCCAAACAAAATCCATTTGAAGTCTTAAGAAGAGATCAGATCAACTTCTGAAGTGAAGTCAAACTTAAAAACAATATGTTTTTAGTGTATCTGAATAGGGGCATTATTCAGAACCGCTCCGGTTCACAAAAAAAAAACAAAAAAACAACAACAAACAAACAAAAAACAAAACAAAACAAAAAAATAACATTCATTCTGCCACTGATGCAGGAGCACAGAGAGTTTACATAAATTCTTATACAACACAGACTCACGTCACTGCTAAAACATCGAAAACATTGCAAAACGGTTTGACCAATGTAGTCTGATTCCCGAACAAATGACTCTAATGAGTCAGTTCTTTTTAGTGAGCTATACGCATACCTGTGCTATTCAGCTCACTGTGATTTTGCCAAGTAAGACATGTTTCTGGATCAAAATATTTGGTTAATCCTGGAACAACATTCCTGTCTGAAAGGCTACCCCTAAACCTAATCCTACCCATAACTTCTCCCTAAAATCAGAGGGAAATGATAGGTTAATAACACTGATGAAGCACCTATTCTTGTCGTAAACCTAAACTTTAATAAACTGTAAACTTGTCCCTCAGATCTGATTGGTTGATTGGAATGTTGTTCCAGCATCAACAAAGATATTGATCCATGAACCTGTTGTACTTCACGAAATCAGATTGAATTTAGCCTTTAACATTGATCAGCCAACACAAATAGAAGCTCAGCCAAACCTGCTTGACCTGACAGAACAATTCTCTTGTGAAAGCTCAAACGTGCTGCGAAACACATGAGAATGAGCCTCATTGGTTCACGCACGTCATGTGAATATGCTTGAGCTTCTGTTGGTTTACCACAACTGATGTGTGAGTTGTTGATGAATGTTTATGTGAATAAAAGCCTAAATTCAATCTGTTCATCATATAAAGCGATCGTGTCTCTTCAGTAAAGTTTGGACTAAACCGCTCTATTCATATGGATTAGTTGTACGATCTCTTTATGAACTTTTTGAAGAGTCAAAGTGTCAGTTGAGTAGCTGTCAACAGAGTGGCAGAAAGCTCTCAGATTTCATCAAAAATATCTTCATTTGCGTTCAGAAGATGAATGAAAGTCTTATGGGTTTGAAACGACACGAGGGTGAGTAATTAATGACAGAATTTTCATTTTTGGGTGAACTAACCGTTTAAGACTTAAATCTTATATCAAATAACAATGTGCATTAAGATATACATTTTGTCAGTAGTATTTTATTCTTAAATATAATAATGAAATATGCCACCATATTTTTTATTTGCATTGTTATTTAATATATACAGATGCTGGTCATATAATTAGAATATCATCAAAAAGCTTATTTATTTCATTAATTCCATTCAAAAAGTGAGTGCTGAACATGCTCATTCTTTTCATGTTCATACTTTTCAGTTGGCCAAGATTTCTAAAAATCCTTTCTTTGAGTTGGTCTTAAGTAATATTCTAATTTTCTGAGATAGTGAATTTGAGATTTTATAATCATCAAAATTAAAAGAAATAAACATTTGAAATATACCAGTCTGTGTGTAATGAATGAATATAATACAGGTTTCACTTTTTGAATAGAATTGGTGAAATAAATCAACTTCTGGATGATATTCTAATTATTATTAGAATTAGAATTATTGTGAAAGGTCATTAAATAGTCTGTCTAAGCATATTTTTGCAACACTATTTTATTTATTTATTTATTATTATTCATATATATATATATATATATGTGTGTGTGTGTGTGTGTGTGTGTGTATGTATGTATTTAAATAAGTTATAATAATTGCTTATGAAACCGTTAAGGAATCAGAACTGGAATCGCTAGCAATCGTATCCACCGAAATTGGTCAATTCTTTTAGTTTCACATAATCTTGGCTTATTCCACAGGAAGAAAAAGAACAACTTCAACAGCTCAGTGGTTCTACTAAGAACTGGTTTCACTTACTTTTTCAAACATACAAATACATATATATTTTTGGAAATCACATTCAAAATCCACTTGGCTCAAAAATCTGAGTTGTTTGAATGGGCATGATGCTTCTGTATCCAGCCATTCCTCGGGTGAAACATGTAGAACAGAGCTGAAAGTCTCTGAGAGAGTATGAGATGATGCAGTGGATTGATTCAGGTACTGTATGTGAGTCAGAGCCCTGCAGGCTTACAGCCTGCACAAAGAGAACAGCCCTCCTTTGCCAGAGTCTCCTTGATCTTCCCAGCCCCAGGTCTACTGCACCAGGAGGCCACAAGCCCTGAACCCACCCTAACGATTGCGTTTGTTTACCGCCGCTACTGGATGAGAGCATCCGCTTAACACTGACGAAGACCTGCCGTGAAGTTTCCTTTCAGACTGAGAGCAGAATGCTGCGAGTCTCCCTCGGCCCCTCCTCTTCCTCAGGCCCGGCTACCAAAAATAGCTGCATGGTGGAATGGACTGTGACCCCCTCACCCTCCAGTGTTAGTCTCAGTTATGGTGCAGATGCCTTTTTCCCCCTTCAAAGGTTTGCTAATGCTTCCCTTAGGATCAGACCCAAACTGCGCAGAATGTCCTCTCTCCTTTTTTTTTTTTTTTTTTGCTCATTTCTCTCTCCCTCACTCTGTCTCTTCTAGTCTTTCTCTTTCGTTTGCCTCCTTCCTCACTGTTGCTGCCAGAGGGCAGAGAAATAATTCAAACTCAATGCATATTGCAAGCGCTTTGGTCAGTGCTGCAGCCGGCGAGTAATGACACATTAGTTTAGTGAAGTGACCCGGCCGCCTCACACTCCATAATAAATAGCTGGGGTCTGAAACAAACTTTGCCCGGCTCTACTGTGCATGCCTTCAGAGTATGCGGTACTTTAAAGGAATTTTCGACACACAAAGACGTCAAAAAAGAGGAAGGGGGAAAAGAAGAAAAAGAAATAGCATCCCTTTAGGTAACAGAATGATTTCTGCATTGTTTAATATTTAATCACCTTGCCTTCCAACATTCAGATTTCTTTTTGCATATTCTATATAAAAATATATAATTAATGTCTGAGAAGCACATAAAAGAAAAACAAAATCCTCACAAGAGCTGGAAAAATCATTTGTTGTTCTGGGAGAACAAATTAATGCGGGTGATAAAAGGAGATGCTGAGGCCATGTTTTTTCTTCTTTTTTTGTCTTTATTATCTACCTTCAGATCCTGGATTCTTTTGTTTCGAGGTTGGACGAGGTTGTTGGTCATTTTGCAGTGTTTTGTCGAGCCCCTTTTTTCCTCAAGGTGTACCTTTATTTTGGAGAGCATCCTGCAATCTGTATTTGTTTTCCACATAATTCAAAATCTCATTAACGCATGTTTTTTTGACCCCTGACACTGCTACCGATTTGAAATATTATATTATTTGTTTGGAATATTAAGCCAGCATCTTCAGTTATATGTGATACAATCAAGTTGAAGTCACTTTTGGAGCTTTTGAACATGACTCTAGCTTTCGGCTTACCCAGTGGAACTATGTTCAGAACCTCATTACAAAACTTTCAGTTTTAGGCTGAATTTCGAACAGCATGTTTTGAAGGGCATGCTACTCAACGAGTTGTCCCAAAGAACTAAATTAAAGTAATTAAGTGAATCCCTTCACGAAGGGCACTTTCATAAGGCTAATAGTGAAAGGTACATGCAATGGTCACTTGAAGAAATTATTTTTGCCATTTATAATGATGATCTCGTGATTGTAAATGGCAAAATTAATTTCTTGAAGTGACCATTGCACGTACCTTTCACTATGCCTGTGTGGCGCATCCTTGCAATTTATTTTGCAACCTGAGGTCATTTATTGTACATCTTACCTGGTATTTAAACCCATCAAGCACCCAAAGATAATCAAGAGGAATTATTAAGTACAGAGACAATGCAATAATTTAGTTTAAATAGATGTGAATGAATACAAATGTATTCTCCCTTCAGAGTGCTCGCTACAAGAGTTTCGCCCTTCAGACAGAGTGCGACATCTATTTTCGATTAGATTTCAGCCTTAGACTGTATGTGTCAGCTCTGTACTTGGCAGCCCCCAGTGTGTCCCGAATCAGCGGACGGAGGCCGTATTCGCTAATCGCCCAATAAAGATTAATCTCCCTCCCTCACCTCTCTCCTGTAATGTTGTCACAGCCACTGAGCTAAAATTTTAATAGGTTTTTTAGCATAGCTCCATATTCCATTCTGCGTGGGTCACTAATGACCAGCTGTGAGTGCAGAGCGCTGACCCCCCTGAGCAGACTGGGCTGCCTGGCCTCATTCTCAATATGCCGGCCCTCCAATTATCCTTAGCATGCCCCCCGGCGCAGGCCAGCGGCCCCTCCACCGCTACTGCCAGCCAACTACACTGCCACATGCTGCAGTAGGAAAATCTGCATCTGATAAGAATGTGTGTTCATTTTACTTCACATGCTGTGTGTTTGCAGCCACCCTGCCTATGTGGAACAATGCACAGCTGCGGTCTCTATAACATATAGCTGTTACCTCCATCATTACATATTGAACATTTATGGTCTGCCTTGTGTGAGTCTCCATGTGCATGCATAATAAATCCAAGTAAAAAACGGGGGAGTTAATCACAGTGACAATATAATGTATTTTCTGCTTTGTGAAAGACTATTGTATATTCATCAACTGAGAAATTTAGGTATGTTTGTCAAAGTATAGCCTGTCAGGGATTTGGTATGCTAACATAACTTGTATTTTTTTTTTCTCTTTGAATAATTACTCATGCTTGTTTTCTTCTCATTTAAGTCACCTTAGATAAAAGAGTCAGATAAATGTAAATGTAAAGCAATTCCGAATAAAGCATTGTCCGCTGTATAATTTTTGTCAGCAAAATTAATTCCAAATATTCTTTATCGTTTTGCTCAGTAACAATATGTAACATGATATAGATTATTTATTATTGTTTATATGTTTTTTTTATATTGTTTTAGTCAGCAACAAGATTTTTTGAAATTTAAAAAAGAGTTGATGAAACTACTGAAAATTTCCCAAATAATTGGCAGACCAATGAGAACTAGATAGAAAAAATTCGTTGAAACGAATTTTAAGTTGGCTTGAAAAAGCCCAGTCAGAAAGTTTGAAGTAGTTTTAAAAGCTTAAAGTTTGAAATAGTTTAAGTTTTACTTTAGAAGTTTTGATACATAGATAGATAGATAGATAGATAGATAGATAGATAGATGTGGTCAAATGATGGATAGATAGATAGATAGATAGATAGATAGTTAGATAGATAGATAGATAGATAGATAGATAGATAGATAGATAGATAGATAGATAGATAGATAGATAGATAGATAGTTGTGGTCAGATGATAGATAGATAGATAGATAGATAGATAGATAGATAGATAGATAGATAGATAGATAGATAGATAGATAGATAGATAGATAGTTGTGGTCAGATGATAGATAGATCGTTGTGGTCAAAAGATAGATAGATAGATAGATAGATAGATAGATAGATAGATAGATAGATAGATAGATAGATAGATAGATAAATAGTAAGATAGATTAATAGACAGACAAAGAGAAAGATAGATAGACAGCTATGCGGTTGCTAGGTTAATCTGGTGGTTGCTAGGGTGTTGATAGGCTGTTGCTAGGGTAATTTGAATGGTTGCTAAGGTGTTGTTGTACGGTTGCTAGGGTATTCTGAGTGGTTGCTAGGGTGTTGCTATGCCGTTGCTAGGGTAATCGGAGTTGTTGCTAAGGTGTTGCTATGCGGTTGCTAGGGTAATCGGGGTGGTTGCTAAGGTGTTGACATGCGGTTGCTAGGGTAATCGGGGTGGTTGCTAAGGTGTTGCTATGCGGTTGCTAGGGTAATCAGGGTGGTTGCTAAGGTGTTGCTATGCGGTTGCTAGGGTAATCTGAGTGGTTGCTAGGGTGTTGCTATGCGGTTGCTAGGGTATTCTGAGTGGTTGCTAGGGTGTTGCTATGCGGTTGCTAGGGTAATCTGAATGGTTGCTAGGGTGTTGCTATGCGGTTGCTAAGGTAGTCTGAGTGGTTGCTAAGGTGTTGCTATGCGGTTGCTAGGGTAATCAGGGTGGTTGCTAAGGTGTTGCTATGCGGTTGCTAGGGTAATCTGAGTGGTTGCTAGGGTGTTGCTATGCGGTTGCTAAGGTATTCTGAGTGGTTGCTAGGGTGTTGCTATGCGGTTGCTAAGGTATTCTGAGTGGTTGCTAGGGTGTTGCTATGCAGTTGTGGTCGATAGATAGATAGATAGATAGATAGATAGATAGTTGTGGTCAGTTGATAGATAGATAGATAGATAGATAGATAGATAGATAGATAGATAGATAGATAGATAGATAGATAGATAGATGTGGTCAAATGATAGATAGATAGATAGATAGATAGATAGATAGATAGATAGATAGATAGATAGATAGATAGATAGATAGATAGATAGATAGATAGATAGATAGATGTGGTCAAATGATAGATAGATAGATAGATAGATAGATAGATAGATAGATAGATAGATAGATAGATAGATAGATAGATAGATAGATAGATAGATAGATAGATAGATAGATAGATGTGGTCAAATGATAGATAGATAGATAGATAGATAGATAGATAGATAGATAGATAGATAGATAGATAGATAGATAGATAGATAGATAGATGTGGTCAAATGATAGATAGATAGATAGATAGATAGATAGATAGATAGATAGATAGATAGATAGATAGATAGATAGATAGATAGATAGATAGATAGATAGATAGATAGATAGATAGATAGATAGTTGTGGTCAAATGATAGATAGATAGATAGATAGATAGATAGATAGATAGATAGATAGATAGATAGATAGATAGATAGATAGTTGTGGTCAGATGATAGATAGATAGATAGATAGATAGATAGATAGATAGATAGATAGATAGATAGATAGATAGATAGATAGATAGATAGATAGATAGATAGATAGATGTGGTCAAATGATAGATAGATAGATAGATAGATAGATAGATAGATAGATAGATAGATAGATAGATAGAAAGATAGATAGATAGATAGATAGATAGATAGATGTGGTCAAATGATAGATAGATAGATAGATAGATAGATAGATAGATAGATAGATAGATAGATAGATAGATAGTTGTGGTCAAATGATAGATAGATAGATAGATAGATAGATAGATAGATAGATAGATAGATAGATAGATAGATAGATAGATAGATAGATAGATAGATAGATAGATAGATGTGGTCAGATGATAGATAGATAGATAGATAGATAGATAGATAGATAGATAGATAGATAGATAGATAGATAGATAGATAGATGTGGTCAAATGATAGATAGATAGATAGATAGATAGATAGATAGATAGTTGTGGTCAAATGATAGATAGATAGATAGATAGATAGATAGATAGATAGATAGATAGATAGATAGATAGATAGATAGATAGATAGATAGATAGATAGATAAATAGATAGATCGATCGATGGATAGTTGTGGCCGATAGATAGATAGATAGATAGATAGATAGATAGATAGATAGATAGATAGATAGATAGATAGATCGATAGATAGTTGTGGCCGATAGATAGATAGATAGATAGATAGATAGATAGATAGATAGATAGATAGATAGATAGATAGATAGATAGATAGATAGATAGATAGTTGTGGTCGATAGATAGATAGATAGTTGTGGTCGATAGATAGATAGATAGATAGATAGATAGATAGATAGATAGATAGATAGATAGATAGATAGATGGTTGTGGTTAGATGATAGATAGATAGATAGATAGATAGATAGATAGATAGATAGATAGATAGATAGATAGATAGATAGATAGTTGTGTTCAAATGATAGATAGATAGATAGATAGATAGATAGATAGATAGATAGATAGATAGATAGATAGATAGATAGATAGTTTGTTGTGGTCAAATGATAGATAGATAGATAGATAGATAGATAGATAGATAGATAGATAGATAGATAGATAGATAGATGGTTGTGGTTAGATGATAGATAGATAGATAGATAGATAGATAGATAGATAGATAGATAGATAGATAGACGAGTTAGAGTTTCAATGAGTTTAAATGGCTTAGAAAAAGTACATACAATTTCAGTTTAGAGTTTTGAGTCTAATGGGCTTCCGTAGTTGGCTCATTTTGACATTCCTTCAATGAAAGTCAATGGGATTTTTCCGAGTTTTAATCAGGATTTTTAGGAAAACCGGCAGTCAGATCAGTCCAAAAAGATATAGCAACTCGAGTCAGAACAGTTTGAAGGTCTGACCCGAGTTTGGAGTTTGTAGAGTTAAAGCTCTAGGAGGAGTAGGAGTTGGAAATTTTAGTCTCAGAAGAATAATAATAATAATAATAATAATAATAAGTTTAAATAGCATTTCAGTAAGTTGGCTTTTTCAAGCCAACTTAATTAAAAAAAAAAGTAAACTGTTTTGCATATTGTAATAAAGCAAAAACAACAATTTTATCTGTAAATAAATATTTAAAATCCTACAGTTCAATAAGTCACAATGATTCAAAAAGACAATTCCTGAGTTTGTTTGCTATTTTGTTTGCACATTGACAACTGAGGTAAAAGATTTTTTTTTTGTGGCGCTTAAGTCATTCTGAAGATATATATATATATATATATATATATATATATATATATATATATATATATATATATATATATATATATATATATATATATAGACTATAGGCTATATAAGAATATAGGGACATTGTTCTGCATGTGGTTATCTAGTTAACTTGCTACATTTGTATCAGTGCTGGTTCCACAAACAACTTTGTTTCAGGCTGACTGATAAAAACCCTGGGTGCTCTAAGTTTCTTTTCGCAGTGTTTTGTGTGCAAAACGCATCAGACAGTCAGTGAGCAGACTGTGGGTGGTCGGTCGGTCTGTCTGAGGCTGAGACTATGGTCACCCTGGTCATAATTACAGCTCAGCGCCTGTGCCAGCTCCCTCTATCTGCGCTGGTCTTATTCTCAGTCATTGCACCTGACAATCTTCCTCTTTGTCATTCTCTCTTTGAACCTCAGAGGAGCACAACCTCATAGGAGGCAGCAGGGAATTTGTCCAGCTTTGACATGGCAAATGCATTTCTTAGCCCTCCTTTGAGTACACCCTTATCAATATGAATGCTAAGCTGTGACTGCTCTGAACCTCTGCTCTTTAGAAATGGGCCCACACTGATGCTGCCAGATGCAAATTTGGCCAAAACAGGCACCTGATAATACTACTGACATTTGGGGCTTGTAGATGCATCGGCTATATGAAGGACAAAGGTATGAATGCATGCATTTACATTCATATTCATATTCATACAGGGCACATACAACCAGAAATACAATGTGCAGTGAATATAGCATGTAGCATGCATGAGTCCTCAAGGTGACCTGCACTCAGTAGTTTTCAGGAATGCGGTCCATTATTCTGCTTTCTGCAGGCCTAAGGTGAGATGGTCTTTCTCTCTTGACCTCATTATCTACCATTGAATAAAACACTAGCATTTCCAAAAACTAACACTAGCTTTTCTTAAAATCTTGTTAACATTATGTTATGACAAAGCAACACTTATTTCTCAAAACAGAACATAATCACTAATCGTGAAGTATGCCCTGTTCTGGAAACTTTACTGAACTAGGTCAAATTTTCCACTAAAATATTTGATATTAATACATTTTCAACAATATATTATGGTGGAGTTTTTTTTTCAAATCTTTTTTTCAAACTTGAGTTAAATACACATGTAGACCTTATAAGTTACAAACACAAGTTCAAAAATTCTAACCCAGCCCAAAGCAGTTCATCTGATCACCTTCAGTGGTGGTATATGATTTTAGTACAGTCTGGAATGAGCGACTGGCTGTACAGGGTTAATTGTGTCAGGATTAATATGTTCTTCTAAAATACATTAAGCCCAAGGCTGAAGTTGAAGCCAATGCTATAATATTAGTTATTTAAATGAAAAATGGGAATTATAAATGGGGTAAGTAAAGAGAAGTGTTGCCAGCCACGTGCAAAAACTATCAGAAGTGAGTGAGAAGGCATTAACATTAAAAGAAAGTCTCTAGAGGAGAGTATATGTGGAACATTATAATGAGACTATAGACTTGCACAACTTCATTCCGCATATCGCCGCCTAAATGAGCATATAATACATGTATCAGTTTCTTATACAAGGACTCCCGGTCCAGTTTGACCAGCCATGAGCTGCAGTTTGTAATTAGTGCAGCCATTTGATTTTAGAGAAAGAGAGAGCAACTAGGAGACCCTGGAACTAAAGTGACTGAACAATAGTGAAAGAAATTGAGAAGAAAAAAAATACAGAGAGACAGATATAATCTCACCAATCTGACACTGACCCTTTTCATTAAAGGCTGATTAAAACTTTTAAAAATGCTGTTTGCCCCTAGAAGACGATAACCTCTACAACACGAGACATTAAAGAATAATAACCATCTATAAAAAGGGACAAAGAAATTCTTGCCTGAGCTAGAAAAACCCAATTGGAACATTTTAGAAAATTAATGAAATTTTAGATCAAATGAATAATAAATTAGGAGAAAATGAATTATAAATGAGAAAAAAGTGCTCTTACTATCAAACAGTACTAAAGGAACATGTAATCCTCAACAAGCTTGAAGAAACAGGGTCAGGTTCAAGCCAGTGTACTGGTGTGCAAAAAACAAAGGTTTCAGCTCGACTCTGCTTTGAAGATAAATGAAACAACTGTGCTTGAAAGGACTCCAGCCTGACTACCTACTACAGAGGCCAGTTTTACTTGTTTTTATTTTCACCAACAACAATGGGATTTGCGTGGTTCTGCTCTTTTCACACACACAAAAAAAAAAAAAAAAAAAAAAAAAAAAAAAAAATGAAGAAAGAAAGAAATAGCCAAAAACATCAAATGCATACTTGCACTCACATTCCTTGGTACTTAATGAAGTTCTTAAAAGCTCCATTAAAAATGAAACTTGAGAAAATATGCAAAACGTTTCATGTTGCTGAAAGTTGGCCCATTAAAAGTTGGGTCTTATTGAAAGGAGCCATGAAAAGAACTTCATCTTTGTTCATCTTTGTTGCACAACATCAATTCAACACTTAAAATGACCAAAATAATGAATAGTCATAGATTTATCTTTATCAATCATGAACATGTTCCTGCACCAAAGGCTACATTATTGCTGTTGAATATTAAGTTCAATTATTAATATTTTAATTATACAAATGAATTAAACATGAGAGAGGTAAGCAGAAATACTGGAAGATGCTTAACTCAATATTTGATAGAAGCACCAAGCTCAGGTCGTAGGAGAGATGCAAAGCTTGCTGAAGTTCTCATCACTGCAGTTTAAGTGATAATGACCTCTGAGTGAGTCTTCAAAATGCATTACTGTTGTAAGCTGCAATGATACACAGATCAATCTCCGTCATCATAACGGCAATATTTAGTACTCAGAGATATTGCCTGCCTGTTATCTGCTCTTGCCTGAGGAACAAAGAGTTTTATTGAGCCCAATAAACATGATTCTTTCAGGGTGGGGTGACTGCTGGCTGGTGGTCTTATTGAAGGGTGTTAAATGGCTCATTGGCACAAGGTTGTGGACGTGTGAAATGACAGTTCAGGGTGAAAGGCCATCAGTCAGTGTAAACAAATCACACGCTAATCAACAGCTTCTCACTGACGGAGAGTGGATGGAGATGGAGTTTTAGTGGAGCCCTGCAGAGCCAATGTGTTGTGAAAAGTGTGTTTAATGCGCTTACGGAGCACCTGACACAATGGTGTGGCTGCACTTTACTGCCTGCGTTATACAAAGGCATTTACTCAGTTATGTCCCATGTGGGACACTGCAGTCTGTATGTTTATGGAAAGAAAATGCAGAATTTTATTTTGAATGTTTTTTTTTTTTGTTAAATTTATAGTAGCTAAAACCAGTGTCAACCTCATCAATGAAACAAAGATTAGATTGAATAAAATGAGACTTTCTGGCATTGTTATTAACTTGCTTATTATATTTATATTGACTCTGATCTATATAAAGTCAAACTACTGACAGTAGTAGTTTGAGTAGTAGTTTCAGTGTATGGACAAAAAGCACTGAAACGTTTCAAAATATTTTCTGTGTTTCACAGAATAAAGCAAGTCATACAGGTATAGAAAGACATTTCATTTGAATACCTCTGGAAATATAGGTGATTCTGAAACTTCTTGGAGCTTCTTAACTTATTAGTCAAATGATATTATTTGAAATATAATTGCTTTTTCTTTTATTATTGTTACTCTTGTAAAGTTGCCTATGTGATATCTTTCATGATCATTTACACTTACGTATTTATTTATTTATTTTTTTACATATTTTATATCTCTTTTTATCGATGCGTACGAGTCTCACCTTGTCCATGTCACACTGGGCAAAAGTCTGTTTTGACCTCCTTTGCTTGTGCTTGGTGTTGTGGTTAACTGCAAACCTGAATTGCTGAATGTTATTTAATGTTATGAATGTTGTATTAATACTACAACAAACATAATATTTAAAGAGAAAAAGAAAAAAGAAAGACATTTCATTTTTGGGCAAACTATCACTTTAAATGTTGATACATCTTTAAATTAATATATATCATGTTTTGTTAAATTTTGCACTTTGTTGCTAGTCTCAGCCTTATACGTCCCACCCACAAACCATTGGCTGAATATCGGATGCATATGGCACACAAAATGGGAAAGACTTCAGGAGTTTTGAAGTCAGCGTCTGATGTTGAATTCTGCACTATTTCCGGGAGATGTGTGTGTCGCTTTCTTTAATGGTCTGCCTGGAAACAAAGCCACCGTGATGCCAAACCCCCTCATGGAAAAGGAAAGCTTGTTTGTCTGTCATTTTTATATCTGTGACAATGAGCGCTTATCATGATCAACTAAATGCTGGAGTATTTAAAGTTCACAACATACACTCTTTAAAATGCATCCAAGAATTTTTCTTTACTGGTCTGTTATTGTGGGGACATCGACTTTACATTTTCACACCCCTGAGCATGACGCTGAATAAAAAGAACTGTGATTGGCTGCTTTACATTTAAGTCAGACGGCTTTGGCTAATGAAAGCTGCGATGGAGTCCAGAATTTCTGCCGTTAGTCTGAAGGTCTGGCTATGCGAGACTACTTTGGCATCCACTAAAACATTATTTCAATATTAATGTGTATTAAGTGTCAGATATTATCTACCAAAATTAGATGTCATTTTAGTAAAGCCGAAAACAGTTAATGAATGTAATGAAATATTGAATGCATTTTCGACAAAATACAAAAACTTTTTGACAAAAAATACTATAGAATGTGTTAAAAGAAACTGTATAATATTGTTAAAAACAAAACTAACGAACAACAACAACAAATCTTTGAAATATTTTATGGAATACAAACACCTTCAGAATGTTTCCTCTTTCCCCTGAAGTGTATTACAGACACCAAATAATGTGGAAAATGCTAAAAACCGAAAGACAGTTGATAAGAGAAATCTGACTGTCAGACTGCAGGCCGGTGCTGTCGAGTCTGGTAGATAATGAAAAAATTTTCGGAGTTCCTGAGATGCCTTCCAATAAGACCTTCAGCACAGGTTGTGATTTCTGCTATGTGTGGAGTCAACCACCAGCTTTCTGTATGAGATCATGTACTGCGTTCCTGAAGTGAACAATTATAATTGTAGCCGACTCTACGTCTGAAAGCTGGGATGAACAGTCTCTCACAGTCTGTTCCTCTGTGGATACACAGATAGTGGGTTCGCCTTATGTTAGCAGTTAGCGTTATACAGTTTAGCACACACCTCTCGCTCACTTGGCCGTGGAGCAGCCAGACCCCTCCGTGGGCTTCAGGGAAACTCACAGCGCTATAGGACTGTTAAAAGTAGATAATTGGAAACAGGAGGAAGTCGTCCTTACAATAGGCATCTACGGACGCGCAGCTTGTTACCAAAAGTGCTTTAATAATTAATGTAGTTCCCTTCCCTGTTCTACACTCTGTCTTTGATATAAGGTTACTGTGCTTGGGGTCCTGGCTGAAGGACTAGGCTAAGCAGACAAACCTTTTCAAGTCCTTCTTCTCTCTCTCTCTTGCCCAAACATGCACCCTACCCTGCGTCTTTTCAGGAGCGAGGGCAATCAAGCACAGGAAATTCTCTCTTCTCGTCTCTTTTTGGCACCATCAGCACATTTTCATTTTTTAGCCGTTTAATTGGCCTTGCTTATCCAATTATTCCTCAGGTTACCCATCCATTCTGTTAAATTCAGAGGAGAGAGTGTAAATCGAACTGTTTGAGTGTAAGGTCATTGACAAGTAATAGTGGGCCATCATTAGCAAAGGATGTTGAGGATGGGCTGAGTGAAAGCATGTAATGCTCCCCTCAGTGGGAGGCTCAGGATGAAGAATGAGAGAAAATAATTATTGCATGCCTCCACTTTTGAAAGCATTCCCAGGGTTTATCAAGGTCATCAACGGTCGAGAATAGGCCAGTTCTTTGCTTGTATCATCAATGCTAAATGCGTGCCAGTTTCTTTGTTAGTTGACAGATTGTCTTATGAATACATAGAGGAAGTATCAGTACTGTAGCCCATGTCATGTATTCTTTCACATTCTTGTATCCTTCCAGTAACATGGAATCAATATACAGTTAACTTGCATTATGCCAAGTACACACTACAAGACTAAATTAATATTGTTCTTTTAATATCATGTAATATTGGGAGCCTTCAAATTCAATTATTTTTTCAAAAATGTAAAAAAAAAAAAAAAAAAAAGGTTGCTTAAATTATTAAACAATAATATAAATCTTCATTTAAATAAATAATTTTAAGACTGTAAAACTCTGAAGTTTGCAGGGGAAACACTGACACCTCCTATAGCTTGTAACTTTCTATGCATATTATTTATGGTATAATAATATTCATTTTTGGTTCCATTCTATATGGTTATGCCTATTTATTCACGCATATGAATGAATCCATAACATACACTTTACATATTTTCTCACCTTTGTTGTTATGTGCTAAAGGCGAAATCTCATCAATATGGGCTGCTTTAGAGAAAAGGAAGAGCTGTTGTGGTAGAGCGTGATTTTTCGCCGGACTGCTTCACAAATGAGGGTCAATTCAATGCTGGATTTGCTCAAAAGACCACCATTACTGACAATCGTCCTTTTGGCTGTGTGAGATTCTCCTGCTCTGTTGTTGTTGTTGCGAGCTGTTAAAGCTCCGCCCTCTTCTGGAAAGGAGAACAAAAATGGCGTGTTTTTGCTCACACCCAAATAGCGGCAAATTTGACAAGCTAATAAATGATCTGTAGGGTATTTTGAGCTGAAGCTTCACATATTCTGGGGACACCAGAAACTTATATTACATCTTGTAAAAGTTGCATTCTAGGTCCCCTTTAAATATTCATATTTTTAGATACAACAACGTATCTTTACGTACCTTGAACTGCATTGCATTTTGTTGATTTCTTTCAAGATTTTTGTGACGTTGTTGCTGATTTCTCCTGCTAATGCGAGCATGTGGCAGTGCTTTACATAACTAAATAATTATGAGTTCTGTCCCTGTAGTTAGTATATCTGCACATTTGTGTATGATTACATGTGTGGAGCTCTGCAGTTGTGCTGCACATGCTTGTGAATGCACAGGGGAGTCTGGGAGATTGTGCGGGGAGGTGCCATGCTGTGCTGTGTCTGTCTCTCTGTAGGCTGTGTTGTATGCAGGCCCATGCACAGCACCCTGTCAGTCAAGGTGGGGATCAGCTGTGGCCTGGGATGGGAGCATTAGCCCCCCGTGGTGCTCTCTCTCTGCACCCCCTCCCCGTCCTACCCGATTTCCACCCTGTGCGCTTCCCGGAGTGCGGCCATGCTCCTACCTGTCTGCTTAATCTGGGATTTTCTCAGGATAATGCTGTTATTTCAGGCCAGTAGCAGGATTTCCCACAAGAAAGGCCCAGTTCAGGCCTTTTTTTTTCTTCTGCCTAAATGTCATCTATTGTGCTGAGATATACAAGGGATTTTCTGGTGAGCGGTGCATGAGCAGAATTTTGACAGCATTTTAATATCCATTATTATTGTTGTAAGACATCTCTGTTCTTTAAAACTCATTGGGAAGAGTCTATCGTATAGTCACAATAAATCTCTCTCTATATAACATATAATATAACATCTTATTGAGTAAGGGATTGAGTATGAACAAGGATAGATCGCTCAATAATGAACAGCAAAGGAGAAGGATTCCAGTTGTGGAAAGGTGCAACAGTCTTTGCACAGATGTTGTCTAACCGCAGTCCAGCATTCCGTGTATTATTGTAGATAGGCAGCTTTCAACACTATGGATTAGGATAGCTGTCTTTATGTGTGCACTGGATTAGAGTATATACTAGATTAGGGGCCAAAGATTTAATTAGAGCCGTCAAGGAAATCCGTCAAGGAAATCCTTCAGGAAGTGCAATGGATGTTTTCTAGATCTCTACCGTCCTGAAAAAGTTAAACAAGCAACACTTTATATTAGTTTTCTATACAAAAATATCAAAAAACAGATTAATGTATAATACATTGGTCAAAGAGTAAGTTCACTCAAAAATGAAGAAAAAAAAAATCCTTTGTGTCATTCCAAACCCATAAGACTTCATAAATGAAGATATATTAAATGACAATTGAGAGATTTTTGTCACTTCAAACAGTATAGAAAGAGATCAGAAAACTAATTTAGTCCAAAATTTAGTTTGGTTTAGTCCAAATTTTCTTCAGACGTGAGCACTTTATTTGGGGAGCAGATGAAATTTAGTTTTTTTTTTTTTTTTTCCCTCGATCTCAAATAGTAGTTGTGTGGACTGTCAGTGGAGGGACAGAAATCTCTCATATTTTGTTAAAAAGATATTAGTGTTTTGAAGATGAAAAAAGTCTAATGGGTTTGGAATGACATGAAGGTGAGCAATTGAGGACAGAATATTCATTTTTGTATGAAAAAATGTATTTTATTAAAAATGTTTTAAGAAGAAATTAACATTTGGGGATTATCAAATAAAAAAAAAAAATTGAATTAAGTTAAATTTTGATATAAGCTAAACTTTATTGGAATTTTGGGATGACACTGTATGGTAATAAAATTTACGCTTTAATAATCTAACCATTATTTTTGGTGCAAGAAATCTGTAAAAGATATGAAAACATATTTACCACATACATTTCTAGATGCACATCAAAATGTAATGTGACTAAATAGTCATTCTGAAATGCCGCAGCCAAGGCCTGTCATCAAAAAAGAAAAAAGTTTTTGCGATAATCCAATTGTTCCACATAAATTAATTTCACAACTTGAATGGAAACATAGCTTCACTAATACAATACAACAGGATGTGACTTAAACAGCTGGATGTGGAATGAATTTTTAATCAATGTGTATAGCTCTCCAGCTCAGCTGAAGTAGCCCAGTAAATGAGGATAAGTGCAGGCTTGTGTGTGCACCCACTTGCGTGTGTGTAGGTCCTTCAGTAATAAGGCTGCCATTTCTTTATGAATGAACCTTCCCTTTCATGTTTGTGCGAATGCCACATGGTTGACCACAAAACAGAACCCTCAAATCTTTTAAATAAACAGAAAGATTACAGTTCTGCTGTTGCCTTTGAAATGGTTTTGGAATGCAAATAGAGTCAGAAGGTCCGACTGCGGGTATGTGCCTTAATAGACTTAGTTTTGGCCAACTGATTATTCCCCATTTATATACCTTCATTAGAAAATGTCAATTGGTTAAATCAAAGGAGGATTGCCAGAAAAGCAAAACAGGTAACCACATAATGACAGCCAAAAGCTTTCAGAGACAGACCACAGAGAATCTGTAAAATAGAAGAAAGCTAAGGAAGTACATTATTCCCCTGCACCGCTAATGGCATCATAAGAGATCGATCAGATTCATACTGCTCTGACCGTGTCATAGCACATACTCACAAATCAGTCTGCACATCTTTAGAGTAATTATGGGAACTGATGTGAAAAAATGAAGTCTCCAGCTATTCAGCACTGAGCACATAGTGTTTTGTCCAAGCTACTCATAAATTACAAACTAGACTCTAGCGGTGGCAGCTTTTTTTTTCCACCAACCTTTTCTCATTGCACAAATGTTGGTTTGGATCCAGCCTCTGGGTTTGTAATTTGTGATTAGTGCAATGGGCAGGCCTTCGTAATCTTAGGCGAGATTTAAGGGAATATTTGAAGGCAGTTCGTGATCATGAAAAGCCAATTTCCTCCAGATGTTTCGGGAGGGGAAAAAAAGAAAAGGAAAACCAGATTTACCCAGATTTGAACCTTTGGCCCTCCGTACTAAAATTACACAGAGAATAAACGACAACTAACCAGCAGCAGTTGGGGACGACTCCTGGATGTTTACACTCACAGCTTCTTACAGATGGACTGTTAGCCACACCGTGTGAGTAAATGCAGTTCACTGCAAGCAATAATGATTATAATTAAAAAAAGAGAGAAAGAAGTATATGATTTCAGCACATGCCAACTGCTCCTTGCATACAGGCGACAGATTGTTCCAAACCAATTAGAGCTCCTTTTGTTTCGCTCAAGTTAAACACACAATCCTCCAAAGAAAGCAAGCGTCTTTTGATTTCTTTTCAGCACTGGTGGAGGTGGCTGCAGACGCACAAAGCGAGGTGCGGTAACGATGCGCCAGGCTTTGCCCAGATGGCTCAGAGGCACCGCGACCTTGTTAGCACCTGCTCTGCGGCTCTTTGTGTGGGCATGGCCGTGGGCACAGAGATGGGCACGCACCACAGACTCCGCTCCTCCCAAACCTCCATCAGCTCTAATGAAGCGGCAGCTCTGCCCATCATCACATCCACCTTCAGCCCCTCGCATTACCCATCAGGACCCCCCCCCTCGCCCAAAACGGTGGCGAATGGCAAAGACGTGATTTAAAATGAATCAACCATCTCAGGGCCCCTGAAATGTCATTATAATTAGGTATGTAAATCTCCTTATCATCCCCTTGTGCCATGTATTAGAACGACTGCTATAAGCCCTAAGGTTGCCCTAAAAATATTCAATTAATAAATGACTGGGTTTTGATGAACTTTGATTGTTTTGGGCCGTCTTCCAAGTTTACCTTATCAGGAAATGTCACCTTGATCCGGGTCTCAGCGGTCTGCTAAATGGTGTCACAACATCCACCCCTATCCTCTTTATTTCTGTTTTAAAGGGCACTTTGAATCGCCAAATCTCAAGCGCAATGATCAGACGGTGTTTTTATGCCAGATTAACCACAGCCCAACTTTAGGTTTTATTGGACTGAAATCAAAAGCATTATGATGGAATGCTGTTGTTTGAAACGCTACAGACGGATCTGGTTGACCCAGTGGCTACCCTCGAACGTGCAAGGGCACGCACGCTCTAACTGTATATGCGAACTCAAAAAAAAAAAAAAAAAAAGGACATTCAAAATGAAGATAGGCCTTTATGAGTGCCAGCCAGAAAAAAGCGAATCAGCTGCAAAGAAACGAACAAATGAAAGCCCAGAGTGGTGGAGCTAATGCGCAAACTTGTTTCTGTCCTCTACGGCTCCATCATTTATTCAGGAGGTAGAGCGCAAGACGGCCGACTCGCATTTGCTTGATACTCAATTATACATTAGTGTACATCACTTGGCAATCTGTTCATATCAATTTAATTGGATTTTAATATTGCCTCTGATCTTGTTGTCCAATTAACAGTACTGGCTGGCAATAAAGCAGAACCACACACTCTGTGACACCTTTGATCCCCGCCATATGGAGCTCCGCCATTGATTACCACATTTTCTGAAATTTCACTCTCTCAATATGGCCCGTGATGAATGGAAGAAAATGCACATCCCCAACGTGATAAAAATTTCACTTTCACTTGCAACTTCATTTATTTTGTTGACATCCTGCACTGATTAAAAACAATAAAAAAGGAGAGCCATGCCCTGAATATGGTATGCAAATAGAACCCTGGGCAGGCATCTTGTGATGCCAGGGGACTGTTGCAGTCACTTGCTTGGCATCGCCTCAAGAATTCCCTTAAAGTGGCAGCACCTTTTTTTTTTTTTTTTTTTTTCCCAAAGACTCTTCTCTTGTCATGGCTGTCGCAACACAACGCTGGTGGGGAGGAGAAGAAAAGTGATTTGCAGATCATTTTCTCTTTACAAAAGGGGAAAAACGTCACTTGCATTCATTTTTCATAAGGGCTTACATGATTTCAGAGCTGCGTCACACAAAAGATTAAAAAAAAGAAATGGGGAGAAACGGTTCCTGTAGCAACTGTTTATTCTGTTTTCAAATTACCATGTAAAGACAGCTGCCATGAAGCGAGAGTAGTTGTACCTCTCTTTCCAGGCTGGGGGGCAAGTGAGGGTCAAAAACGAAGCATGTAACATAGACACATGCAGGAGTGCAATAAGAGCGGAGGAGTGCAGCGAGCTCTGACCCACTTCAGGTTAACAGCCCACTGGAGTCACCAAAAGAAGATATTCTTGAAGATGATTCTTCTGCTGTTCTTTTCTCTTCTTTCATCTCTCTGACTCTCCTGTCCTCTCAGTTGTCTATTCCTGCTTGGGTCCATCGCAGCACTCCTCTCAAAATAACTCTACCTGAGATCTGTGCTGTTGTTTTTGCCTACTTGTTGTAAACCGCCAGTAAATCTAATAAATCAATCCCACTTTTTCTCTCCTGATATAGAACTAATCAAAATTGCACTTTTATGTGTAAATAAACACAAAGTGACACAATTATTAACTATGAACTGCTAAATAATGCAGCAGCAAAATGAAAGTGATTACAGTGAAAATTTTGGGATTATATATATATATATATATATATATATATATATATATAGTTTTTTTAAAATCTGACAAACAAAAAATAATAAAAGCATAGTTTTAGTTTGTTATATTAAAATTAATTTAAAAAATGTCTTGGATTAAAAAGGGTATTTAACAAAGAATATAAGATAAAAGAAAATATTCAGTGAAAAAAACATGACAAAAAAGTTGAAGAAATGTTGAGTAAGTTATGCTAATACAGTTTGACAAATTAATGTACTCCGATCACCCCAATAAACAAATAAATTATATTACTTTGTATCACATTACTGAAAAGCTCCACTGTCATTGTTGTTTCATCTTACACTTTTTTTGTAATTCACCCTTCTCCTCACCTATATTTCACATGCTGTATTACTGTCACTCCTGACACAATACAGACTGACTATGCTTTCTTCTTTCCCCCCCCTTCCTCCTTCTCCCTGTCTCTCTCCTACGCAAGTATAAAAAGCACTGTTGAGTAGTGGCCTATCATTAGAATAATTAATTGTTCAATGAAGTGGCATTTTCAGCAGGAAGTACTCCAGTGGATGCTGTAAGACAGACATTAACAGGAGTGAAGCGAGCAGCGAGAGGGGGTGCACTTGTTTTGTGCAAGTCAACTAATTTATTTCTTCTTCTTATTTTTTTCAAGGACCAAACATGAGAAATGTAAACATTAAAAACATGAATAACTTACCTTTACAAAAAAAAACCCTCAATATGCAAAAAGATTTTTATTATTATAATAAATAAATTATTATTTATTATTATTATTATTATAAAGAGTATATATATATATATATATGTGTGTGCCCATGTGGTTAATATATTACACTTAATGACAACTGAAAGTTAAACAAAGGCTAGTTGTTTCCAAAGTAATAATAATAATAATAATAATAATAATAAAGAAAGAAATAGCCTATCTGTTACATGTCGTAAATGATTTCTTGACCATTAGCACTTTTTTCTGCATGACAGCTATTCCTGGGGCATATTAAATCAGCGAGGGTACATATGTGGGGGGGCCACGGTAGGACATCTGCGCCTGCCAGATAATTCAGTTAATTTCTATTCCCTTGAACCTGGAGGTGTTAATTTGGAAGCAAGGCAGTCGAGTCTGAAGAATGCCAATACGTCATTTGAATGATTAATGCAGTCGGGGGAATTGGGGGCCTTTGTTTACTCTTTCATTTTGACATGGCAAAGCAAGGAGGTGCGGTGCACAGCGCTCAGAGTTGAGGGCAACTTCTGTGCGCGTCCTGAACTTGGTGTGCGGGAGTTTCTGTGCGACTGCAGAGAGGGCCTGATTGTAATGTTGGGATATAGCGGAAGAAAAACACTATCACACTTCTTCACCTGTCTGCATTCAGAACAATCAAACATGACACATAAACACACCATGTGCCAAAATTTGAAGGGTTATGAAAGGTAAATATAGCATATCACTTTGAAAAAAGAATGTGTTTTTAACTGTTGTCTGAACTATATAATCTATTTTTATTATAACAAAGGAATTTTATGGAAAAAGTCACATTTGCACAGTTTTATTGTTTGTAAGTTTGTTTAAGATTGTAAGTTGCAATCATTTGGTGAAAAATTCATAATCTACACTGTAAAAAAAGATTTTTTTTTCTTGTTTTAACCAAAAATGTATTGCGTTGGTATAAATGAATGTATTTAGGTTGATTCAGCATTATTAAAAGGACAGTTCACAATAGAAGATATTTTGAAGAATGTTGGTAACCGAAGAGTTGATGGGTGCCATTGACTTCCATAGTGTTTTTTTCATACTATGGAAATCAGTAGGGCCCATCAACTGTTTATCATCTTTTGTGTTGAACAGAAAAAAAATTAATTTAAGTTTGGAATAACTTGAGGGCATGTAAATAACAAAATTTTAATTTCTGAGTGAACTATCCCTTTGAATATTTTTGACTTGAATAAAACCAGTCAATTTAATGGGCGTTTACACCCATTTTCATCTAAAAACTGAAAACTTTTTATGCATTTTGGTAGTACGTTTACATGTTCTGTGTAAATTAAAAAACGAGATTTTGTGAAAACGGTGCAGTCTAAAAGTGCATAGTGTTTATTCATTTATTTGTTTTTTTATACAATGTGACATTGCCTGCCATGGGGCATAATACAGCGTTTTCATCATTTTAACAACGTTGTAGTCTATATGCCAGCTATAATGGCAGCTTCTTGTAGATTACCTTTTTAAAAAAAAAATATTTTGTACAAGATTTCTACGATTTGTGCATTTGTACATTTTGCAATAAATCTTATCTCTGGTATCCAATTTCATTTATCAGCATCATTAAATGAAAAAGATTTGTGTCTGCAGGAAATAAATGGCACCGTATTGAAGCTTTACTCCAGGTCCAGGCGAATGACACACTCTCTTAGTCATTTGCCAGGCAGTTAGCGGGCAGGGTGTTTCCAGACGTGTCCCTGAGCAGTGGGACTTGGGTGGGCTGCCAGCTGCCCCCACAGGCCCCGTGACGCATTCCTGCCCAAGGTGAGATGAACTCATCTTGAGAGAGCTGACTGGCACAGGCATGCTCTGCTGGCCAGAGAACAGGCAGGTGTCCCCGTCCCATTCCCGTCTTCCTCACTTCTCATGCCCAACGGAGTGCAGCAAGCTCTGACGGATATCCTGTCTCCTTTCCCTTTGAGCCTGGCCTCTCTCTCTCTCTCTCTCTCTCTCTCTCTCTCTCTCTCTGGCTCCTGTGCGCTTGCTTTCTTTCTTTTTTCCCAGCCCCATCACTTATTCATGGAACAGGTTCAACTCCCAGCACTGATGTCTGGAAACGACGCGTGGACACAGAAGTGACAGTGGGTGGTTCTGTGAGTGGCCAGCGTGGATAATAGCAAGCAGGCAATTGAGGTAAAAGTCTTGATGGTATTAGAGATGCTGAAGTTAATTATCAGAATTAAAAAATGTTCATTTCTATGTGATTTAAATGTAACTAATAAAATGTCTGTTAAGTGAGAACTTCAATTCAAGCTTTTAAGAAGAAATTACACAAAATATTTTGACCTTTTTTAATAATGCAAATAATCAACATTCAAATGATAAAACTACCATATTTCTTCAAGGTTATGAATAAAATCAGTTGTTAACCCTCATGCTCTGTTTGGAAACCCCAGAGCCCTTTTAATGGCTCAAAATAAATTTGATACTTCTTGAAAAAAAAAAAAAAAAAGGCTTCAAAGATGCTCCATGAAAACTGTTGCATTACTCATGTTTGGGGTCTCTCAGATATAAAATATAAATAAATGTCAAGACCATCTGATTAAGGTACACACTATAGAATTTTGCTCTTGCCAATTTTGCACGCCAATTATGGATAACATAAAATTACATTACAAAAGTGCATGGACATGTGACATAACATAATTAAAGCCTCAATATGTTTTTCTACTGGGTTTTGTTTTAGGTTAAATAAATATATACAGAGACTATTAATAAAAAAATTCCAAAGCTATAATTATTGTTTTTACGTGTTTTTACATCATTAGGGTCTCTGCTCCAAACATAAAGTAATTTTAAACTGAACATTAGATTTGCTTTCAGTCTTATGTAGAATATTATCTCTTCATTTAGATTTGTGGTGTCTTATTGACCACACAAACAAACAAACAATTAAAATGGGAGTGTGCTTTTCTGCCTTCTTTATCAGTCACTTTTTGCTATCAAATAGTAGGACATCTCGATAAGACTGACAAACACACACACGAAATAATGCTATTCATAATGTTATACAAATTACAATAATATACAAATTTCATGAAACAGTTTAGCGTTACTTACCGTTTATATCGAACATATGTAAGACATTTGAAGAATGCACTTTGACAATGCATTTAATTTAAGCATTTATTTTTTAATGAGATGATGAACCTCTTTAAAATATAACTCTTGTCAAAACACATTTGAATAAGATGCTCTACATCCTTAATGAAATACATACTGTATTAGTGTGCGTCTCAGAGGAATTTTACATGGTGCTAAATCACTCTATAAATAGATCACAAACCAATTAAGCCCGTGATGGCTAATCCATGGGTGTGTATATGCTAGTTTTTTTTTTTTTCTTTAGTCCTGTGTATTCTCAGAAATGCAGAGTGATGGCTTCCTCATAGCTCGCCTGTCCACATCCATTTCATACACCAGAGAGAGCACATCTGTGTTTCCCATCCTCCCTTGTTTTAACGTCCCTCTAGGTGCATTTAAATTAAAAGCGGTTCGGGTTTATAAAATGTTAGATTCACCGATAATCTGAGGTCTGACATGACCTCAAACCAAGCCAGAGTTTAGAGGAGCTCGCTAGTGACATTATTGGGATAACATGTGTCCTAGCCTCTGCCTGGAACGTCTGGAGAAAGAAATTTGCATGGCTCCCAAGAATCATTAACACTTACATAACTCGACTATCGTGATTGCTGTGGTGAGGTGTGTGTGTGTGTGTGTGTGTGTGTGTGTACTCCTATGAGACTGAGGCGTTAGCTGTAAATCCTGCCTGCCGTCAGGGTTTTATCCTTGGCCTAAGAGCTGCCTGATCAATGGCCCTGCTCTTTTGAACAGCAAAACCCTACTGAACTATGAAAGCTTCTCACTCATCACGCCGTCACCTCGAGCCAAAGCGCAGGGAAACGGTATGAGGCCAGGAGAATACAAAACACAAGAACCATGTATTTTTTTTTTTTTAGATAAAAGTATTTGATAAACTGACGAAACTCTTTGGAGAGAATTAATCATTTCTTTAAAACGAGAAAATGACATGAGAATTATGTGGGGAGTCAGCTAAGCTTGGGATTTATAAAATGCTCAACAAATACCCCTTTGACTGAATAAAACTATTCTGTTTAATTATGCTGGCAAGGTGCAAAATTTAACCCCTTGAGAATCTCCTGGAAACATCGCTAATGTTGTCTGTATGTTGCCAAAACCCATCACTGCTAACACACACACACCTCCTGCCAAACGTCTGGATCTTCTTTAAGTTGATACTTATTTCGGTAGACAGATGTGATCGTTTTTGAGCACCGATATATTTTGTCGGCGATGTGCCCTTTATGCTAACCCTTATTATATATCATAAAACAGCTGAAAACTCATATGTGCATTGATTTTTGCCTGAGGCCTCTGTGTGTGTGTGTGTGTGTGCTCAAAGCAACACTCTCAAAGAGCATCAGAGAGCATGGCACAAGCAAGACTATTTGGCAACAAGTTATAACCTTTGATATTTGACAACCTTATGACAACCAAACCTACTGGATGCTACTAGTTTAAGTTTCATTCATGCAGCTAAAACAGTTGAAGACCAGAAACGCCAAGGTCATGGGTTCGATTCCCAGGGAATGTATGAACTGATAAAATGTATACTTGCAGTGACGTTGGATAAAAATGTAAATAAAAAAAAGTGAAATAACAAAAATAATGAACAAGAGAGAAAAAAAATCTCATGGGTCAAAATTAGCAAAGCATGCTAACAATGTGCATGTTTACATTTACAACAAACCGCTGATTACCATCAAAAAAATTCAGCTCATTATAAAACCCCAACAATGCAAGAAAGCCGTTTGTTTCAATTTTTGAAACTGTCAAAATGTAAATGGGTATGTGCACATAGAATAAACCGTGCAGAATGTCAGAACATCATCAAAATAGGCATCAGCAATCAACAGCACTTTGCCCAAACCCTAAAGAACTTCCCTGATAAATGAACCAAGTTAAAGACATTTACATAACCATTCGTGTTAGATTGTGCATGTAAACACACTCATATTTGTTAAACGGGTAGATAACAATCATTACTAAATAATTAGAAAATTATCTGATTAGAAAAATATATGTTTAATAAGAAAAGTACATATAAAGTATATTTTTTGGTTACACTTTACTTTAAGGGGATGTAGTTACATTGTAAGTAATATTAATATTAACAGATAAGTAATATTCATTAACTACATGTACTTGCTATAGAGTTAAGGTTAGGGTTTGGTTTAGGGTTAGTTACTTGTAACTATGCATGACTTACTGTTATTACTATAGTAAGAACATGTATTAATGTGTAACTATGTCACCTTTAATTAAAGTGTTACCTTTTTTATTATTATTTTTATCTATTTACATTATATTAACATTATCATTGTAACACAATCCACGCTCATTGTTTTTTACGGCAAAAACGGCATCAGGTTCTTTTATCTTAAATGTAATTGTATCTAAGCTAACCGGTATCAATTTAATATAATACATTTTTCATTATGACATCAACCTGCGGTCGTCAGCATTGATTGAGTGGATCATCACTGTCAAAACCCTTTAGAATGTTTCCTAGTCCATCTTTCCTAGGAGTGGAAAGATCTTTGTTTTGTGGTCAGGTATAAGTTTCCCATTGCTGCACTTTTCACTGCTGGTTTGACCTCTTTAGCTGTTCTACATTTATACTCTTTTACAGCCACACACAAAAAAAGGAGAGCAAGAACAAAGCTCGACAATTACAGTCAGAAAAAACTCATCGCTGTGGGGCAAGGTGGACAGAACATAGTCACGCTCATCTTACATGGCTCTCACACAGACACGCAGGCTGGCAAAAGACTGATCCAGCCCGTCAGGAGCCTCTGAGAGGAAACAGGACGGGGAATTCCAAACAAATAGACAGGCAAGTTGATTCTTGCAGAAACAAGAGTATTTTTTTCTTCAAAAAAAAATTGTGGTCAATGCTTTGGCACACAGCTTGATGTTGTTCAAAAGCATTTAGAAGTACGAGCCAAACGAGGGCCCGGCGAGCCACCAAGACTGCCTTCGCCACTTTTTAAAGAGGTGATAGTGGGAAAATAAGGATAAGGTCGGACTAATTTTCATTACCTTTTGTGAGCGTTTACTACAGAGTACATTATGAATTTGTCAGCAGGTAGGTGGGCACTGTACACACAGGGAGAAGCCAAAGTCGTCTCTCAGTGACTCTCCATGGTGTCACACTCCACAATAACACTGTAATGTCATTCTGAAATAAAGAAGTTTTGCACATGAGTGGCTCTGCTTTTGTCCTCAGGGTTACTTTATGAAATTAAAATAGAGTGAATGAGACTCCCTTTGAAGGCCAGACAGATAGAGCGAGGGAATGAGAGAAAGAGAGAGAGAGTGGGAGAAAGAAGGGGGCTGGGGGCAAGCAATAGGAGCGCAATTAAAATTGCACACACTGGCGAAATCTTTTTCTTTTAAAGCACAAGTCCTAGCCCTCTTTAGGGAGCTCATCAACCCCTTCTCCTTTTGAAGATTTCACAGTGTTTTTTTCTCTCTGGTTTTAGGCAGACAACGAGGTGCTGGCCGCTCCATTATGGCCTTGTTTGCTCCTTGTATGCAGGATCATCCATACAATAAAGGCAAAATTAAAAGTTCTCAGATGTGCGGCACTGTTGGCACATGCTGCTAGCGTACGTATATTCTCTCCGCCCCCGGATGGATTGAAGATATCACGTTCACATGGGAGTGAAGGCCAGAGAAGGGGAAAACATGAGGGGCTGCCTTCTGCCTATCAGTGAGGTATAGTTTATTTTCAACAGCGTGGAATATCGGCTGCTGTTGTATGATGTATTTTAAATGCATAAGCTGCTATACTGTATATGCATCACAAAAATGGGGTGCTTAAAGAAATATCAACACTGGAAGGAACATCATCAATGATCATTTACTCACCCTCATGTTGTTTCACACATGTATGATTTGAGATTTCATTTGTGAAAGGAAGTTTAAATAATATGCTGACCACACTTTTCCATGCAGTTGCAATTGCTTTCAAGCTTCAAAAAGGATATAAATGCATAAGAAAGAATCATAAAAGTTATTTCATGCTCTATATTCAGTCTTCTGAAGCCATACATTAACTTTGTGTGAGGAACAGCATAAAAAAGTTAAAAGTCATATAATGAAGTTATATAATACTATTCACTTACAACAATTATACACTTCTGCACTAGCTTTTGCGTGTTGAAGAGAATAATCAACTAACACTAAGCTAGCATGCTAACAACTGCTATGTTAAGCAATGTTGGGGTAACACATTACAAGTAGCTTGAGTTGCGTAATCAGATTACTTTTTCAAGTATCTAGTAAAGTAACGCATTACTTTTTCAATTTACAACAAAATATGTAAGTTACTTTTTTAAATAAGTAACCAAGTTACTTTTTCACATTTGTTGTGCAGAGATGTTGTGTGCACTGTGTAAACATGATAGTTACTGTGGTTCTACCCTAAATGTGAACATGCATTTACATGCATCTCATTAGCACGAAAACATTCAGTATTCCTCAAAATGAATAAAAACAGTGAAATGCAATCCCAGAATTTTACACAAACCTGTAATAATTAACCAAATTAAATTACACAAATATACTTTATGTATTTAATCTCGCTTTATTAGCCAATGTCTTTGCTGCTGAACTTCAATGATCTGACTCAACCATACTAATAAACAAAAATGACCTTTTTAGAAATAAGAGTTCCATCCTATTCTTCTATAATTCAGAATGACAGCACAGCTGAAAGGTGGTGAATTTACTAAACAAAGTCTAACAAATAACTCTACGGAAAGTGCATATGTTTATTTTGACCATCTGCATACCCAGTTAACGTTAAAAGTTATAAAAGTGTTAGTTCACTCCAAAATGAAAATTATGCCATTAATTCCTCACCTTCATGTCATTCCAAACTCGTGAGACTTTCGTTCATCTTCGGAACACAAATGAAGATTTTTTCGATGACATCTGAGATGTGTCTAGAGAGTTTTGGGAAACTTATCCATATGAATCAGTTTAGTCCAAATTTTCTAAAGAGACTCAATTACTTTTTTATGATGAACAGATTGAATTTAGGCTTTTACTCACATGTACACATTGATCAGTGAACATAAACAGATGTTCAACCGAACATGAATAACGCACAAGAGCAAACATGCTCAAACGTGCTACGGGTCCAGTGAGGTTCATTCTCGTGTGTTACTTCTGGAAGAGGGTTATTCTTGTGCGCTATTCATGTTGAACGAAAGTCTAACGAGTTCGGAATGACATGAGGATGAATAATCCATGACATCATTTTCATTTTGGGGTGAATTAACCCTTTAATGACATATTATAATAAAACACCAATATCTCATACTACAGGTTTTTATTGATGGCACCATTGTTAACAACATTCAGAGTGTATAGAATAAGAATAAACATGGGAGGAGGCCGGCAAGCTGACGCTATACAACTCAACTCAACAAAACACACACATATGCACTAAAGTATTTTCATGATTAAGACTACAGATATGATAAAATCATAATTTTGGTCAGTAATTTCTATATTTTTTTTAATCAGTTCAATTAATCAATTAGTTCTTTCAGCCAATGCAATTGCTTTGGAGTCCAAGAGTTAGTTTCTCCACAGTATCGCCACACCAACCTCCGTTAATTCAAACATTGAAAAATGCAGCCTGCAAAGATTGCAAAAAGTATATATATTTTTTTCATAACTGACCCATTTTCCCCTAAAATAATCTTACATTCTCATTTCTCACAAGGAATTAAGCATTGTAATCATTGCGTATTTTCTATGACTAAAGCTCACTTGAATTTGTTTTAGATGTGACCTTGGAAATTTGTTTTATTACGTGCCTTGGAAACCTTTCTGAAGCACTTTTCCATAATACAAAAAGACTGGCTTTTGGTGAAGTATTCTTTTACCGTGTTGCGGCGTCAAGCGCATTCCAGAGGAGCGGGTCGAGCTTGCAGATGGGGTGGGCAGCATGTAGCCATGTCTCCGTGCACTGAGGAGCACAGTAATGGACGGGGATGAATCATCGATCTGACACTTCTAACTGCATTCCTGTTTTTACATTTCTCTAATAACAGCTGTTCCAAAAGACAATCTGGAATGTTTCCAGTGTCAAATCAGCCATATCCAGAGCATGTTTCACCTCTTGACGCATACATACTCTGTGTTCTTTGTGTGAGTGTTTGCTGTGAGGTCATGTGTGAGAATATCTCTGGTGATGCATCAAGATTAACCTGTTTCATGAAAAGAAGGTATGCATGCAGGATGCTGCCTGCTTAATCTACAGATGTGCAGCAACACTGCACACACCCCATCCATTATACGGCTGTGTCTTCTGATGGGTTCAGGACATTGCAACAGGGCATTATGGTTTCATAAATGATAATTTATGCAGCCATGTTAAAATCTGGCCACAAAGCTTCATCACTGAGCTATTCCTTACGTCTTACCAAGTTAATTACTAGGTCAAAAAAGCAATTTGTACCATCCAAGAACAGACCCCTTTCCAAACACCTTGCGCATTATGCAAAAATGGCAGATGCTGGCAACACCTCCTGAACAAGCTGGTGCAAGGGTGAGAAAGACGGATGAATGTGGAGAGGCGTTTTACGCATTCATTTTGTTTATTTGTTTATTTATGCAACACTCAGAAAAGACAAACTCATAGATCTTACCAACAAAATCTAAGAAATAATAATGCTATTAACATAGTTTTCAAAATGATTTACTAGTCTATGTTTAAAAAAAATGAGGCAATTGTAGAAATTGAAAACACAAAGGCAACAGTTTGTATGCTTTTTTTCCCCAAATCATTTACTGAACTTAAAATAATAAAAAAAGTTGCCAAGACTTAAAAACTGTTATTTAATACTTAAAGTATTTTTTATGTTACATTGCTTGTTAAATGAGCTATATAAAAAAATCTTGTTAATATTCTACACAAACAACAACAACAAAAAATATGTGTAAATATACTCATGCAGAGATCCCAACACATGGTATGCAAAACATGCCAAAGGTAACAAAAAACTGACTCATCTAATATCAGAAAAACACAGGTTACTGAGTGTGACAACCAAATCATAATAATAAATCAAAATAAAACAGGCAAACGGTCAAACAACGTGACCATTTTAATTATTCATGCCCTAGAAAGCATGAATAGTGAATATATATATATATATATATATATGCTATAACAGCAAGTAATTAAAAAAAACTACAATAATAAAGTAAATCATTGGTTATTTTCAGACAAGATGACAGAAAAGGCAGAGAGAGAGATAACATGAGTATGTGAAAAATAACAGCTAACAGCTAGCGGCCTGTACAGACACAAACACAAAGGAAGGAGGACAAGAGAAAAGAGAAACACTTCAATACTGTAAAAGCTGAGTAAGTTATTCTCTTTCAGCCAAAACAGGGGCGTTGACATAACAAACAACAGATTTGATCCACTGGAAGTGCAACACACACAGAATAAGTGTGTACCTGCTTTTAGCTGTGTCGCATGTGATGCTTTTCGCAGACATACTCCAGGCATTAAGGCAGAAGAGCTAAGTTATCTGTATATGTATGTGTGTGTGTTCACTTGTATGTCTGCTGTGCCGCCCAGGGCATGAGAGTGTTTGCGTGTTGACTTCAGATCCAAATCGGGAGGCAATGAAGGGGACAGGCCACAGCTTTCAGCAACATGTCAACTGGACACATTAACTCATAAAATATCCTCTGTGCACATGAAATATGCAGACTGACTCCAGGAGAAGAGTATGTATAATTGATTCAAATGAGGAGCTCTTCCCTGCCAGGGACGGTGCACTCGGTCTGCCAGCTGCTGTGCTGGGAGAACAGAATCTAGGCCAGAGAAAGAAGAAAGGTGCTCCGGACACAGCCTGACCCAGTGGGAGAGAAGAAAAGATAGAGGACATACCACATCAAGCCCCAGGCCGTGACGTTAGTAAGTGCCGCGCATCACTAGCATAATTTGCATCAACTGATGCAGAACAAACACATAACCTCCTATGAATAAACATGAAAGACAACCAAATATTTGAAAGGTTTGAGTTTGGCCTTGTCATAGGTGGAGCGTGTGTAAGCCTGGACACGACTTATCCTTTCCCATGGCCACGGACTCAAGACTAGCACAGGATCTTCTGTGACCACTGAGTCACTGCTTCTGATTGCTTTAAGAGGGAAACGCTGCTTAGAACTGCTGGTCTACCATCAGTTTTCTTCAAAATAATAGCATAGAGTCCAACAGTGCCCTCCTCCTTTTTCAGGGGCGCTGGTTCCGGAAGTAATTTTGCGATAGGGATTTAAAAAAAGTCTTAGTTAAAGAGTTAAAGAGCCATGAACCAAGCAATCGATCGCGATGTGAATCGCAACACTACAAACTTAAGCAAAAAACAAAGGTACAAGACTGTGTACTTAATGGCTTTAGTGAGAGAATTACAATCCCATGAAACATTTCGAACAGTATAATCAAATTAAAAAGGATTATGAAATATAAAACTACTAATTTACAAATGATGATTATATACATAAAACAAAATATTTTAAGTTTATTTCAAAATAAACTTAATTGCATCATTCTCAGTGCTTAATAGGAGTTGGCTGGAGCTAAAGAGCTATTTCGGTATGTGTTGCTTTGTTCAACTGTCTGGTGTAATTTTCTGTGTAGCAAAGGTTTCTACTTGTATGTGTAATGTAGTTTTTTTTTAATGTAGTTTTTCCACTGTTAAACACGATTATTTTAAAAATAAGCTGAAACATTGTGGGCTGACAGCAGAAGCAAATGCCATGGATTAACAACCTCATACCTCACAGTAGGACTGTCTTTAAAGGTTTATAAGTTATCATTCAAAATCAATTTCCCTATAGAGAAAATGAATGGAGTTTTTACTTCCAGAACCCAACTGTTGCACTCTATTGGTGAAACAGATTTGGCAAATGATTTTACAGAATGAAATACAGAACTGTATTTGTTGCATCTTTTCTTAGAGATGCCATGGACAGGAAAATAGGCCTGCATATGTTTTCTGCACACACACACACACATATATATATATATATATATATATATATATATATATATATATGTATATACATACACAAATACACTTTTGAAGGGATGAGAGCTGGTTTATTAAGGCTTTTAGCACTCCTCCAACAACCATCTCCACCCCCAGGACAAAGGTCCTGCCAATTGCGTCTACGCACAGCAATTACCTCGGCCAAATCAATGGCCATTGTTTCTGCTGGTAACCTTGCGAATAAATCAGGCTTTAGCTTGAAAGTAGTTAACGCTACCGTTCTGCCGCCCAGTCTTCAAGGTCATTATCTGATTTAGGCGAAGAAAAACACTGTGCCTTTCCTCCTCTTGTTTTCCTTTTCGTTTCCTTTTTTGTTTTTTCTCTCTTATTGTAGTTGAATGGCAACCCCTAATCAAGTCTTGACTGAACACCGATTTTAATCACCCGTCACACAGGGCTGCCAAATTCCTACAGGCAAATAGCCATGAAAAATTTACCAGCAATTCCTCACCTTGTACCGTGCAGCTATTTGTTGTTCTGCTTAAATGTATAAAATAATATATTATTGAGTGGCCAATGTGGAGGAAGAAGGCATGGAGTGATTCCAAGGTCAGCACTCTATGCCCGGGGACTAGACAATCGATATCATTTAGTCAATAACTTCTTTATTACTCCACTATCACTCCCAGCAAAAAGATTTTGGAGCTAAAACACATTTTTGTTTAAGCAGTTCATAGAATATTGAGCAACCGTATTAAAGTATGAAAGCACTACGCAGATTTTTTCGGTTGGCCCGTTCCGGTGAGGTCAGCACCAGTGCCCATCAGTGCTACTGTAACCTTCCTTTCCTCTCTTATTAAAGCGGGGTCTCTCACAGGGGGCCAATTATATGATGCGGTAAGCACACAAACCTGTGTGGCAGCGTGTGCGGTGACAGTCGGCGTCCCCCCGTCCCAACGGTGTGCCTGCGTTAGGTTTTTACAATGCAATCCCTGCACGCAATAACCGCAGCGCCTTGGGTGAAGGACACAGAGACGCAATAAATATGGATGCAAAACCAAAAATAATATTATAATAGTACATAAAAGACGCCACCGTCTTCCCCTATCCGGCCGCATACAAGTGGCGCTTTACTGCAGCTTGTAAAAGTGCTTTATCGCCTGCCACCGCATGCACAGAGGAGAGAGGAATGACACATTGCTGTACCAGGTTGCATTATGGGCACTTTGCATCTTTCTTTTTGAAGATTGCACATATCACTCAACTTCTTTTGTAACAAATGACACATTTAGAAACCTAAATCTATTACTGCACTTTTTTGACCTTTCACTTATCTATTGTTTGTTTGAATGCACTTAGATCGTTGCTTTCTGTCATTTCTGCAAATGGAAATCTTTCGTACAGCTATATCTGTGACTGAACAGAACAAAAACAAAGCGCAAGCACTGTTCTTGAAATAAATCAGCAAACACAACAGAAGTCAGGCATGTGCAATGACAGACAGGCCTCAGTGGGAGCTTCAGGTGATCACGCTGCCCATTAAAGCAGGCCCAGGTGAGGACTTACTCAATGGAGTAACCCATGAAGGATTACTGAACAAACAAAGACTTCCAGTGACGAATGGCTCTGCGGTCAGTAACACTTTGGACCTGACCCAAATAAAGAGAGAGAAAATCAGCCGCAATATCAATGATGCTTCCCATGGAAAATTCTTCTCTCGAAGAATGACTTAGGAAAATAACTATATATTTTATTGTTCTTCACAGAGGAATGCTTTTCTTTGGAAGTAGTTCTTCTTAAATCGTATTTGGTCAGTTTAGTAATTTTTTCTTTTCTTTTAAATCAATTGCCAAGGACAGTTTCAAAGTGAAATCAATGTTTGTTTGTTTTGGGGGTTTTTTTTCAGTGGAATTTCTGCGGGTCATTTAATGAAAGTTACCATAAGAATAAATAATTGTTTGTTCTTTTTTTAATGTTACCAATTTCATTAATTGATGTTAATAATATAAACTTTTGAATTACTCATTATATTTAAAATAGCTTTACTGTTGTGAGTCAGATGGAAAGTGTAGGTAGTAGCACAACTAAATACCAAATATAGCAAGGATAATTTTTGCTGACAAGCCAGAATTACATATCATTCTATACTGTTTCACAAATGTTTATCACCCTAGTGAGTAAATAGTTCAAACTTGCTGTGATTTGACCTGAGACACGAGGCGTGATGGGTAACCAGCAGTGCCACAGTATAGAACCTTGCTGTAAAGTGTTACAAGCTGACCTTTGACCCAAACACTTGTAATTGTCCATAGCTTAAAATCTAAAATCAAATGAAAGGCAAAAGATAAATAAGTGCACAGGCATTCCAAATTTACATTTTTTACAGTTACCTTTGAGTTTCTCTTGTGCTCTTTATCTTTTCTTTCTTTGCAGGGAGATCTGCTTTCAGACTGAATGCCATGCTGGCAGGTTATGTGGGTAGCCTGTGTGCAAAAAAGCAACAGTAAGGTCTAAAAGATCACAGACAGGGTCATACAATGTGAGTGTTGTTTTACTGAGAGCAGACCCTTGCAGACTCTTTAATAGCAGCCATTTCCTCTCTGTCTCTCTCTCCAGACGGAGAGCTTTAAGGGCTCGGTGGCTCTGATCCTTCAGCCCTGCTCCCCAACACACTCAACACAAACACACAACACTCTGTGTTGAGACTGAAACACAGTAAATGTGAAGAAAAAATGTCAAAATTAGGAAAACGGTTGAGCCTTCCTTTGCAATTATGCAAATCAATGTATGAATAATCAACGATAATAAAATTAAGAAACAAAGAGGCTTAAAAAAACTCTGCTGACCACATATTTAACATACTTGTTTTTTTTTTTTAAAGTGTCAGAAAATCGACATATGGAAGTCAATTTAATAAAGCAACAAGCCATTTAAGAACTGGTGCTTAAAACATAAACAAATGCAAAATAGTATGAACATCTACTATTATTACTAAGAATAATCTGTGTTGATTATTATTATTATTAGTAGCACAGTAATTATATTATGTAACTGAAAATGACATAGACACTGTAAAATACAGTGTTACTGAGAAATCAAGTATTGTGTGAGGCTGGCCCCTCCACACTCATGGTTTTTAATGGAAATCTTAATAGCATACCAAGCATTTCATATTTTAAAAGCCTGCAGTCAGCATGACTCGCTGAATTAACATATAGCGTTGCAGACCGAGCGATTATATGGCATCGATTTACAAGCCCCCCGCATGGAGGAGACACATTTTCTACAGTGCGTGTTGGTCGCGGCTCATCCGGTCTTAGCGCCACAGCTACAACGATACACGACAGAGACCTTTAATAATGAACGATGGCACTCCAAATGTATAAAAGGGGGAGAAAAACCTGCTTTTTTTCAGGCATCCATAGCGCTATGTTGTATGCGAGATTATCCTTTGAAAATGAGACACGTTGAGGACACGTACAAGCCTGGTGCATGTGAAAATATTTTCCTCTCTATACCCTATACCCCTTTTTTCTCGTTTCCCCCCTCGTAAAGAGCAGCGGAAAACATCAGCACATCAACACATCGCTCCTCCAGCTTAACATTTCTGAGCAGCGATGAATCATTCAAGACTTAATGTATTCAGGACAGGCCAGGACCAACTGCTGCTATCAAAGGACTTGGTTGAATAACTGTAATAACTGGAAAATTATTTTGATAGCCTGAAACAATCTTATATATCACAGAACTTTATTAAAATAATATCAAATCAAATTAGCCTGTATCCCCATAATGAATTAAGTAACAGGTTACGCTGATATTAATCTCGGCTAGCTCGCAGGCATTGCGGCAGGAGCATTTAATAAGCCAGTCCCTGTTGCTCTGAAGGGCTAGAAATCCTCGAGTACCCGTGCTTATTCAGGGAAAAATACATCAAAAGACTCTCTCCCTCTCTAAATAATGTGCCCGTTTTCCCTGCCTTTGGTGAAATTATTCATAAGGAGAAAATCTTGGTGAAATCTCGTGAGGGTTCTGATTAGCAGCTGACCCGTGGGGATGGTGCGTATCCTAATCCCCTAAATGCCTCGCCGTTCAACCCCCTCCCCTTCGACTCCGTCCGTGTGCCGAGGAGCAGACCCTGAAATAATAATATAATCATGTTTTCTTACGGCGGCGCGGAGCAGACGGGCCGAGCGGGAGCCGCGCCGGGCCTTCCCCCGATCTGGGTGCAGCTGTCTGGGCTCGCGCTCGCTCAGGCCGCAGCCTGACTCTCAACCCTCCTCCTCCCCCCCCGGCTTCGCTCCCTCTTGCGCTCTTCCTTGGATACTGTCCATTTTCAGGGCTAAGAACCTGCTGGAGGCTCTTTAAATTTTTTAATAGAGCCCAGATGAAGCAGTGCTGGGGAGAGGAGAAGACAGCTCGTGTCAGTTTTTTCCCCGAGCTCCCAGAGGCCTAGTAGCCCTGTAATGATCTGGTAAGGCTACAGATTAAAGTCGAGCTGGAGTCCAAGAAAAGGGGGGAAAGAGAGCTGCCATCTCACACACGCTTGCACACACACACTATCGCCCTCTCTATCTGGCACTTACAGACTCACACAGAGGCAAACTCTGTTATCTCTCTGTCTCTATTCCTCCCTTTTTCTTCTCCTTATCTCTCTCTTCCACTCTTGCGCTACCTCCATTCTGCTGTTTTATGTCTCTCGCTGGTCTAGTGGACCTGGCTTCTCTCTCTCCTGGTGGTGGTGGAGAAAAGGAGGCAGTTGGACAGATGAGGGCGAAGGGGGGAGTACTGTATGCCGCCACCGTTTTTCTCTCATCCTCCCTCCCCGTTTCCTCCAGCAGCCTTTTTTGTGTGCTATCTCCAGGTTATCTTTCTTCTTCAACCCACCCTCTTTTTCTACTCCTCCTTCCCCACTCTCCCCCAGGTCTGGCCGACTTGTTGTGTTGCCCTGCAAACTGTGCTACATAACCATCCTCCAGGGTGGACACTAAATCTTTTGATGCAGGCGTAGTGGTGATAACATCTGAACTGGGGGAGACTTCTCAGGGCGTGCTTGACAGATGTAGCGGGGCCTTTTAGGATTTAGAGCCGAAGCGTATCTATTACGGGTGCTGCCGCGGCGCTTGGCAGGCCCGTCTGGTAATCTCCAATGAATTTCTGTCTAACTTATCACAGACCCGGGACAGGTTTCTGCAGGAAAGAGGAAATCGTCGAATCTGCACCCCTGAAGATGTACAGACCAGGGTCTTTGAACCAAAGGGTGTCGGCATTGACGAGACACATAGAAAATCAACGTGATTCATATTTATAGATGTTATTCTTATGCACAGCCAAGTTCATGGGCAGGATCGTCGACGAGACCGGGTCTCTGTGGGAATGACCAATCCCTCCAGCTGAACTTTGAATATGCTAATGTGCGAAACTATGAAAGTGACTCATACGGCCTTGAGAGGTGAACTGTATAGGAAATGAGGTAACTGTAACTCATTTTATATGTTTGAAACTTATTTTTACACACAATTTATGCGAATGATGTGAATACTCAAAAGAATTGACCCTTCGCAAAACCCGCCCCCTACTGCAATGTCCGACAACCCATGCTCTCTCACGCCACACATCATATTCTCCCACAGTGAAAAATACATTGCAGAGCAAAAAGGACATTGACAACGTATGAAACGGTTTCATATTCAAAATTTTGTAATTTTTTAAAGCAGTTTAAACTCTCAATACCGTATAATGGCTCCTTAGTGTGTCGTGACAGATCCTTCAAACGGCTTGTGAACCGATCTTCTCTTCATACTAGTTCATTTATAGCATCAAATAAATGAATAGACATCAGAAGGAATGTTGTTTCAAGCATGGAAAGACGTGAGTACACACAATACTTCAAGTTAACCAATGTTAATCTACTATAGGCTACTCCCTGACGGCTTTGTTGGATAAGATGGAAGATTCGGCGTTATCATTGGTTAGATCATCTGTCAATCAAACTGTTTGCGAAGGGTCAATTGGGGGTGGGGGGTTGTGCTAAACATCCCAAAGAAGTGATAGATACAGATGGAGAGGGAAATATGACAGTAAGATAGATAAACAAAACCATGCGGTTGTCTACAATGAAGGACTGAAGGTACTGTGATAGATAGGCAGACGACTTTGTTGCGAGACACAAGGGAAATGTGGCTTTTGTCTGTGCCTGTGCACATGTGTGTGTTTTTGTATGCTTGTCTGCATGCGTTTCTGTTTCGGAGCAGCATGCGAACAAATATTTGTGTTTGTTACTCCCCTCTGGAGGTTTTGATCCTGTGCCATCTGGTAGCTCGTGGGGATGCGGCCCGTCATCTTCCTCATCTGATGACTGTTCTGCCCCCGTGCCCTCCCCTCTATGCCCCCCCACACCTCCACTTACCCCACTTCCTCCTCACTCTGTCTCTTCTCCATATCGTCTAATCTCCATCTCAGAGCTTTCTTCCATCTCACGCTCTTTGTGCCGCACAACATACACACAGCGTCTAAAATGTACTTTTGGACACACCTTCAAATTGAGAAAAAGTATAGGCCATAAATTAGGTTAATTTTGCACGAAACTTTTATTAAAACATATATTTTAGTAATTATTTAAATGTTTATAATAAAATATTTGTGGTCACTCACAAAAACACAAATTAACAATATTTTTAATTGGATGCTTACAGTGAGAAGTATTCAAAATGTGTCACCACTTGAAGTAATAGATAAAAATCTTATCTGATGATAAATTTTCCTTCTAAAATTGTTAGAAAACACAAAATTATTTGATTTGAAACTTATCAACAAGAGTCCATGCTGTGTTGCAGTTCCTGTTTATTTACTCACACAAGCCAATTTTCTTGCATTTGGAGCTCAGTGACAATTAATTTTGGATCCTGCATTCATACATATCCAAAACATTAAAAAAAAAGACACTGGGAAAAATATAAATATACAATGGCGGTTTCAGAACAGCAGAAAGGCTGGTAGAGGTTAACAGGAGTACATTTGCAATTTTGTCAGTGATACCATCTGTTAATTGTTTGTGTATGTGTGTGTATAAATCTGATTATGAATGAGAGTGAGGGAGATTGAGGGAAGCAGTTCAAAAATTCTGTAATTAAATCATTTTCCTGTCAAACTTCATTATGCAAATTAATCTTTAAGCTTTTTGTCAGGTACTGGCCTCTTAAAGAGAAAGATCTATATCTACAGGAAGTGACATTGAATCAAATCACAATTATTTAGTCTAGCCTAGCAGTAGGGCTCTCGAGATCTCGTATTATTGACGATTACAGAAAATTACACTATGAGAATTCAGGTAATTATTTCTCCGACTGCTCATTTGAACTCATTCAGCTTTTTCTCCATGATCAGTCATTTTAAAAGGTATAGAAAATAATAATCTGCACACTTCACTTCTCAGAGTCAGAGAGAGATGAAATGCTTCTCTTTACAGAAATGTTATGATTGACTGTTATGTAGTCTAAACAAGGTTTGACCTGTGCTCATGCGAGTATGTGTGTGTGTGTGTGTGTGTACATGCACTCCATGATAGGAGTTTTGTGTGTGTTTTGCTGCTCAGAGGAAGGTAAAGGCTGAGGTGAGTTTGAAGGAGACCTGGGTCCTAAAAACTGTCCTCAGGATACACACCCGTGTGAACATGTGCTCTGCTTCCTTCAGCTGTGGCCTTACACACACACACACACACACACACACACACACACAGAGTGAGAGAGAGAGAGAGAATTGAGTCTCCATGTTTTATGGGGACTTTCCATAGACATAATGATTTGTTTACTGTACAAACTAAATTAGTTGTATTATATCCCCTAACCCTATCCCCAAAGCCTCGGAGAAAACTTTGTTCATTTTTACATTTTTAAAAAACATAATTTAATATGATTTATAAGCCGTTTTTCCTCATGGGGACCCCCCAAAAAAGGTCCCTACAAGGTCAAAAATGACTAGTATTACTATCTTTGTGGGGACATTTGGTCCCCATAATGTAGATAATTGTGTAGGACCACAATGATACCAGGATCAAGAACATAAACCAAGTTATTCAAAGTAGACAGATCATATTAAGACAACTTATCTCAGTGAGTAATTGCATATGCCTTAGATTAAAAACCTGTAATTCTAGGATATAATTATTTTATAGGACTGTAAGAATGGCAGCTAAGTGAATGAAGGGAGTTGAATGAAGATTTCATCCAGCCAGCTGTAATAAAGGTGCGATTCCACAGAGATATCCACAGTATATCCTGGACATATAAGATATCTTAATTCATTACTCTCTTGGAGTTGGCAGGGATTTAATATTAAAAAAGATGGAAATAATATGTAAAGGTGAGGTTTTTCTTTGACTAAAAATATTGCTATTAAATATATTTTTTAATTCAATGATGATGATTTACAGCAGAATATATTAATATGAAATTCTTGAAAACTCTATTAATATTAATAAAACATTATTATAACAAATTAACACAAATGTTTATTTATAAACATTTTCATTTTCAAAACCCCAAAAATGGACCAAAGTGCTGCACATAAATAGCATATAACTCTAAAAATCATACAAACATACAAACAAAAATACCAACAGTCAATAAATCATCCATCGTACAGCAAATCACTTACATTTATCAGACCTATAATCACAAAACAACAACAATTTAATAACAAATAATTATTCTTATTATTAATGATTCTTCTCATTGATTTATTATTATTGTTATTAGCAGCAGCCATCATCTTCATGCAAAAGGTGTGTTTTCTACAGTGTAAGCTTCACTGGGTGCCTGTGGAGACATATGACCAATCTTCCCCAGTCACCATTGTCACTTTTATCTGACTCTCCACTGTTTGATGTCAAATTAGTCCAGGAATAACTAATTCTTTATTCTTCTGAATCTGGCACACTGAGGGAACTTTGTTGTAGTCCTGGGAGGCAAACAATGCTTGGAGGAGTTAAACCTAATGAAAGCCTTTGATCCTGCAAGATATTAGAGAGAACACAAGAGGAGGGAAAACAGTCAAGTTGCTGAAAATCCGACTCGAAATCGAAATGCAAATGATATTGAAATGTAGGGATTTCGCCTTTCTCTCCTTCCTTTTTTATAATTAATAATTCCAGTTTTGTTTGTATTAGTTTTAACCTACTAAAGTATAAAGGCTTTTCTCACAGGAGTGGCCCTCCATATTTATACCACTGAAAGTGCTATTTTCAAGTTGCAAAAATTAAAATGTCATAATGCTAAATTATAAATATGAAGACCAAGAGGGAGGAAGGGAAAGAAAGAAAGAAAGAAAGAAAGAAAGAAAGAAAGAAAGAAAGAGATGAGTATTTTGTATTTTGTGTTTGTTTTGGGAAGATATACTCTCTGCTTCTTATTTTATTATGCTAGTATTACCTAAAGTAAAGAGGGCGCACTAGGCGCGTTTGAGAGGCTGTCTAATGACCGCTTTGTTAGGCTGTCAGAGTTTGTGATGAGAAGAGTAGAGAGGCAGCTGACCTGAATGTTCAGGATGTGACGGTAAACATATGTCACCAGAAGATGTTCACAGAGGCAAACACAGGATAATGGGACACTGTGAAGCTTCTGCACACAAGTTTTCTGCAGCATCTATCACAGGACAGCATCATTTATTCTTTGGATTATGGTTGATGCTGCTCGAAGATTGAAGACAAATAAGAATTAGAATATCTCTGAAAGCTATGGCAAAATATGCACTGAAAGAAATTTGGCGTAAAAGCAATTTTCACTCAGTGAAAGTTGCTAGTAAATTTCACAAATAATTACAAAGAATCTGTAAGTAACATACTGAATAAATCATGAAATTTTGAATTAGAAAGACTGAAATAATATTTTCTTTGATTACGTACAGTTAACTAATGAAACCTAATTGTAAAGTGTTACCCTTTTTAATACCGAGGTCCCACAAATATGATCTCCTTGTAAAGAACTCCCCTTAGAAGACATTTTCCATTACATTTGTACTGTATGAGAAAAATATTAAGTAGAACATTATGAAGACAAGTCATTTCCTGAATCAAATAATTGGCTTTTATTATGTAATTGTACATTGTAGCAAATTATTAAAATATTATCTAGAATAAAATTAAACAGCATAATTTCCGCTACCCACTATTTATTTATTTATAATACCTGACTTTTAGAATTTTGCATTAATTAAAAAAAAAAACCTAAAAAATGACTAGTTCTGTCAGGAAACTCTAGACGATGCAGGCTGATGGGTTCGGGTCCTTTACACAAACGGATGATATTCACAGTGTTAACTACTTTGCACAAGCCGATTGGTTCATGTCGCATCTGCAGCCAATGAGCTTGCTGCTCAAAACATTTAAATGGCTAATTAGCATTTGCTATAGCAGTTTGCAGTACAACTTCAGAGTTCCTCTGAAACCCTCCACCTTCCCCAGCTCCACCTGTATAGATTTGTTATATGCTACTTGTGCAGCAGCAGTATGTCTAACACACAGTAGCATATCAGTGTATGCACAGGTATAATGTAACGAAGTAATAATACTTTGTTTTGTAACAGTATACTTTGTTAACTTTTACTTTTACCCTCTGCATTTCCTAAGTAAAATGTATACTTATACTTATACATATACTCCGATCCATTTCCCCAAAGCATTTTCGTTACTTACTACAACATAAAGCCGGAAGAACACAGACTGCAAGCAAGCATGTGCAAACAAGAGCTCGCACAACCGTGGTATTTGCATTTTGCATTTACTTGTACTTTTACTTTCAATACTTAATTATGTTTAACATCAAAATAATATGTTTCATATCTAAGTACAAAAAATATCACAAACTTTTACTCAATAATATTCTAAACAGTGACTTTTACTTCCACCAAAGCCATTTTCTGCAGCGTAGCAGATCTATTTCATCAAGACCAAATACATTAGCATTGTCTTATCCATTACCATGCAAAAAATCTTCATAGAGTTGTATATATCAACACATTATTTTCACTAAACATTTTTTTTTTTTTAATTGCAAATTTAAAAAAGGAGGAAAAAGTTTTTATAAATTGTTGCTAACCCCCCTTTCAGCCGACATTTGGGATCAGTATTTCAATGAAAGTTAAGCATTTCTCCGGTTTCTCCATATGAAGCCTTTATACAGGGTCTGTTTGTTCAAGTATGTGCTTCTGAGGTGTGATTGATCAGGCCGGGCCTGGGGGCTCAGCTAGCTGGACTGATAAAGTGCAGGCCTGTTTCCTTGAGGTTGTGGACTCAACCATCCCCTCCCCTATCCGCTTTTTTTATTTCTTCCCTTTAGTTTCTCTGCCTCAATCTCAAGCAAAGCAAATAAAGAGATGTTGAGGAGGTGGCAGGGTGGCAGGCCCCCCAAATGTAAAGTTTGCGCAATCACTCAGATACAAGTGGCACCGCTAAAAATTGCCCTCATACATCAGCTTATGGTTTACAGGCGCTGACAGAAAGGACGCTGAAAGGTCAGAAGGAAAAACATATAGATGTGTCAAAGCCTGCTCTCAGGGCAGCAGGACTGCAGGATGATGGGAAGTGAGATGAGCTCTGGAGGGACTGAAGAAGTGCTTGATGGGGCAGGATTCGTTTCTCTCTCCCTCCCTCTCTTCTTTTTTTTTCCGTTTCTTCCCTTGTAAAGGAAAGCGGCGTGCAGGCGTCAGCACCGGAGACCAGGTACAGTTGGGCTGTAACCTCTCCCGCCGACCCCTCGTGACAAGATAGATAGCTCCATTCATCTGCAGCTGAGCAGCAGCGCGGCGCTGCATTTTTCACCCCCGGCCCAGGATGGATCTGCTCGCCAGGAGGAATGTCACCAGCCTGAATGCCCTGATCTGTCACGAGTCCACCGTCTTCACCCGAATCACAGCCCCACAGACAGGTCGAGAGAGAGACGGAGGAGAGATAGAGACGAGCAGTCAGACGATGACCATTTACCAGAAATAACAACAGATCATGCAAAGCATATAAACAACGATCTGCCTTTAGCAACTATGCTTTCTCAAACGTAAAACGAGTGAACTGCTTTCAATCGGTGACAGTGATAGTAAAACATATAGTTGAAAATGACTTTGGCGCTGCGATTGCATACCGATTCTATTAAGCTCCAGTGAAGGACAGTGAAGTGATGGAGAATTTATCGGGGCTGGTTTTATCTCGCACTCTGCTCAACAGCTTCCATATTGATCACTGTTTACAGATATAATCACTTTCAGATTCATTCTTCATCAGTATGGCCTTCTGTATTGATTTGGTTTTACTCATGTCTCTCCATAAAGGCGCTGCATGAGTGCAAAACTCAGGGAGAGAATATGTGTGTGGTTCATATTTATGTATGATTGCGTATGTGTGTGTTCACTCAGGCTGTAATTCTGTTACGTTTTATGAGATATCGCTCTTTGTTTCTTTGTGAGTTTACAGTACAGCACAAAGGTCTCCTCTGGAGGAAATAAACCCACTTGAGAAGATAAAATGTGATGGCAAAAACAAGCAGTAATGTTGGTAAGTACAAAAACAGAACAGATGCTTAATGATATGGAGAGAGAAGAGAGTTATATATGTGTTCTCTATTTTTTTCTATCGTTTAGGGTAAAGCTGTCCTGATAAACTGACCTACATCTATACCTACACCTACACTACTGTTCAAAAGTTTGGGGTCAGTAAGTTTTCTTTTTAAAGAAACTAATACTTTTATTCAGCAAAGATGCATTAGATCATTTAAGACTTTTTGCATTGTTACAAAAATGTTCCATTTTACGTAATTGCTGATCCTCCGACTTTCTATGCATCAACAAATATTAAGCAGCGCATCTGTTTTTAACAATGATTATAATGAGAAATATTTATTGAGCACCAAATCAGCATATTAGAATGATTTCTGAAGGATCGTGTGACACTGAGGACTGGAGTAATGATGCTGAAAATTCAGTTTTGCCATCACAGGAATAAATTATATTTTAAAATATATTAAAGTAGCAAACATTTATTTTCAATTGTAATAATGTTTCACAATATTAGAGTTTTTACTGTAATTATCACTGTTAAAGGAAGTTGAATTGTAATTTGAATCGGAATGTGTTCTGGGAAATGAAGTTCCTCTCTGGTCCACAAATGTTAACTTATTATGATGATTATATATATATATATATATATATATATATATATATATAAAATAAAAAAATTGGTAACACCTTATTTTAAGGTGTCCTTGTCAGTGCAATTAACCATTTAAGTAATGAGTAATATTAATTAACTATAGGGTTAGGATTGAGTTTTCATATAGGTTTAGTTGCATGTATTTATGCATAATTTATCATTATTACCATAGTAACTACATATAACGTGTAACAAGGACACTAAAATAAAGTGTTACCAAAAATGTCTATAGGTGGCATTTCAAACTTTATCTACATTCAAACATTGTCTGCCTGTCTTTCCATAAGGCCAGAAACCTAAAATATCTAAGCCTAAATATCCCCCCCCCCAAAAAAGGCTTTGTTCAGCCAACATTCAAAATCTGTCTTCATAAACTTTTCTTTTCTAGTTAAAAATTAGTTATATGACTTGCTTTGAATTACAGCTTTAATTCTACTTATACCTACATTCTGATTCAGATTGCAATTCTGCATCTTGTTTGCTACATCAATTCAAATTCAGGACTTAAAAGGAACAATTTAAAACACATTCTCAATTCACCTCCAAATTTATGCTCACTGACACACAAAAATATAGATGCAAAAGTAGATATTCAGAGTTTTGAATATAAACACAATCAGCCATACGTGTGATTCCTTGATTGGAACCACCAGGGTCCTTAATTGCTGCTGGGACACAGGTGGACAAGAGAAGACAAAAACAAACAAACATACAAAAAAACAAAGAGGAAAAATAAAGAAACAAAGACAGCAAAAGTGGGTAAAATAAGAGGCTGTTTTTTTTTTTGACAAAGCCAGTTCTCATCCTTGCTTTTTTTCTGAATGGGGCTTGTCTGTCATGTGCCTCTGTTCCATCTGTGCTGTTGTTATGTGGGGTTTTATGTCCCCTGTGAATATGTGGCTATCTCTCTCTCATAAAATGCACTTTGTGCTTGTACTGGATCATTAGCTGAATGAGCTGCATGAACAATGAGGAGAGGACAGCAAAGGAGAATAGAGAGGAGAAGAAAGGAGAGGACACAGTGCAAAGCTGACATAATGCTGATTTCAATCCACATGAGAAAAAAGCCACTGAGGCCACATCTGGAAGCAGAGCGGGGCAGCGGTGCAAGAGCTGTGCTCAGGCTGGGCTTCACTGGACCACAAGCACATGCCCATTTTCTGCCCCGTTGAGGACTCCTGGAGAAGGAGGAGGAGCACATACACACACTCAGGGCTGCTCCTGTCTGTACTGTGGCTGTTTGTGTACATCTCTGCCCTCCAGTCAACATAACTCTGCCCCTAGCCTGCAGACCAAGTGTGTGATGTGTGTGTTTATCATTGAACACACATATGGGTGGATGAAAGCATCAGTGGCCTCATTTAAGCCCCCCTTCTCTTGGTGTCCACGTAATTGATCTGGCTCCCTTTACATTAATGAGCGTGAATTTGAATCAAATTGGCCCCTCTCCACAGGAAATGAATTGCATTCTTTAAAAATTCAACAAAAGCAAAGCATTCTAGGAAATGAAGTTGTCTTCCATTATGGTTCACTAAAGTTAATGTATTAAATATGATTTCATCCATCCATCCATCAAATTCCAAAGATTTTTATACTTTTATAAACTTTACAACAACTTTGTCCACCTGATATTTTAAGTGTTATAACAAACTAAAGGCCAATAAAAAAAGGTAATAAGCAGTGTTGCTATTTTTAATTTGAATAACAACAACAACAACAACAACAACAACAACAACAAAAAGTCATTTGAAATGAATATGAAATATTTGTGTATACATACAGTGATTAAAAATACTAAAATGACTAAAACTGAAAAAAATAATTAAAGAAAAATAAAAGTTTTTATAAAAACAAAAACGTTGAAAATTACTAAAGCAAATAACAAAATTACTATATATATATATATATATATATATATATATATATATTATAAATTTGGGCTGATATATAAAATATAAAAATATTAAATTTTACACTTAAAAATAAAATGAATTAAAAATATTAATATATAAATAATACTAAAATATCATGGTTAAAAAGAATTCATTAATTCAAATCGAATTTAATTCTGCATTCTATTTGCTACCTCAATTCATAATTAGAATTTAAAAGATAATCTCAATTCAATGTTGAGTTAGTGCTAAGATATAAAGTGCTGTTTCTGACCACCCCGCACAGGGGAAAGTGAGAAACTAATGTAATGGATAGACATTAGAAGGTGGCACTAATCATGACGAAAGATTTAGCGCTGCTACTCAAACACATTGAAACTGGCATTCAGAATAAGCGAAACTGATTGGATTCCCGTCTGCTTTACACTTCAGTGAAACCGGACCACATTTAGATGTCAACCTGAGACTCGTGAATGGATATGCGACTTTCAAAACTCCTGCAGAAGACGTTAAGCTGCTAAGATGCTGCTACATGACTCTATTCTCAAGTACTGTACATATACACCACTCACATATACAAGCGTGCATTTACAGCAACGTTGTTTATACCAGTTTAATTTGATGGTCACATTGGCAAGCTTTTACTTTCCAACCTTTGCGGCCAATAAACAATGTTCTTTGAGCTTTGAGATTAATATAGCATATATCCACTGGATCGTCTGGCAGTGATTGTCTGAAAAATAAACTTAGTTGCGACTTTTTGCAAAGTGTTTATTATGGCAGAGGGGTGAGTGTGTGTCTGGGAAGGGAAGGGGAGGTGAAGAGAGGGAAAAAGAGGGATTTATTTATTTGGTTTGATTTTCACTCCTAATCTTCCCTCGCTCATGCAAATGGAGCGAATACGGAAGGTGGCGTGGTTATCTTTCTTTACATCAATAAATAAAAGGCTCCAGTAGACCACAGGACCCAGCTAATTTTCCAAACCAGTGAAGAGGCTTTTATATGGGGAACACCTCTTCCATCCCACCTCACTCTTTCACTCTCTCTCACCAAAAGAGGCTCCGCCTCTTTCATTTCCATTGCTGTTTCATTTGGGTTTTTTTTTTTTTTTGCCTTCTTTGCCACCCACTCATCGTCTGGTGTGTATCTGTCTGTGTGTACGTCACACTTCCTCTTGGAGTGATGGCCTTGTTGCCCCGTGGTGGATTTGGATCAGGTTGCTGTTAGGTAAGAGGACGATGCATTAAAGGCCAAGCTGTAATCTCCTCCGTTCCATCTAATCTCCTCATATTAAGCTTTTCCTGGACGATAAGATGGCTAGGCCTCCACCTTGGCTGGACAGCTGACGGCCAGCTCTAACTACAGCACAGGACCCGGGAGGACACACCCACACACATGCTCACAAATAAAACTCTCTTGAGAGGAGATTAATTGCTCTAAAATTAAGCCTGTGTGTGCTGTGACCTTTAGGGTCACTTTCCCTCGGTATGATGAAGCACTGTGGTCAGTCCTTCAGCATGACCCAGCTTCTCTTATCCAGCGCCATCTGCAGCGCAAAACACTCGGCCACACCAACTGGCCTTGAGAGCAGGTGGATCACAGGAACAAGTAAGCTTTTGTGTGTGAGAGAAAAAAAAATACTGATACAATACTCTTTACCATGATGTGAATACATTCATTTCAGTGCTTCGTAGGAAGGACATAGAGAAGATAAATGCAAAGGTCCATGAAGTTATTCTCTCTCTTGCGATCAAACCTTGAGAATACTTTGCTGGATTCAGAAATCCAATTTGATGCATTCTTGTGTCACGACTCTTTTATAGACTCAAATCTCTAGACAAACTGAGCAGGAAGCCGGTTGTTTAAACGTAAACTTTGATATTGGGTTTTTCAGCGCATATATTATGTTCATATATGTGATACGGTAGCAGATACAGTAATTACTACAGTGATGGAAGTAATTATAAACTGATATCCCTTCCCTTTACCCGTCTATCTCCTAAGATCTAGCAGTCTTACACACACACACCTTAAACACACGCAAGGCATGTAGCATGATACAAAGGACATTGCACTGTTCGATTTGCTCTGTGGCTCACTCCAGGGAGAGGGCTCATGGTCTCTCTTTTACTTTTATGTGTTTTGCAACTGGATTCCTGCACAGGCAACCCAAGAATGTGATGAAAAGTGTCGAATCTCTGGCCAGGCCACATGCATGCAGACATAAACAGAGTGCCTAATGACACTCAGGCCTTGCTACTCGGCCACTTTCAACTCAGCTCTAAACACTAGCAGCTGGGCCGAGGTGGCACCAGAGATGTTTATTGGGGGGCTTTAGCCCATCAACTTATTGTCAACAGTTCAAGAGCTTGTCAGCGGACCCACCAGATGTGTAGAGAAGAGAGAGATGGTAAAAAAAAAAAAAAATGGAAAGGAAAAGGAAAATGAGAACAGCTCACTGTGTCTGCCTTAAGCTCTTGGAAAGTCTAGTGATGGTGTAGTCATCCCAAACACTGTTTCACTGATTTTTTTTTTTTTTTTTTTTAAAGTCATGCTTCTGCGGCTCTCGTTGAAAATCATATGGTGCAAATCATATTGGTGTCATGTTCTTAGTTTAAGGACATGACAGTAAAAAAGGAAAAAAAACTAAAATGATATTTTCATATTTTTTTTGTTTCTATAGATATATGACAGTAAATGTCAGAGTGAATGTCTGGTCGGTTAATTTAAGGCCGGCTACCAATTTATTATTATTATTTTTTTGTTTGTTTGTTTTTTGTCAGCCAAATCCCTTTGACCTAAAATTCTTTAAATACCCTAAGATTTAAAGTTAATATCTTAATAATTTACATCACATTCACATTCATAATTTTGATGTCGGTTAATGGAAACATGACATGCAATTAAACATGTTTTTACTACATTTTCTTTTTAACATTTAGCTTTTAGTTTAAAATCATGTATTAATTTTAACATTTTTATTATTTAATTATTAGCTTTTCATCAACTCACTAACCCCCTGCAGTTCCCACATGAATGTCAGTTATGATCAGAAACCCTGATCTAGAGCTTCATTATTATAATTACAGAGTAATGCTTAACATTACAATTTCAATTTGAGTCATATTACACGTTGCTACAGTATAATGATTTATACCAATAATGTGTAAATGCAAGCACCTCTGCAAAAAAGAAACATGAAAGCTGTAATGTAAAATGGAACGTATAATATCAGTACATTGATATGCTAGGTGGTGACAAGTGACTGTCAATATAAGTGAATCATTATAATGAATCGTTCAGGAGTGAAACATTGGCAGCACATGAAATCACATACTTCTAGTAGTAGGCAAAAAAGAGTCTGTAAAAAGTGTAGTATATCTGATTTCACAGTATTCATAGAAAAGAGGGCAAAAAGTATGCGTGCGACTTACTTACAGCGAAATCATGAAATGCACATATGATGGACACTTTACTAACCCATGAGGCCATGGGAGAGGATTTATGAATGGCAATGACAACATGGCAAATGTAGGATGTCCAGATTACATTCAGAATACATACTGTACATTCATACTATATAGAACATACTGTACTTTTTTAGCAGTTACCATGTAATTACTTATTCAAAAGAAGTTCCTATTCACAGAGTATGTGATTACGGAAACAGCCACCAATCATTCACTCAACTGAATCATTCACAACACTGATTTATTTATGAGTGAAACACTACTGATGTGCAATGTGCGGAGATGCTGTAAATATGGGTTCTTCTGGAACTATTTTTCTGGTGGTGCAAAAATAGACAAGGTAACTTGCCATATTGAGTCTAAAATGTATGTTACTCAATATTATGTATCACTTTAATATATACATATATTACTGTACCAGTGATATTGATGATGACTATTGGCTAAAGAAATTAACCAGCCATATCACAGCAAAAATGAATCTCTCTGATAAGAAACAGAAAAGGCACTGCTCTCAGCAGGCTGTTGCACAATACGCCTTCACGTCCAGATGAGCATAATATGATTTGTATTTGTGTCTGTTTTAATCGCTCGAGCTAAATGAGAATTTAATTGCTTTGCCACCATTTTTGCATCCAGCTACACAGAGGCGCTGGCCACCTCATACACGTCCCTAATGCTCTGCAATCCCTAAAATGAGTTCGCACTGTTCATATGTTAGAAACCCAGTAAACAAATAAAGCAAATAACAGGAGAGGAGTAGTGATTTACTGCATTTTCCTCTCAACACCCCCCAACCCCAAAATCTCCCGTTTTGCAACATTAGCCAATGTTTACCAAAGTTTAGATAATCTCATTTGCATATTAGATGTGATTAGCACAGTTCATTGTCAGGATTATGCCTATTGGGTTACACAGTCGCATAGCATGAGCGGATGGATAGATCCGTGTTTGTGGTGTAGAGGCCAGCAGTGGTCCCATCTATGCAAATGAGCATACCTATGTAAATGAGGTAAATCGTACATACTCCCATTCACCGTCACACCACACTTTCTTGAGTGCTAAAACACACATGCCCGTTTATGATCAACCCATGCGTCTTCCCCTCAGATCATTTCTTGGTCATAAAGATGCAAATGAAAGACATGAGGAGACAGAGAGGGGGCCACAGAAGACAAAAAAGCACTTTTCTAGAAACTACTGTATTTTTCTAAAGCCAGTTTTAGAATCCAGTGATTTATCCAAGTAAAACACATTTAATTTATGGGCTAAAATTTCAAGGCTAATGTTTTGCACACATGCTCTTCGGTACTGATGTTGTCTCCACTTGAACTGTTGTCTTTGCAACTGACCCGTGGTTTACTAGCAGATATAAGCCAATACTGGCCCTTTACAGAAATTTTACACTAGAAAAAAAAATAAAATTAGAGCGATGGAAAGGAAAGTGTATTGCATTAAACAAATGAATAGTAGCACCCAAACTTTATTTGATTCAAGTAGTGATATATTAATAATGCACCAATGTACGGTCTCACCCCTATTCGTCACATGCTGCCGTTCGGTCATTTTCCCTTCACATCAATACTCCGACGTTTAGGTTCTTCCGTTTAGGGTACCCCTCTTCGTCAATAAGCTGACGTTTAGGGTCTTCCGATTATTAAATAAAATATGCAAAATAAAGTAAAAAAAAGAATTAAAAAATATAATGTCACTCTATTTGACTGTTGTAGGCTTCTTACCGTGGTGGAATCGCGCTCGGCAATGGTTTCTGCTATCGTCGCACACAGAATTGCGGCAAAATATCAATCATAATGAAAAGTACAGTCTTAATATTTTATATCCTTGCTCGAACATTTAAAAGAATCAGTATGATTAATGTAAAATATAAAATCTTAATATAAAATATATTCTTTCTATATATATTCTTTTTTTACTTTATTTTGCATATTTTATTTTTGAGCTCCTGTAACACAGAAATTTCCCCAGTGTGGGATTAATAAATTATATCAAATCAAATCAAATACAACTGTTTGTTGAATCGCAATGAGATATAAAATATCTCACCTAAATTAAGACATGTTTAAGCCTACAGCAAATATGCAGTCCTGTAAGTCCTGTAATTATGCCATAATGTAGGCCAAAATTATATAATATATATATATATATATATATATATATATATATATATATATATATATATATGAAATTATATATAAAAGTCGTGGTAGCGATTCAGACAAGGGTTTCTGCCCCACGAAAATATATGGTCACCGCACCAATGATTATGACAGTCCACGCGACGACGCACGCTACTGCAAAATACACATTTGCAGCACAAAATCAATCACCTGAAGCAATACTTTCCAGCGCAGGAAAACGGCTGGATGCCTAAACCCTTTTCGTCAAAATCCAAAGATGAGGGATTTGCATTCAAATCTATCGGAAGACCCTAAACGTCGGCTTATTGACGAAGAGGGGTACCATAAACGTCGGCTTATTGACGAAGAGGGGTACCATAAACGTCGGCTTATTGACGAAGAGGGGTACCCTAAACGCCGGCTTATTGACGAAGAGGGGTACCCTAATCGGAAGACCCTAAACGTCGGCTTATTGACAAAGAGGGGTACGCTAAACGGAAGACCCTAAACGTCGGCTTATTGACGAAGAGGGGTAACCCTCAACGTCGGCTTATTGATGAAGAGGGGTACCCTAAACGGAAGACCCTAAACGTCGGCTTATTGACGAAGAGGGGTAACCCTCAACGTCGGCTTATTGATGAAGAGGGGTACCCTAAACGGAAGACCCTCAACGTTGGCTTATTGAAGAAGAGGGGTACCCTCAACGTCGGAGTGTTGACGTGAAGGGAAAACGACCGAACGGCAGCATGTGACGAATAGGGGTGAGACCGTGTTGAACTATCAGTATATTGGCCGATAAAAGCAATATTTGCACTGTTGGAGATCAACTGATATTATTTTTTTATCAGTCATTTATGTCCAGTCGGGGGAGGAAAAAAGGTTGTAGACTTGAACTTAGACAGAGAATAAAATGTCTCTGGTCTCATCAGTATCAAAATGAAACTTGAATCTTTGAGTGATAGGGTGAGAAAGTGTGCATGTTTTTGAGTGTGTGAAAGGGCCACAGCTGTGGTCGTTTCTCTGGCGACCCTGTGGCCCTGTGTCCCCTGTGCGGGCTTCCTTTTCACATCTGCTACAGCTGGAGAACAGCGTATCACACACTTTGCACCTGAAGGCATTCATACGCACACATACACACACTCACAGATGCATGAACACACTCACACATGGTTGACCCGAGGTCTCAGAGCCCTTAGCGAGCCCATGTGTCAACTCTGGGCACACTTCTACCTTCTGTAAAATATAGATCTCTGTGTATGAGAGGGAAAATGAGCATTTTGTGTAGAATAGGGTGTTTCTTCAACTGTGGTCACTTTTAGTCCTGTGGACTTTTAGAAAACAAAATACCTTTCACACTCTCACTACTTTAACTTGTATACTAACAACAACAGTGGACATACTGCACATGCTACACAGGACAGTTATGTCATCATTAACATTTCTTCCACATTGTCATTTACACTTCCTCCATAATTTTAAATGGGAAAATTTGATTAGAATAATTTCCACACAATAAATATTGACGTGGTGTGATTCGTTAGGATCAAATTTTAAAATGTAAATGTTTATATTTTAAGATCTGAAACATGTACAAAATTCATTTTATTAATTCTAATATCAATATTTAACAGTAAAATATTTTAAATGAACCAAAAACCAATCAAATCTGACCACTCAAAAGCTTGAGGTTGGTAAGATTTTTTTTATGTTCATTCAGGCTGCATTTAATTGATGAAAAATACAGTAAAGCAGTAATATTGTGAAACTGTTTCTATTTTTATAAGTTTTCTTTTTTAAATAGATCTCTGATGGCAAGATGCTCAAGGAAGATTTTTAATGAGTTTAAAACAGTTGTACTGCTCAATATTTTTGTGGAAATTGTCATACTTTTTAAAGAATTCTTTGATGAACAAAGTTCAAAAGAACAGGGTTTATTTTGTAACATGAAAACCAAACGCTTTGAATGATAGTGTACATGGTATTGTACAGTTTTTGTATGGAGAAAAAGAAAGTAATGAAATCTGTTTTAATAAGAGTTTTAATAAAAATCAACTCCTGGGATATAAAAGTGCCCATAGTTGAAGAAACTCCCAGCCACCATCTCAGCGCTGAGTAACTGACCACTTGCTGACAGTGTCGGACAGCATTTTCTGTTTTCCCAAACAAACAATCAGTTGAACACAATACAAACATACATTTTGTTGGTTTTCAATACAAATGTTATAATCAATAAACAATAAAACCAAATCAGTGAAGAAACACCGACAATGTGTTTTACTTCTTAAATAGCCCTGCTCCTCCAAGCAGCATTGGTGCTAGACTGGCACATTAACTCCTCTTGACCCTCTATTCTCACCTGTAATAAAGCAGAGGACGAGCCCCCACTCTTCATACACACACATACTCATTCTACTCCACACCCAGCAGAGAACAGAGCAATGGGCTTGAGAATATCCATGCTCATTAGCCCAGCTTCTGTCTCCACATAGTCTACTGTGTGTGTATGTGTGAAGTCTCAGGTGGCACACAAGGCAGTTGAAAGTGTGGAAAAGCGAGAGTAAGATATGTGACATTGAACCAGTGGTGTGGGCGCCAGCTGCTCAGGTTTAGTGTGTGTATGTGTGAAGGTGGATGGAGAGGGGCCATCAGTTCACAGCCTGTGAACCTCTCATTAGACTCTTTCTCACCGAGACTTGAGCTGAGTGAGGAGGGTGGGGGAAACTGTCAGTACACATGATCACAGGCCTCGCCTCTACACACACTCACACACACACACACACGCACAAAATAACAAACGTCACACTCATTACTCACACAAGCGTGTGCAGAGCTGGCACTCGTAGAACGGGACTCTTGAATGCTTTTTTCTCTCACCTCCCCTCTCTGCCCTCCCTCTGTGAGAATGTGTGCTAAAGCTAAATCTGATAATCAGGAGTGACGGGCTGGTAGAATGCGAGCTGAGCGAGAACCTGAGAGATGATTTTAGAGTGTGGTAATAATCTGCGTGACCTCACAACACAGGAAGTTCATATCAGCCATTCTCCTAATTCTCTCCCAAACTGGACCACTGGGACTCAGAAGCATCTTATCCTACCATTTTTAATTTGGACAAAATCGGATAAAATAAAATATAAATTTTTACATAAACAAACAAACAAATAAATACATCATTTTGAAAATAATCTCTGAATGACTAAATTTGGCCAGTCTAATTGAGTCACACATTTTCTTTGAACTCCTCACCCTCATGTCACATTAAATTTATGTTTTTATACAGAACAAAATGTCAAATTTGTTTGTTTTTTTCCCCCAACAAAAACGTGATCACTCGCTCACCCATCAGAAATTAAAAAGTGGTTTTGTCTCATCTAGCAAAAAAATCTCCTGGATTTTTTAAAGAATCGACTAGACTAGAGGCTTATTTGTTTATATTATTTCATGTTTTTACTTTTAAATATGTAACTTAAACTACATATCACTCAAAACGCAGAAGATTCAAAGTTTTTTTCTGTTTTAAAAGAAGAAATGTTCATTTCTTAATTGGTTTCAAGAGCCTACATATCAGAACATACAAATACAAAACAGGAGTTATGACCTTTATTAGTCCAGTCATGTGAAGTTAGTTTTAAAGGCAAGATGTTAGACATTCATTGGAATGTTTATGCCAAAAATTTGTTATTGATGGATTTTATCAATTTACCTTACATCTCTACAGACAAATTTATTTTGCATGTCCATCCTTTCTTAAATCATGCATCACGAAGAGCATGTCAGGAGTGAAAGCTGTACATGTAAAACAGAAAAAATATACAACTAAAAATTCTGAACTGAAGTTGTCTACAAAATCTATAAAAGAGTAGAAAGGAGGCTGCAAAGAATGACCTAAACACTCACAGTGCAAGCACTATTTCAGCACATTTAGTGCTTGGTTAAACTAGATAGCAGGTGTTTAGTGAATAAGAAGTAGGCTTTGTGCTGAAATAACACGCAAAAGTGACAACTGTTTAGTGAATTCACCTTTATGCATTCTATATGTTCTCACAGTAAAACTGGATATGTGTGTACAGTAGGGCAGTATGGGCTGTATGTGTGTGTTTTGGAATAGAGATGTCTGTGCTCTCTCGCTATCTCTCTCTCTCTCTCTCTCTCTCTCTCTCTTAGTTATTGATCGTCCAGCACTTTGAGAACAAAGAGTTAATCCGTAAAAGGCCAAACAGCACAGATTCCTTCTCAGTCATGAAAGTTTAAAATGTCTTCTTTTTTTTGTTTGGCCCTATGAGACGTGTTCTCAGTGTAGCTGGCTGTGTGACCCGGGGCACAATGGAGATCCAATACCCAACCCTATTCATCCTACATTCAACCAGTCAATACCTATTATTAGATACTGTTGGCCTATCCGCCCAGTTATGGCACAGAAAAGTAGGTTTTCAGATTGGCTGGTGGAGGAGGGGAGAGTTGAAACTCCACCCTATCTAATACACACACACACACTCTCTCTCTCTCTCTCTCTCTCTCACGCTCTCTCTCTCTCTCTCTCTCTCTCTCTCTCTCTCTCTCTCTCCTCTCTCTCTCTCTCTCTCTCTCTCTCTCTCTCTCTCTCTCTTCTAGGCCTAGATCAGCTTTAATTGCACTGGATAATATATAACGGACTAATCATGATCCCAGTTCAGAAAACATTCCTGATTGTTTTGGGTGATTTCATTGAAATAAAATCTGGGTCTGTACAACATTTTACCATTTCTCTTCCATATTATTATTAATATTTCGTTAAACTTTATTTTGAGAGTCCACTTTAGACAGTCTAGATTCTACAAACTGTAAGTAACTTTGCAACTAAATCTCATTACAGCAGGGGTGCAAAACTCAGTTCGTGGAGGGCCACAAACCTGCAGATGCCCTGTCCAAATTCCCACACTTGCGGACTTTGCACTTGACCACTAGTCTACTTACATGACGTATTTCCAGTATTTGGTGTTTAAATAGGCGAGAAGACCGCAAGTGTGTATAGAACTTTTGATTACCCGATGGGACACACGTATAATCTTGCAAAAAATGCAAGTTTACAGAGCATTTGCATACTTTGCATTTTAAAATAAACATAAAAGTCTGTTCAGTAGTCCCTATGTAACTAACTGAAAGTCATAATTTTAAAATTGTGGTGCTGCTAATTAAGCGATAAAAAGCAGTTGCAAATATACAAAATACACATATTTGCACCAATAAAATGGGCTTCATGTTTTACAACCAAATTATATGAAACATCTAGTTAATTTAACTTAAAGTGGAATGTGTCTGAAGCAGTTTTCGAGATGGGTTTAGTGTGCTCATTGGCACTGCACTTTGGAATTTTTAAGACATGGGACAGTCTTACCCACTTACAAGTGGCCTAGATCACAAGTGTGGGTATTTGGACAGGGCAAGAGTTTAGCTACAACCCTAATTAAACACACCTGATCCATCTAATCAGGTCCTTCTGGCTTATTTGAAAACTACAGGTTAAGGCTGCATCTGAAAACTTAGGCAGCTGACTTGTTGCCTTATCAGGCAATGACTTAGGCTCATGAAGGTACCTCACAAAACTGATTTTGGACAGGCTTCTGAGGCAGCATGAGGCAACAGTTTAATGATCTACAGCAAAATAGAGAAACTTTGGTGATAACTAAGCAAATATTCAATTACTGCAAATGTAATTTCTTGCTAGAACAGGCATCAAAAGTTGAAAACATTGATCACAAACTTACATTTAAAGCCCCGATATAATCCAAATGAAATCGAAGACCGAATTGATGTGAGGTCATTTCGAACAAAATCAGGCCAAAACGAAGTTCGTTTTGTGCTTGTTTTGGGAGTTCAACACGGCTTGCCGAAGCAAACTCAGGAAAAGTTTGCTCCATCTGTAAAACACTTTTGTACTACCATTGGTCTGTCTGTTAGAGTCTGTCGAGGTAAGTTCTCTGCGGGTGAAAACATGAACACACTGAATAGCTGCTTTATAGTAAAAAATGAAGAAATTAAGTTGTGCTAATGATGAAATGAGGCACTGACACTATTTTTCATATTTAATACTGTAAAGCTGCTTATTCAATCCATTGAATAAAATGCCATAAATAAACGTGATGTGACTTTACTGGAGTGCTAATTTGCAGAGCCCGTGTTAACATACCTAATGTTAACTAATCATATGTTGTTATGATCAGAAGCTTTTATTATGCTTTTTTAGAAAAAAAAACTGCTTGCTGTTTTCTCTTTTTTTGTTGCGTTAATTTTGTTACTGAGAGGAAACCACAGAGCACATAATTTACACATTCGTCTAAACTTTGCCGTGAGTATATCGGGGCCTTTATACACAAACTGACCACCACCTGCTACTTTCAAACGCCATCTTTATGGAAAGCACAGGATTGTGGGATATCAAAGGCAGCGAAGGATACATCTATGCTGCCTTCAAAAATCGATCAGATGAAGGTATCTCAAGAGACAGGAGGTGAAGATAACTTTGGATTTGGACGTGCCTTGATGCCTTCCTACCATGAAATGCATCCTCCGAAGACAGCAATTTTAAGCTTTCAGACGCAGCCTATCTGTGTTTGAGCAGGATTGGAGCTAAGTTGGAACCAGGCAGTGTTCTGGACGCCTCCTTTAGAGTATTAATAGACTGTTAGGTCAGGGTTAGTAGTATAAGCTGACATGTCGATGAAAAGATACTGTCTGATGGGTGACCATCAAAATAAAGTGTTGAAAATTAAGCAGACATTCTACTTACTTATAGTTTGTAGAATGTCTAAAGCGGACTATCGCAATAAAGTGTTACCTTTTTTGTCATTTATTTTGCCATTTACCTGTATTTTATTTGCATCCATTTCATTTTTTGTCATTTACATTGAATATTTAAACTTTCAACCATGTATTTTTTTGCTTTACACCATTTGAAGTTGAATTGCAACTGCCAGTATGAATATTTGAATATTTGTCTTGTCAAGAAAGCATATTAAAATTGAAATGTGAAAAAACCCCCCCCCCCCCCCAAAAAAAAAAACAAAAACAAAAAAAAACAAATGAAAGAAAAAAAAGACCTGAAACTCATTTTCATTTTTCACTTAGTTTCACTAAGCAACACTTTAAGGGGGCTGCAAAACATTTTTTAGATTTTTTTCTTCTACCTCAGTGTACCCATGGAGGGAGCAGAAATATCCTAGCACTTTAAGGTGTTATCTGCTGAATCCGTGTTCTGCTGTAGCTAAAAAAAAAAAAAAAAAGATTATGAATATATAGAGATAAGATAAAGAAAATTTCTCACACTTTAGTTTGCATCTTATCTCATTGTTGTTATATACAATGTGTTTTATTTTTTATAGGAGACTTGCATGGGCCTGTGCTGTTGTCTCGTTGTGATTCATAGGGTAATTGTCGTGAAGTGGGCCGGCCTGCCTTCTTCCAGGTTCTCCTCATCTGGGCGGCTAACACACTTCGGACCAGTGTGATGAGTAATGCAGCGCTAGCTGCCTCTCTGACAGTACTGGGCCACTGCTTAAGCTGAGCACAGGAAGAAGGAGCTTGTTTGCTAATAGGTAATAAATTGTCGGTTTAATTATAACAGCAAGGTAATTACAATCGAGGAAACACCCAGACCCAGAGGGAAGAAAAAGGAGGGAGAAATTCCTATTAGAGAAACAATGGCTACCGTGCGGCTGAGTTTCCAGAGAAATGAATGGAAATGGAGCTGAGAGCTGTGATCGTGGTCAGCTTCTGACCTGCTTTATACCTCCGTTTGTCCTTCAGTTTGCAAAGGCCACATTTTTCTGACAGACCACCCTGATAAACGTGTCAACCACAAGAGCAAAGAGTTACACGAGGACAGACTGAAATGGAGGGCCATTCCTTACATCTGTTGTCTCTGATTCTGGTTGCGTCTCAATTCACCAGTGCACTGCCCAGGGAGTTAGTTGGTCATTTCTAGGACTGCCGCATTGTCCATATCATTCCAGTGCACTGAAGCATTGCTGAGTAAACATGCAATACTGATCAAAAGTTTGGGATCAATACGATATTTAAATAACAATAATAATAAATTAATACTTTTATTCAGGAAAGATGCAAAATTGATCAAAAGTAAGAGTAAAGGCATCTACGTTACAAAATATTTCGATTTCAAATAAATTATGTTCTCTTGAACTGTTTATTCATCAACAAATCCTGAAAAAATGTAAAAAATTTTTCCACCAAAAATGTGGAATGTTTTCAACATTAACAACAATAAGAAATTGCATGACAGGAAATGAATCCTGTACTTGTTTGACTATAGTTTTTTTTAATACATAAACAATGCATGTGTATATAATTTTTTTATATTATTAGTCTTCTTTAATAAAAAAAAAAGAAAAGAAAGCAGGACAAGTGCATTCTTTTCATCTATTCATTTATAAGCGGCAAAGTCCACTGTAGCCATCGTTTATTAAATACATCTTGCTCAAAAATTCATGTTGTTTCTACAAAACTGCTTTAGTACAATCACCTGAAACAAAACCTAGGATGCACGAAGCAGATCATAATCATTTGTTTCTGTGAGTGAGAGTGACTCAGGACATTGTGAGTGCGTATGCAAACTCAAACCTCGTCTGTCACATGCTTGTGCGACCCCAATCATCGTTTTTGTTCAGTGCGCAGTGATAAAAGATCAGAAGAGGACTCTTCAACATGAGTTACTCCCCCACCCTCTGCAGTTAATTGTACAAGCTAATGATGTGCAGCCCAACGGGGGGTCATCAATCACATGTCTCAACCTTTTCATCTCAGCCTTTAGCTGCGGCCTCAGCACTAGCCTCTCACAGCATATGCTTTTAAAATGTGTCCAACCGTGTGAGAGCCTCGGTTCCTCTCCATCACGTCAGGATGGAGGGATGGAGCTCGCAGGCTCCTCTCTTTGTCACCACCACTTGGCTTCAAACTCTTGCCGCGGGTCTGAAGACACTGGTTCTCCAGGCATCCGACACCTCGGCTCAAGATCGGTCGAGTTGCTCGGTTTGACAAGAGACAGACAAATGTGTGCTCGAGTGTTCAAACATGCACACATTTGAATCATTAGATGTCACTTTTTGGATACACTGCTATTGTCTTTAACACTATTTTCGAAAAGGCTATAGAGTTTTAAGTCCATTTCACAAGTCATGAGACAATAGCACACTCTAATTAATTTCTCACTAAATCATCATCGTCTGGCCCTCTCTATGGTCTGTGACAAGCCCCAAGACTGCACCGAAAGCCTGGCCACATCCAAACCGCCCTCAACGCTTTTGTGTGTGACCAGCTCTGGGTACATCTCTTAATCCCATCAATTCAGCCCTGCCATGACTCCACCGTCGCCTCCAAACCTTGTCGCCAGTCATTACCCTATCAAGCCTCCATATCAACACACACATCATGTGCACACACTCCCACACACTCATAGGCTAACCACAATCTCAGAGTACATGAGGACAGCCTGTATCAGCCTTTTGAGAAAGAAAAGCGCACAAAATCTCCTGTGAAACACAGAGAAACAGCTGCAAAAGAAGCAGGGTTTTGAGAAAAAATATTGGTGTAGGGAGGGAAGGGGGGGTATTCATATTCTTTATGTGAATTTTTCAGGGTTATAAATATTTCAAGAAAACTGTTTTATTAAATGTATTTACCCCATTTCAACCTTGAGGAACCTATCAAGATTCAGCCTCATTAAATTTGTGTTCCCACAAGGGGAGGTAAAAATCCTGACATTTTCATAGAATCGATGGAGAAGATATCAAACCATGAAACATCCTCTCAGCTTGAACAGTAAAACAAAACGCAGCAATAAAAGACTTGGAATAAATGCCCAAAACAAACGAAATGTACAAAAAAAAAAAAAAAAAAAAAAAAAAAAAAAACTAAAGCAAATCTGAGCTAGAACACAAGAACAAAAACAAAATCAAAATAAGATGTATTGAAACGATGTGAATTTATCAGGGTATAATTATCCTGACTTGATTCATGAAATAAATAAAACATCTAAACAACCTTTAGATATTTAATTTCCGCATCATTTAATTAAACTTTTATCTTATGCAAAGTTGTATAATTCTGAAGGTTATATCAGTAGGTGGCAGTACGTTTTTTTTCATTCATTAAAACGATTCATTCAAAGCAATTATTAGCTGCATCCGAAATCGCATGCTCTCTTGAGTAGGTATTTATTTTGAATAAGTATTGACTTCACGAACACTAAAAAAGTATGTTCTATAAAGTATAACTGTGTGTAGTATATGTATGTACAGCATCTCACAAAAGTGTAGTTCAGCAACCATTTTATTATATGTTTTCAAGGGACAATACTATAGAAATGAAAATTGGATATACTTTAGAATAGTCAATGTGCAGCTTGTATAGCAGTATAGATTCACTGTCCTGTAAAAATAACTCAACATACAGCCATTATTGTCTACATAACTGGCAACAAAAGTGAGCATGTCAAAACTGTGTCCAAAGTCTCAATATTTTGTTTGAACATCATTGTTATCTGGCACTGCTTTAATCCTCAGAGTCATGGACTTCACCAGAGCTGCACAGGAAGATCCTCTTCCACTCCTCCATAATGACATAATGGAACTGGGGGATGTTAGACACACGGTGTTTCTCCACCTTCTGCTTAAGGATGGCCCACAGATACTCAATAGGGTTCAGGTATGGAGACATACTTGGCCACTCCATCACCTTCACCTTCAGCTTCCTCAGCAAGGCAGTTGTCATCTCGGCGGTTTGTTTGGGGTCTTTTTCATGTTGGAAAACTGCCATTCGGCCCAGTTTCTGAAAGGAAACATCATGTTCTAGATCAGAATGTCACAGTTGAAATCCATGTTTCCCTCAGTGAAGTGTAGCTCCCTAATCAGCAACACTCACGCTTCCCCAGACCTTGATGCTACCACCACCATGCTTGACTGTAGGCAAGACACAATTTTCTTGCTATTCTCCACCAGGGCGTTGCCCCCCATGCTGGACACCATCTGAGCCAAACAAGTTTATCGTAGTTTCATCAGACCACAGGACATGGCTCCAGTAATTCATGCTCTTGGACAGGTTGTCTTCTGCAAACTGTTGAAAAAGGATTCTGGTGTGTCAGCTTTAGAAGAGGCTTCCTTCTAGGAGACGGTCTATGGTCTGAGCACTGACAAGCTGATCTTCCGCTTCTGCAACCTCTAAAGCAATGTTGGCAGCACTCGTGCCTGTTTTTTGAAGCCAGCTTCTGCACCTTATGCACAGCACAAGGATTCAACTTCTTTAATCGAATCTTGTGAGGCCTGTTCCGAGTGGAACCCGTCTTCGGTCACCTCTGTATGACCCTGGCCACTGTACTGTAACTCAGTTTCAGGGTGGTACTGATCTTCTTTGTGGCCATCTTTGTGGAGAGCAACAATTCTAATTCTCAAATCCTCAGAGAGTTCTTTGCCATGAGGTGCCATACGCCAATTGAGTCACATCACTGCCATTCACAAATCCTCTCCCATGGCTTCATGGGATTGTCAAGTGTCCATAGTATGCACACTGCAGAATCTCTCTGGAAGTAGCAGGTTATCCAGGTACTTTTTGCTTACTCTTTTATGAGTACTGAATCTAGACTTAGTTCTTTTTCATATACTATTTTTCACCTAAAATATAGTATGGAAGTATGCAATATCATTGATTGATTGATTGATTGATTGATTCATTCAACTAAATAGTTAAAAAACAGTGGTTCAATCATGAAAATATTTATTATTAATTAAAATAATACTTTTACTGAATGGCTGGAAGACAAAATTTCAGTTTAAAAAAATATTTTGGTGGGGTTTATTCTAAAACTGTCCCGCGCCATGGTTCCAGGTTCCTCAGGGGCGACATATGTGGGGTTGTTAATAATCCGTGTTATTTGTTTAGCCACTCTCAGTCTGTGACACAGGATACGGGACCACTTTTGATAAAAAGAGACAGCAACTGCAGGTGCCCTACCCTGACAGTGACTGAATGGGGGCAGGATGTACACTGACAAGCCTTGTCAAACAGGTGATCTCACACGTCCACACACAACAGCGGTGTCCGCACGCACACTGACACAGCCATTGTGACACGGATGGTGCCACTGACAGTCACGTCACCTGTGAGCAGGTGCTACTGAAACGCACACACCCCGTGATGCTCTGGATGGGCAAGGTGAGAGAGGCTGTCAGTGCGTCTGCAGACGCTGATTAAGCAGTAGTGATGGAGTCAGTCCAGAAACTGGCCACATGGGAGTGCAGTAACACATGGATGCAACTCCATCCACTGCCAAGCAATACAATGCAGTTAAAACTCAAGAGCCGCTTTTCCATTGAAATTGCCTGGAACAATTTGTCCAAGGAACTTTTTTCCCCCCAGACCTATTGGTGTCTGCGTTTCCATTGCGGTTTAAAGTATCGTAAAGATTAGGCAAATTAGTCCGGTCATGTAAGACTGCGCACAACTTTCCAGTTTTTTCCTCCGCATATAAGCTTTATAAAGCCGGAACCTTGTCGTCGCTCCATCAGTCGTATTTTTTAAACAGCATTGTTGATTCGAATAGACCAATCAGCATGTTCAGCACCCAAGTCCCACCCCAAAAGTTCCTACACTTTGAAAAAGTTCTAGCTAGCGAGGGGGAAATTTTCACCCAGAACTTAATTTAGACCCTGGTCCATGTAGTCAAAACACACTGAGTACCACCCCAAAGTCCTTAGTTCCTGGGGAAAGTTTCTGCCATGGAAACGCGGCTAAATAACGAGGGCTTTTGCATTTGTTTTCAGTGCCTTTTATACACTTAGACAAAGGTCATGACACTTTCTACCAGAAGGAGCTGAGCTAGCCAGATAGTACCCTTCCCGTTGTCCTATTTTAGAGATCTCCATAGGCGCTGCACTTACTGTGGAACCTTGGCCTTCTTACTCAAGGCAGATTTATAGCATGCCATGTGAAGATCAATAAGAGAACAATGTGGAGAGATGGAAGCACAAAAGCCGTTGGTGAGAATTTTTGGACAGTAAGGGCTTCCTGCTAAGAAAAGGGACAATGGAGAAATGCCTTGACAAACCAATGCATTCATCTAAAGGTGTTTGTCAGGTAGTTCTGTAATCAGAAAAAGAGAGGAAAAAAGCAAAGCCTTGATTTTTATTTTGCAGAACTTTCAAATAGCCAGTCACAATTAAATAATGGAAATGTACAGTACTTCATGGTCTTAAGTGATGGAATAAAAAGAGACATTCAAAATAAAGGGCCAAAGCAGGAGAGAATAAAAAACAAGACAGCCCAATGCTCTTATGTCACCTGAGGAAATGCATTTGCCCATTAGATGTTGACCCGATTTAGAAGCGCAGCTGTGAAGGTATCCTAGAGTCAGACACCTTCAGCATCCCTCCCTCCTTTCTTTACCTCTTCCACTTTCTATGCCCGCTGTTGATATACCAAAACTCTTGTGAGGCTCCTATGTGCTCTTGCGCTCTCTCTCTCTCTCTCTCTCTCTCTCTAAGGTTATGGCTCTCTGTCAGAAAGATGTTTGTCTTTTGTGCTTAGTGTCAGGATAAGAGAAGAAGGTGCCGTGCCCCAGTTGGGCTTCATTAGGACTGGGCCGTTGCTGCACGTCTTCAGGCACCCACGCTGTGCCAGTCAACATTAGGCTTATTAATTCACACACAGCTGCCTTCTCTCTTATTCTCGGCTGTTTGGGAGTCAGTCTAGCCTGTGGCCACCGAGGGACAAATCCATTTTAACAGACAGTGCAAGTCAAAACCCATCCACACTTGGACAAACGTTTTCTGGAGCAGAATGTGGACAGAACTCTCCTGCTTCGATTTTTTCATCTCTATGTCTGAGCGTTCTTTCCTGGCTGGCAACTCGCTCTATGTTTCATCCAAGCAGGAGTATAAGGCCACTCTGTTGTTTTATCATTCAGAAAAAGGCACTAAGTATCCAGCAGTAATCAATGTGCTCTAAATCTCTCTTTTCTTGACTCAAAAAAGGGATTTTTGCTTTTTATTTCATTAATTTATGCAACATAATTCAGCATTTCATCACAATTTAATATTACTGAATTCAATTTGACCATCTGTCCATCTGTCCATCCATACATCAGTCCATCCATCTACATCACATTTATTCATACAACAAGTACAACTGGAACTAATTAATTTAAACAGTTTTTTTAAAGGCTTAATTTAATTGCATGGAAATGTTTTTCTCAATTTAACTTTCTCCATTTTAGATTCAGACATTTATATAACAGCAAAGATGCTCTGTAGTTTTTCCATATTATCTTCATCCCTTTGACCTTCAAAACATCTTTTCTCCTCCCTCACTGTCTATCTCTCTAAACTACGAGAGCTCCAGCGACCAGGCCTGAGCACAGCCAACAGCACCGCTCAAATGTTTGGACATAAAATGCTAACCAGCGGCTTGTATTCTCTTTCCCTAGCCGGCTACTCTTGCCTCCTACCTTCTTTTGATCAGCCACAAGGAGCGTTTAGACCCTTTCCACACCTCCTAACTGTAAGCCTACGCGAATCCCGGCCTTGCTTTCACACGTGTGGCGGAGTGGATTTTGCGGCAGGGCTGCAGGGGCCGTGGGAGTAACTTTAGCCCCTGAGTGAGAGCCACCTCACCACATCAAGCCTTGGAGTCAGTGGGCACTGCCACCTCCAATTTAACCTCTCTAACGTGACAGTAGCCAGGAAAAACCAGCTCCACAGAAGCAATCGGAGCTGGAACAGAATGAGAGACATTCAAAGTGTGATCTCCTTCTGCAGCAAGGTTCATTTTTCACTTTTTCCCTGCAGTGGATTTGTTTTTCTCTCTCCAGAGCCAGGGGATAAAGGGCTGTTGGGTAATAATGAGGGGTGACCAGGGATGTTGAAGTTATGTGGAAAGTGTCAGGCGGTCCAGTGTGGAGTTACAGTGTGCCTTCTGAGCAGCTGAATTAAATAGCTGGCCGCAATATAATCATGGGGAGGATTCAGGCCCATATGTAACTCTATCTATGACCTGCTCCTTCGGCTAAAGGTTTTTTTTATTATCACAGTTTTATTTTGCCAGGAGACATTTTCATTTAGTTATGTACAAGATAACTTACAGAGAATGTAAATCCTTTTTGTCTTTTTCCCCAGTAAAAATATCTAAACATCCTTAAAACAAGATTGATAAAATTTCAAAAAGGGGCATAAAACAATCAAAAAAAAAGAAACAATCAGAATAGTTTACGAGACAAACTTTCTTATTACGGGTTTCTGTGTGAAATTTGGAGTTGTCACATACTATAACAGTCTCTGTGTCCATGTTTATTTGTACACACACACACACATATATATATATACCGATGTTCAAAAGTTTCGGGTCAATATGTTAATTTTTAATAAATTAATACTTTTATTCAGAAACTATGCTTTAATTTAATCAAAAGTGTAAACAATTTAACACTGTTATAAAAAAAATTGTAGTTCTTTTGAATATCATCAAATAATCCTGAAAAAATGTAGCTTTATACAAAAAAATCATACAGACCCCAAACATTTTGAACAGTAGTATATGCTGAATTACCTCATTGGCATTTTATTTATTTTTTTTGCATCCAACACACTTTTGTGAGGTTAACAAAAGATTTCATAGCAAAGATTTTGGGCCCAAGTTTGTGTCAGGTTACAGTTTTTTTTTTTTTTTTTTTTTTTTAAATCTAGACAATGCTGATGATAGCAACAAGGTAAACAGACCCGATTCTTAGCATATTCAATCTCTCATACACGTCTCTACTTGAAAAAGCAGGCGGCATGCACAGACATGCACGACTGACCCTCTCAAATTTAGCTTGCACTGTATTTTTGGGTTCATCGCTGCATACAGCCAAAAACCACATTGTGGGACTCGCAACATAGCGCGAAAGACATGTCCTGAACTGGTTTATGCCCCAACCCTTCGCATGCATGTTGATGAGAGTGGCTGCTGTCGAAGCACCATGGGACAGAACCCGGCACAGGTCAGCGGAGACTGACATCCAAAGAGATCTGAGCAGCACAATAAGGAAGGCAGAGGAGCTCACAGCAGCGAGACAGGCCGAGAGACAGACAGGGGGCATGCTGCTCTGGAAACAGCGGGGTGAAAGCCCCTGGGCTCTTGATCATGCGGCCTCTTCAGATGAATTACTTATTAGGGAATATGTGCAGAACGTGGGCTCCTTCCAGCCTGTGATCTTCCTGCCAGTTTAGCCAAAGTCCTCTCCTCTTCTCCCCTCAGCCAGCCAGATTTTATCTGGCATGGTCCTGAGCCCCAAGCTCTCCACGCCAACACTAGACACGCCGTGGAAAGAGAACGAAAGAAAAGATGAAGAGTAAGATAGGGATCAAGAGAGGAAGTGAGAGAAGGCAAAGAGAGAGAGAGAGAGAGAGAGAGAGAGAGAGAGAGAGAGAGAGTGCTTTCATTCTCCTGGTCTGGCCTGGGCCTTTTTGACACGTGTAGAACCGCACACACACATGCTCGCCACAGCGTTGCTTTGCTCTTTACAGGCGGCGTTTGCTGTGTGTGGCAAGGGCAGGACTGGTACGGGCCAGACGGCGGTCTGATGTGCAGCCAGGGAAAATCGATTAAGACAAATCCACCAAATCATGTTGCGTGAGAAGTTCGAGCCGATGGCTGGCAGTGGCAGGGCTGCAGCTGATGATGAAGACGGCTCTCACTTTACTGCGGTAAATACTGCTTTTTTTCTTTTTACTGCGATCACCAGACCGCCGGTCAGGAACAAAGACCACTGGCACAGATGGCTTTGAGAAATGCATTTCCAGCCATCAGTCCCGAGACCCGTTAATGAAAACCAGATTGCTGCTTTAAAAAGAGAAAAAAAAAGTGAGATAGGAGGCGCGAAAAGAGGCTAAGCAGACTTATAAATAACTTCTTCACTCTAAATAATTGACTATGCAAAAATCAATAGCACTACTACGTGAAAACAATCAATATAGAGTTTAAATAGTATAGAGAGCAGCATAAAATGCTTTAGAGTTTCTCTGCTAGTCTATCACACAGACAGGACAGAAGGCAAAAAACACTGTACACCACACTAACACTGTATCTCAGCAGAGACATTAAAAATAACTGCAGACAAACTGAAAAACAAACTACTCATTGAATAATTCAACTACAGTCAAACTACTATTCAAAAAACATAAATAAAGTTAGCAACACTACGGATTACTAACAAAAAAGTAGCAATATAACGTATACTGACAGGATCATACTATTTAATTCTGCAAATACAGCATTTATCTAGAACAAAAATATCTACAGTAAATACTATGGAGCCCCTAAACTGACATCCACAGAAAAAGACATGTGTATGAGAAAAGTGTACAATGTTGTAAGCATGCAAATGCCACTTTAGGAGCTTCATAAAATTGACACAAACCATATATGCATATATCTGTGTATTTCCAAAGCAAGTTACTTGCATTTGAGGTACATTTTATCAGTTCAAGAATTCCTTGTAGATCTACATGTATAATAACACTAAAAAAGAGAATCATATATCTGACCAGTGAATTGTTTAATATTCTGCTAACTAACAAAACAGATTACTCAAGTCTACATATGAGAGAGAGCACAGGGTTTTTACATATTGCCACTGTTTGCAAAAATTTAAAAGTGCAAAAAATAAACGAATGAATGAATGAATGAATAAATAACATTGTGATGATAAATACAATGTTGTAGTGTACTGTCGCTCTACACTAGTTCAACTGATCTAAAAATATGGCATATATATATATATATATATATATATATATATATATATATATATATATATATATATATATATATATATATATTTCACATATAAGCAGTATCAAGTTACTTCTCAACACTGGTTTGTACATGTGAACGTAGATGTGAAGGGATATGTAAGCAAGCTTTGTTATGTCCTTCCAGAGGGAAGCAATGTGAGTTTTACCTGTGGGGGTTCGGCTCTACAGAGGCGAATGCAACGCTCCTAACACGCACTGGCAACACGAGGCTCAGGGACACTTTAACACCCAGCGCAAATCCAGAGTGAAACAATCATTTCACACAACTTCTGTTTCTGTCATGTTGAGAAATGTAATTTAAGGCCAGCGAACGCGACCCCCAGGTTATTCTTTCCTCTTTTTCGCCGTCTCGGCCCACATCACAGCTGTGTCTGAACAACACACTGCTGTATCTGAAGGGAACAAGATTATTGTGAATAATAGGGTTAAAAAACAATCCCAGGCCCATCTCAGAGCGAAAGAGAGGGAGGGAGGAAATGAATTTAAGTGTGTCAATGGTCAAATCAAGAGATTTCCTCCGGATACCAGAGACAGGGAAAAAAAGAGTGTGTAACAGAAGAAATAGATACATAAAGATAAGGAAGAGGAGAGGAAAGAAAAAAAAAAAAAAAAAACGGAGCATGATTAGTTGCCCTAGATTTTTAAATTTATCTCCTGTTTTGGGCATTAAGTAAAATAACCAAAGTAATATAATCAACTGGCCCCATTACGGAAAGTTCCCATGTAGGGCAATTGAACAAAGTGCCGTCCTAAAAGTGTGAAGGAGCCGAAATCAGGTCGTTCCTGGGAGCCATCGGTAATGAACCTCGTCAGACGGGGGAAGTGCGCGTGTGAGCCGATTGCACTGACCTGAGAGCAATGCTACACGGCACCGAAGCAAATGTTGCATGCTAATTCAATGCGACGCAAAACAGCCCAACATGCTGCACTTCTGCTCACAAACGCCTCTTCTCTGAGACTGTCTGGTCAGTGCAGGCTGTACAACTTCCTACTGCAGCTAGAGTCAATAATGCCACAAATATAGTACTTAATGACAGACTTTGATGTGTGTGTGTAATTTATCTATGGTTAAAATTGCATTGCTGGTAAATACATACTGTCAGTTGTCCATTGGTCATCGGCTGAGGAAGCTCACTTCGGCAGGGTTTAATTAGATTAGCCCACGCATCCCGGACACATTCTGCCCTTCTGAGGTACGCTGGCCTGGGGAGGGTTGCTGCATTCTTGCTCTAATCAAATTAACTCTCCATATTTAGGCAAATAAACAACACTTATCTGCACACAGATTATGCGGCCAGCGGAGGTAGACAGTGACCTCTCACTCCGATCGATCAAAGCGTCCACATTTCCTTTCAGAGTGGACTGGGCCGCATTAGAAACAAAAACACCTCCACTTCCTCTCTCACATATGCGGATTCCTGTGTCAAACTGCATCCCCTAAAATAAAGCCAATTCCCCTACAATGATGCCATTTTTAAAGTGTTAGTTCACCCAAAAGTGAAATTTTGGTCATTAATTACTTAGCCTCATGTCGTTCCACACCCATAAGAACTTCGCTCATCTTCAGAACACAAATGAATATATTTCAATGTCATCTTCCATTGAAAGCAATGAAATTACCACATTCAAGATGCAGAGAAGTAGTAAAAACATTGTTAAAATAGTCAACGTGACTGCAGTGGTTCAACCTTAATATTATGAAGCAACGAGAATACTTTTTGTGTGCAAAAACAAAACAATAATAACGACTTTATTCAACAAATTCATCTTTCCCCTGTCATTCTGCTACGCAATTTATGTCGCAGCGCTTCCTGGTTCTGCGTCAGAATGCCGGCTCAGTATTGGCTGGCTGCTGCGTCAGCATCGCACGCATTCGTCGTGCTGCTCATGTGACCAGTGCCGGCATAGATCACAGACGCATGCACTGCGTCAACTGAGTTTGACAATAGTTCAAATTGTTAAATAAAGATATTTTGGTTTGGTTTTGTGAACAAAAAGTATTCTAGTCGCTTCATATATGTAGTCATGCTGACTATTTTAATAATGTTTTTACTACTTTTCTGGACCTTGAATGCGTAATGGTAATTTCTTTGCTTTCAATGGAGGATAAAAAAACCTCTTGGATTTCATCAAAATATCTTCATTTGTGTTCTGAAGATGAACAAAGTTCTTATGGGAGTGGAACGATATGAGGGTGAGTAATTAATGACAGAAATTTCATTTTGGGGTGAACTAACACTTTAATAATGACAATCACATAAAATACAGCACAAGTTAAAATGTCAGAGCTGGAGCAATAATCAAACAAGAATGTCTTTCAAAAATAGTCAAAAATAGCATTGCCAAGTCCAATTCAAAGTGACTTCATTTGAACGATTAATTTTAATCATTAAAAAAAGTTTCACTGATTCATCTGAATCATCAGTCACTTCTTTTTTGCAGAATAATAAATATATTATCAACTAACTTTGTTGTATGTAATTTTTGGTCTGATAGTGAAATAGGAATTACATACAAAAAATGGCACATAATGTATGCCGGTTAGAAGAGGCTGGCTAATAGGGAAGCCATGGCCAAAACATCTGTAGGTAACATATACATACATACATACACACCCACCCACACATATAGTGTTCTTGCACCAAGGACACAAAGTCAGACGGAGCTTCTGGCCTGGCCTTGATCTCACAGCTTTCCTTCTCCAGCCATTCATCTCTCTTCTTATCTCTGTCTCTCATGTTTCTTTTCCCAGAAAGGCCCGCTGGACCCCCAGGGTCTTTTCTCCAGGCCTCGGCCCATTCTCTGTTGTTCTTTTCCCCTCTCTCTCGCTCACACATACTCTTACCATCAATCTTGTCCCTAATGGAGGTTATTAACATCCTCACCTTTGTCTTTTGCTCTGATATAATACTTCTACAATAATCTGGATAGAATGTGCATCAAAATGCACCAAAACAAACAAACAAACAAACAAAAAAAGAAAATTAACTTTATGAAATTTAATCCAGTTGTGTGTGTAAGTGAGGTCAAAGGGAAAGTTTTACAGTCGGGTACAGTTAAGACCCTCAGCAATAAGTAGACTCAGACATCTTCAAGGAAGCCTGCTAATTACTTTCCAATCAATAAAGAAAAAAAAAAAAAAACACCTTTCCCCCTCCTTCTCTGTCACTCTCCACTCCGTTCTCTCTCTTTTTCCCACTCTAACAAATGGTGGGTAAGGGGCCGCTCCTCTGCCGGCATTTTAATTGTGGCAGCAATCAGGCAGATTCACAAGAACTAATTAATATGCAGATTTGCAGCATCTTTTCTCTGCCAGTCTTTCTCTCTCTCTCTTTTTTTAGTAGACATTTCACATAAATTACAAATCAAGTGCTTTACGATTGCTTTTATAAAATGTACATTAATGCTCACCGTGCTGTTTGATGTCTAATTTTAGCACCGGATCAACTGCGCTCCCTGCCACCCTTGCTTACGGTAAATGATTGATGTTTTACCATACAGCATTTTCCACTTCATTAATAAAAAAGTGCATCTTTATTTATTAATGAGCGATATACATGTATGTCTATTTATAATGTAATTAGAGCAATATTAGTGTGTCACATCCCATTTGGATAAGTGTGCCGTACAAGCCCACCAACAATACCCATTTCAAACACGTCCAGGAGTGTCAAAGACAAAAGCAGTTTTAGTATAGAAACACTAGGAGGAGATTAAGCCTTATTTTTCCTATTGTCTGGGAGCAGGGAGTGACTAAATTAGGCTCTTCGTCTGTGTGCTCAGCACATTAGCACAATATAAAATTTGAAGCGCTGCACACAGTCCATTGCAGTTAATAGTCAGATAATGAGAGCGTGGAGGCAAACGCCTCTATTAAATCATTGTTTAATACTTCACACTGAAAGATTGCCGTTTGGTGGAGGTGTTTTCAAATGGCTCACTTTTATCCCGGCCCTGCTACCATAAAACTAACGATGTGTGAAAGTCTGTAAGTTACGTTCCTCTCTGATAAGGCTTTGTACAGTTCTGAAACACAAACAAACAAGCAAACAAACTAAAAGCTTCAAATAAAACATAGTAACAGCAGAAAAAATGGCACATGGCTTTATTCACCTTTGTGTTTTGTTTTATGCTGGAAACATTTTAAACGTAATCTAGTCAATTACTTCCTTCTTTCAAACTCATGAACTAACAAAATAAAAAGGATGGAACAATGAGGACACATCAAAATACAAAAGAAGAGAAAAAAACAATCAAAACAAACAAACAAAAAATAGAGATGCTTGTTTACCTTCTGAACTTCAGTGCCTCTGAAGCGTGTGTCGGACTGTTTGTAATTATGGCTATCATTTCAGTGTCTTCTCAGCTCAGAAATGTTGTTAGGCCGTGAGGTGCCTGCCGTTTGTTTGTTTAATTAAAAATGATGAATGTGACATTCATTTCGGATCCTGTTTCAGTTCACATTATGCATCCTCTCTCCTTTTTTCTCTCTATCATTTTTCATCCTTCTTTTTTTTTTTTGGACATCACCTCATATTGCTTTCGTATTTTTCTTCCACTCAGTTTCCATATTCAGTATATTGGGCATGTTTATGAAATTAGTTCTCAAAAGGGAACTTAATCGAATTTACCAACCAGAATTGTTACACTCCGGCTCGACACAACGTTAACATCCGACTACAATAGCTGGTGTAAATAATGATGTCAATGGTCTTATTGAGTTACAGCTCACAACAGCTGTAAATAGTGTTATTTAGATAGTCTGGGGTCATGGATACTCCTTTGTAACCTCTCATGCAGTGATCCTCACACAATAATAGTCCTGTCTCTTTTTACACTTCACACTTTGTTACTGTTAGAAGAGTTTGTGTCAGCTGCATTATTTGTTGCACTGACTGCTGTATTCATGGTAATATTATTAACAACATTCTATTCCAACTCCAACCTATCTGAAAACTGGAAAAAGAAATTGCTTGCCTGTGTGCTATCTGTCCTTGCCATCAAAACATGATGGCATTTGCTGTATATTTAAAAGACATTATATAGGCATATTGTACAGGGGAATAGAATATATATGTAAAAAAAAATTGTCTCCCAGACAATGCAATGAGCGTAGTCTGTGGTCACATGACCCACTCATTTCAGGCAGAGTGACAATAACCAGACCATCTGCCTTCCATCTGTCAAACCCCTACATCAACTTTTCTCATTGCTGCCTATGATTGTCTGTGCATTTGTGTGAGAGACAGAAAAAAAATGATAGAGGAAGTGAGAAAAAGTATATTGTTTGTATCTGACCCCCAGGGGCTGGGTCAGTGGGTACAGTTGGCCCAGGTGTGTGTGTGTGTGTGTGAGGTTCAGGTATTCCCTATGTTGTGGGGGAAAAATGTCCCCACAGCGATGGCAATACCAGACATTTTTGACCTACGAGCTTATAAAACATACTAAATGGTGTTTTTTGAAAAATGTAAAAATGCAGAACGTTTTCTGTGAGGCTTGTGTTAAGGAATAGGTTTAAGGTTAGGGATAGAATATAGGTTGTTCAGTATATAAATGATTATGTCTACGGAAAGTCCTCATAAATAATTAAAACCCATATATATATATATATATATACACACACACACATATCATTATTTTACCATTACCATTTTTTTTTTTTGGAAAGAAATTGATATTTTTTCAGCAAGGATGATAAAAAGTGAAACTAGAAATCATTTATACAATTTTTATACAAAAAAGTCATGGCAACTCATTAAAATAAGTTAAGCAATTTCAACTTTTTTTTTGATTATACTTAATTTAAGGCAGCAACTGAACTTTTTAAGTTGAAATATGTGGAATTTACAGAGTAATGTACCAATCTATTTCAAATAATTGCTGTTCATTTGAAATTTCTATTGATCAGAGAATCCAGAAGAAAAACATTTCCACAAAAATATTATGCAGCACAGCTGTTTTCAACATTGATGATAACAATGAGGACCAAATTGTTACATTATATTGTTATGTTATACTAATGTGTAAAATGATACACTACTTTCAGGCCACTAATCAAATGTAACTTTGTGACCCTGATCATGTGACTCTTTATACAGACAGTCAGATGTTCTTGCATCCTCTGAAGCAGTGCTGAAGATACTCTTTGGATCATTTTTAAATTACGCTGGGGAATTTGACTCAACTTACTAAACTTAATAACTTGATAAACTTGTGGAGTTCACGCAGCTTGAAATAAAGATCAAGGAAATTCATGTTTCAAATTGAATTCTTTCACTCATACTATTATGCTGAAAAAACAATTCGCAATAAAAAATTGAATCAACCAAGAAAGGAAAATCAAAACAACAGCATTTGCACTAGATGTCTCTGACTTTTGAACCCCATACTAATATGTGTGAGAGAGAGAGAGAGAGAGAGAGCGAGAGGACTTCTGTATGCTTGTGTGAGAGATAAAGACTAAGTGAGAGAGTGGGGCAGCTCCTCACTGGAGCGAAGCCTGTGAATCCTGGCAGCGTGAGCACAGACAAAGTCAAACTGCTGCTCACACATATTTGGGGGGATATTTAATTAAAAGTGGATTACAAGAGTATTGGATAAACAAAGATCAGATTAACAAATAACTGTACGCTATTTTCCCATTTGCCAATGCAAATTTGACTTTGTGGCTGCATCCCCGACACAGAAGAGAAGATTTACGACTCTTCCAGAATATTAAGTCCCGGTCTGGTGTGGAGTTTAGGAAGACATTCACAGAAGTTGATAAAAACCTCCACCTTCTGCTCAAAACCACCTTCACCCACCATATAGTGGTAGTGCCCACCCACCCACATCAGCAAAACATATTTGAATTGTATAGGTGTGATTTATAAGAAAAAATCCCCTTTTGCATGAGTCTAAGACACAACAGGCTAGTTCAACGTCCCGTTTGTCCCCCAACGGGTCAGTCAGTCAGCTGGAAAATAGTCAGATCTGTAACTGCACACCTTTCGCCGACCTGCCACAGTATGCACAGTTCTGTTTGGGCTGTTTTTAATTGGAACTGAAATTGAGTTGGACTGAATGGCAGTGCTTCGCTGAAGGTGAGCAAATAGCAAGAGGACTGACACGTTTATACATACTTCTCTTCTCTCTACAGTTAAGTTTTCTCTTCCTTCTTCACTTTCGACACCGTATGACCTTGCTGTGATAGACTGCCGGACTTTGTGGCTGGGCCCAGAAAAAAAGCTCTGACTCTGAGGTGTGTGTGTGTTTGTGTTAGAGAGAGAAGGAATGGATTTATTGACTTGTGACTTTGACTCAGGCCAATGTATCAGCGCTTGCATTATAGGGAATGATGAGACGAGAGGATGTCAGGGACAACTTAATATAGACCAAACACACACACACACATACACACTCATTCAAGTCTAAATGTGTGGGAGTGTGGCGGCAGACAGATAGTGAGAAATAAAAAAAAAGTCAAGACTCTGCATTATCAGACACACTGAAGGCTGAAGGAGAGCAAGAAAGACTCTTGAGGAACCTAAGAGACACAGAGAGAGAAAGACAAACAGGCCGAGTGGTCGTGCGGCTGAAACAGAGAGCCGAATGGCATTTGGAGTTTGTTTGCTAAATAATGCAGGCAAAAGGAAGCAGCACAAGAGCAAGCTGGCTGATCCTAACATGTTTCCCTTCAAACATGATGAAGCCTGATGAAAATTGCAAGGAAGAGGGGAAAAAATACCCAATGCAAGAGAGAGAGGCATGTTCATGATGAATCCCCTCTAGCCATAACTTTGTTCCTCATTTCCGGAGAGGATGCATAATTCAGAGGGTGGATAAGTCAGGCCTGAGGCTGTTGTGGCATACTGGGGCAGAGCAGGAGACAGACAGCAGGGCTGCGTCCAGTCCACCATAGTGTTTTACTATTGCAACCAATATGGAAGTAGGGTGATGGTTTCTGGGTCTCTGTCGGGGCATACATATAAGCAATGTCCAAAATTAACACACCGATCATTTGGTCATTTCGCTGCTAACTTTATTAGGAACTGCAATGAGACAGCCTGACCCTCGCTGTTTTTTCCTCTGATCTTTGAAAATGCTGATCTTTTGTCTGCTTGTAATTAAAGAAGTAAACCCGTAAAATGGCTGACACAACACACACGTCTTCTAACAACTACTTGGAAGTAGTTGATCTAAAATGACGGGATGTTTTTTTATGAACATGCAAATAAATACATTAATTTATATATATATATATATATATATAGCCTAATTAATGACAGCTGAAAAATATCTTAATTTAAATAATTCAAAATACAGTAATAAAGATGACAACACACATCTATTAAATAGTTAAGTTGTGAATGCATTAGGTATCATGAGCTAAGAATGATATTTTTAACATTTATCTAGGTAAATATTAATTTATAAATTATTTAATTATCATTATTTAATTATCAATTTGTTAATTATTAATATATTATCATGAATAAATACAAAAAGACAATATTAAATACATAAGATTTTATTTTTTATATTAACATGCACTATAACTAATTTACACAGCTGATGATAACGATTAGAAGGATGAAATTAATATTAATTTATACATGATGGTTATTTATAAATGGTTAATATTAATTTATAAATAAATATCTATATATATAACTCAACAGACTAACTGTTGATATCTTGATATGATATCTAAAAATGTATTAGTATATGTAGATATGAAGAAAATAACATTACATTTTTATTGTTAGTTCATCGAACATTAAATGACTGAAATGTTAACAAACTAAACCTTACAGTGAAGTGTAACCAAAATATTATAAAGTTTCGAGCTCTTTAAGGATCAGTTGATAAGATTCATGTTTTCTGAATTCATCTGCTACTGTAAAATACAAAGTTAATTTTGGACCCCACATAAAAGGGAAAGGTGGGCGGGGCGTTTGTTATTTGCAGGGATGGAAAGGCTGAGGTCCTTTGGCCTGTCACATTGAGTGAAGTCATCAGCATGCTAGACTGGCAGTTGCTAGTGGTGCTGGCAGGCTGAAGGAGACAGACAGGACTGTAATGTGTATTGTCACTAATGCAGGGCCCAACGCTCAGGGTGAGGCATGTTAGCCCCTGCTGGACTCTCTCCTCAGGCCTGGACACATGTTTAAGAAGGGTCATGTGGCCTGGCACCTTCCTCTGGATATAATTAATTTAGTGTCTCTAGGGGGCCGTTCACGCAGAACATGTTTTTCCATTCCAGTGCGCTTCTTTTCCATTGTTTTTCTATGTAAACACGTGCTAGAAGGATCTGTATAACCATCGCACTTGCGTCTTGCTTCTTTTGCGGCATCCTGCGCATGACACAGCGTTCTAAAAACGCAGCGCTCAAGTTAAAAACAGTTCAACTTTTAATACACGCGTCGAGACCTTGCGCTTTTCACCCATTGCACTGCCCTGCCCGCATCTTTTTATAGCAAAAATGTGTTCTGTGTGAACGAGGCCTAAGGCTGTCTTTATACTGCTGTCTAAATTTATGCAATGTCTCTCTCTCTCTCTCTCTCTCTCAAACACACACACAGTGTTGGGCTGTTATATCGCTTATTAATCAAGCAATCAAGCCGTACTGTTCAAAACTTTTTTTATGTTTTTGAAAGAAGTTTTTTATGCTTACCAAGACAAGACTTATTTGATCAGAATACAATAAAAGCAGTATATACACTAGCGTTGTAAAAGTTTTAGTTCGGTAAGGATTTTTTTATGAATAGAAAGTTCAAAACAAAAGCACTTATCTGAAATAAAAAGCTTTTGTGACAGTATACACTACCGTTCAAGTTTGGGGTAAAATTTCTTTAATTTATTATTTTTTTTAAAGAAATTAATACATTTATTCAGCAAGGATCCATTCAATTGATCAAAAGTGACAGTAAAGATATTTATGATGTTACAAAAGCTTTGTATTTCAGATGACACTGAAAATTGGGCTTTGGAATAAATTGCACTTTAAAATAAATGCAAATAGAAAATTGTAAAATTATTTCACAATATGATCGTTTTTACTGTATTTTATATCAAATAAATGCAGCCTTGGTGAGCAGAAAAGACTTCTTTTGAAAACATTAAAAAAACTTGCCAGTCTAAAACTTTTGAACGGTAGTGTGTATATATTATTCCTGTGATGGCAAACCATTTTCAGCTGCTTATACTGTCACATGATCCTTTAGAAATCACCCTAATATGCTGATGTGGTGCTCAAAAAACAATGCCTATTAATATTATCAATGTTGTCTAATTAAACAGTTCTGTGAAAAATATGATTTTTCCCTCCAGGATTCCTTGATGAACAGAAGTTCAACAGAACAGTTTATACCAACATTTGTCACATTATAAATTGTTTCACAGTCACTTTCAATCAATTTAGTATACAGTATCCTTGCTGAATGGACTCTTTTTATTAGATTCTTTCAGTTATTGTAAATGAAATTTCTCGTAATATATGTGCATTGCTTTTATAAATAGGAAAATCCTTTCACATTTACAGTAGGGAGAGAATTCAAAATCCCCAATTTGCCAGAGAACGCAAAAGAAAATTGCAATCAACCGACATATTGTGCATCAGATAACTTGTAGTAAATCTGTCAATAAGTAGCTGTATATACAGTATAAGAGTTATTATAATATTGCAAGTATCACTAAACCAGACACTGCTTGTGTGACACCCATAATGCCTATGTCATCCCATGTATCGACACATCATGGTTCAGTACAATCATCATCATATCCTAAAACACTGCCTCACTAACATGCATACCTACAAACAAACACACAACTGTTTATGGTAGGACGACACCATCACATCTACGAAACAGGGCTAACAGATCAGTTTCCAACCAAACTACAAGTGTTAACTTCAAGGTAATCATTTAGCACTATGGTGTATATCAGAGGTCAGCAATTTGCTGTAAAAATTGAATAATTCATATATATATATATACATATACATATAATATTATATATTATTCATTTTATTCTTTCATTCATTCAATTTATTATTATTCATTATATTATATATATATATATATATATATATATATATATATATATATATATATATATATATATATATTCTATTTTACTTCATGTTAATAAGGTTGCTGACCACTGGCATATATAAAATACCATGGTATTACCATCTGAAACAATCAGATAGAGATTCTGTGAAAACTTGATGGGAGTTTATCAGACTTTTTTGCTCCCAGTCTCTCTCTGCCTCCCTCTCTCTACTTCTTTAATTGTGTTTTTTTCAGGACAGAAGGCAGAGATGTGAAATGGGTTGAGGGTGTCATACATACAGTTTCACTATCTCTCTCTCACGAGCCCATCACTTGGAGAGCATCACCTCTCGGCGTCTGTGACTCCAATTTGAGTGGAGCATGCGGAGGTCTCACACTGTCAGCCTGCTGCCCACCCCCTTCCCCCCCTCCATCCGACCCTCCCTCTCTCTCCGCCACTCTGTCCTTCTCTCTCCCTCCACTCTAGCAAACAGGGGCAATTACGCACTGAACTGGCACCCTGTTTACACCTTAAACCGCCACCAATTACAGCTCTGTGACACCCGCACCAACACAAGCATGTTGTCTCTCCCTCTCCATTTCCCTCGCTCTCTCTCGGTTACCCACCTGGCGAACGGGAAGGAGGGCGTTTTGGTCTTACTTCGTCTGGCGGGATGTCAGAATGGAGGTGCTTATGGAGGAGAAATACTTGGGTCACAGGTGGATAATGTGCTGGATTAGAACATCAGGAAATAGAAGTAAATTCCTATCTTGCATATACAGGAAATAGCTGTTTATAAAGAAATGCTCTGTGCCAGCACTTCCGGGTTATTTGAGCTCTTCAGAAAATAACTTATTTACATTAGCGCTTCATTCAAACTGAGCTGAAAATGACCACAAACATTTCAGGCTTCTATAGATTTCAAACATTATGATTCAGCAATAGTTTCAGTGACTGATATAAGACCACTGATATAACGGAATCCAATATAATCACAACCCAGGTACATACTGGCCCTTTATAAAACCAATATTCAACTGCAAATATGAATCATTCAACACTGATAAAGTTATTTTTTATTATTTATTTTGAATGTAGTAAGTACTACTGAAATCAGAAATGATTAATCTATTAATTTCTAATGTATCATTTAAATTATTACTTATAATTATATTATAATAACAAATTATTATAATTAATTACACATGATTAATTATAATTAAACGTATTTTTATTGCTGAAAAATATGTAAGCAATTTAATATGAGGGCCTTTAGACATCATGCGACCAGTTATGACAAGACCAGTGACATATGCATCACACTGGCACAGAAATCGAAATAATCTAAAGCTCAAAGTGTAAGCTTAAAGCTGTCCGGAACCATATAGTGTAACATTAACACGGTAGAAACTGGCATCACAGAGAGTGATATCACACTGAGACACTATATTTAACACGAGAGTGAGAAAGAGACTGTGAGGTTCTGGTAAAATAGGGTACAGACTGCAGAGAACACAGGAGAGAGAGTGACAAAATGAAAATAGATGTGTTAGTGTTTTAGAGACAGTGAGAGGGAGAGAGAGAGCGTATGTGTGTGTGCGCGTGTGTATGTATGGGCGAGTGTGTTAATGAACTGACCTGCACAGCCCACCTGCTCTCCCCAGCTGCCTGGCCCAAGATGGAGGCAGCATTCCATAAATATCTGGAGGAGAGTCCACGGGGCCTCTCTCTCTCTCTCTTACACACACTCTGTTTCTCTCTCTCTATCACTGTTCTTCCCTTGTCCCCTTCTATGATTGACAGGTTTGACATTAACCAGGTCATGGAAAAACATCAGCATCAGTATTCATAATTTATAGGCCTTTAAAATCAAAAACAAAAAATAAATAAATAATGAAGTTATTATTATTATAAGTTGCTGCAATATTCCTGCACTTAACACACACACACACACACTAATTATTAATATAATTCATATATTACAATTAATTATTATTATTATTATTATATATAATAGCTCTGCTGTTGTGTTCACTTTAATATTCAAGCTAAGAAATATCCAGTACTCTTACGTTAAAAAAGACATCAGTAGCACATTGTTACAAATGTTAATATAGTTAAACAAGGCCTGCTCAAACTCTTAATGTTCTGTACGATTAGAAAACCACTTCCATGCGACTGAGTTTCTAAAAGCACTGAATTATTGTAGAGTAACAAACTGAGGAACAAACAATCAAGCCTATATACTTACACTAGTTTTAGTAAATCAACAGTAGACCTTTTATATAATTGTCAAAAGAACTCATAAACAAGGCCTGCTCAAACTCTTAATGTTCTGTAGGATTGGAAAACCACTTGGAAGGAACATGTGATTGAGTTTCTAAATGTTCTTAACGCTTGGTGTTCTTTACATCAGCACATGAACAGTCTCCCTTACCTTACAGTGGCTCTACTGTTCTCTCTACCTGACTACATGAAAAACAACGGATAACACTCCTCCAGCTCTCGTCCACTTCATACTAAGAGAGAAAAAAGCATGAGCTCATAATGTGAAAAAAGAGGGGTTGGCTTTCATATATATTTTTTTTCTTCTCCTGGTCTAGATTCAGACAGAGCGTATTCCTCTGTGGCCCAGTGTCACATTTGTTACAGCTGAACAGACATACGCCAATATTCTTCTCAAGCGTTCCGGGGTAATGACCCCGCTGCGGTGCAAGGCGGGACCCTGGACGACCAGGAGAGCATACCGGGGACAAACGCATCACTTCCTCTTTGTTAAATCTTAATGCGTGTTGGCCCATTTCCCCACCAACACACCCCTGCCAAGTCCCTACCTCGCTCTGTAATGTATGCAGGCCCTTAGTCTTAGTCCAATAAGTGACAGAGGAGGACTGCTGTGTGTGTGTGTGTGTGTGTGTAAATTTCATTTATGCAAGGCGGGTGAAAAGTTAGAAAATTGGTCCGTTCCATCATTGCTGGACAAGAGGCAGCGGTGACACCCCGATCAGGTGTGCATGCATAATCGCAACCAAAAATAATCACTGTTTTGAATAATTCCCCCCCAAATTCCTGCAGCTTCAACTTATTCTGGGAAGGTATCCCATAAATCTTTACAATGAATGTAAATCTGAGATAGAAGGGCTGCAGCGCCAGGCCTCTTAGGAGCTCCTGTTAGATCCCCCCCCCCCCCCCCCCCCCCCCCCTCTTTGAGAGTTTATACAGATGATTCAGGGGAGAGTGAGGGAAATAGCAGTTTTTTCACATCTATCTAGGCGGTGATTTCTCTGCTGTTGGTCTGGTGTGCTCCGAGCTATAAATGAATGCTCTGTTTCTCTCTCCTCTGAGAAATACACACTTCATCTTTACCTGCCTTTAATGATATACTGATGCACAGACTATATTAGCAGATAGCCATTTGGTTTCTTATTTAAAGTTGACATGAAATGGAAGTTACAATAAAACGGCTTCTCAAACAAGAAATAAAGTAGGATAGGACTTGATGTTGTCCATCAGGAACCGATCGTTGTGGTTTGCTTAGTGTTTTAGTCTACACCGAGACCAAGTCGAGAGCAGTGTGTGCTGAGACCTAGACCAGACCAGACCAGCACTCATTATATTCATCTGAAAGACCCAAATCTATTGCCTGAGAAATGTCATATTTACTCAATAAATACAATTAGAAAAAGACAACATATAGAGCTGATTCCAATCCAATGAAATCACAAACAACGAAATTCATCTTTGCACTGCAAACAACACTTTTTTAAGGTGATGTAGTTACATGCTTTTACTTGTACTTTCAATAGTAATAACAGCAAATTATGCCTATTTAAAAATAACTATCTCTAAATAATGTAATGTAACTCTATACATGTAGTTAATTAATATTTATCAGTAGTTATTTGAGTTAGTACAATGTAACTACGTCACCTTAAAATAAAGTAACCCAAAATTTATGCTTGTATAAAATCAATATCACATTTTTTTTTGTAATTTGCAGTTGTGCTCATATTTGTGAAAACATAACATAAAAATCAATATATTACATGCAAGTACTTTTTGCAACTTTGAATTTTGTGAGCATTTGTATTAATTTTGGTGACATTTTTGACCCAATGCCTCATTGATTTCTGACCCGACACAACAGTAACAAAAGAATGAAATCAATTTAAGTTAATCAAGTCAAGTTATTGATTGCATTTGAAGCAGGAAAATTTACTTCCAATCACATTAATGACGTTAACAAATACATCAGACAATGCACCAGCAGTTTAGTGATATCAACACAGTTGTGGTCTTGAGCAGTCTTAAAATAAAACCCAGTCTTCTTAGTCTGAGATGGAGACAAGTCTGAGTTCAAATGTGGTCGAGACCGAGACAAGACCAAGACCTTCCAAAAATGGTCTCGGGTACTACAACACCCGGTTTGCTATTGCTGTGATGTAATGTGAGTGACAGGTTGTCCCACCCTCGCGCCAATAAACACGTCATCAGAGAAGAGAAGAGGAGTTGTTGCAAGAGGGGGGTGAAGATAATTAGATTAAAGATTATGAGGCTCCATGCATCTTTTTTTTTAATTTTTTTTTTTAACAAAAAATTATGATGTCCACAGATAAATCATTTAATTTCATGGTGACTTTAAGCCATATATGTAGAACCACATGATCGACTTGACCCGGTATCACTGACACAACTTCAAAAATTTCCACTTTTCCTAAATAATTACTTTGACTAGGCTCTATAAATGGAGTAGCCTCTCCGATTTTAAGTTTAGAGCCAGACAATATGCAGACGACGAAGGAACAGACAAACAAAAACACCATGGGTAAGACAATGGGCACTTCTAAAAATGTGGTGCTGTTCTGTTTACTGGTGTAATTGATGGGGAGAGGACAGAGAGAGGGGCGGGGGGTGGTGGGGGACAGCACAGTGCATATGTGTGTGTGTGTGTGTGTGTGTGTGTTTTCTTGGCGGCATGATTGAGGGACCCTGCCATGGTGCCATTGTAATGAGCAGCCACCAGAGTGAAAACTTCTCACTGAGAAAGTTACAGAATTATTTAGAGGGGCTCTGTGAAAATTACAATATGCACAATCTACCTGCTCGTTAAAGGATGAAAAATAATAAAATTCTTTGTGACAGCCTTCCAGCCCTTGCGATGTATAATGATTTTTTTTGCCCGGTGAATTTGGATTTTTTTTTTTTTTTAGAATATGGGTACATCTGTTTTGCATGAGATGCATAAAATGACAGGACTCCGACAGCCAGTGCATCTAGTGACAAAGATTACTGTCACCCTCCTCCTAGAGTTAATTCATCATTGGAAATGGTCCGTTCCCTTGCTCTGTCTCTTAGCAACAGCCTATCCCCTGGTGCTGCCTTAACCACGTGTGCATATGTAATATAGTGCTCTTCAGCATACCTTTTACATAAAAATAAGCCCATAATTTCGACTTTACATTTTTATTGTATTAACATAAAATATTGGTCATATTACATTGGAATTCATATCCAACGAATTTGATTCTACCAACTATTATCCAGTGAAAGGCGCAGTGGTTATACTTGTTAATCTGGATGCATGAATAAGGAAATATTTGCTCTGGATATTAGTTTTCCACGGTGGAGACAAAATGGAGAAACTTTGCAATAACACGTTAGGGCAGGAGACTAACCTCTTAACATGCAAATCAGCACACTCTCGCCTTCTGATGAATGGCTGCCGTGCTACGTTTAAAAAATTGCTCTTCCGCACAAGACTTTCTGCTAAAGGAGAATGATTAGGTCATAACAAGTGCGAACAACGGTAACACAAAGCTAACTTTTGGGCCAGGAGGCGTTCTATGCGGTTTGGAGAACTATTCTTGATGTGCAGGATTAATTGACAAGAAATTACGACAGGCGCATCACATATAATAAACAGTGTCGACAAACAGCAAAACAGACTCTAAACAGCATTATACTTGGATACTTCGATAATGTCATTTGTGGCCAGTAATAATGGTTTGAAATGGCAAACGGCTGCAGAGCGTAGAGGTGGGAAAACTCCAGGGATGTGATTTAGTCCTCTCTCTCTCTCTCTCTCTCTCAGTGGGGTGACACTGCAGCGCTACTCCTCATAGCTTTATCTGCCACGAAAAGGTGAAGCCATGAGTGATCTCTCCAATTTAAAAGCACTCAGCCCTCACAATATATTTTTGCATATATTCATGCAACAAAGATTCAATTTAGGAATATTATTCTGAAAACATTGCCTGAATTCTTCGCAGCATTAATAACAGATCATGGGTAGCAAATGCATTAAACTTGACACAGAGAAAGAGGGAAAATGCCCATTTAATTAAAAAGCAAAAAAAATATGAAATAATGGAGAGAATTACTGACTGGATGCCACAAGAATCTGCATCCTGTATTTGGTCTCTAATGACCTAATTTTCTGCTAATGAATTGCTGACAAAATCTCAGAACACATGGGACGTGTTCAGTGGCCACATCGGTTTTATATAATAGATTTGGGCCTCATCAGATTGGTGTTGCTGCAGTGAATGAAATTAAGATGACTAGAATCAATTACTGCAGAACTGAGAGGAAGAAATGTAGAAATATACGAGAGCATTCGTGCATTACGCTGTCATTACTTGGTCTTACAAGTCAGCGGGGCCCTCTGTACCGTCGCCAGTGAGCGCCCACACATACATATAACAACCACGACAGGCATCCGGTGACAAAATCATTCTTGTGTTTGTCAGCCCCAGTCAAAAATCAGTCTGCATTGTGCTACCTATGGTCATTTTACTTTTTATTTTGACAGCAAACCCTCAATTTCAACAATAGCAAATTATAACATCCTTCTACAGTGGAACAATTTATCTCCAATTCAGCTCAGCGAGCAGCAGTGTCTTAATTAAGCAGCCGGCCGGAGAGGAATTCGACCAGAGTAATGATCTGTGTGTGTGGATAAGCAGCTTCTATTGACTCTGTAATAGGTAGCTTTCATGGGATGTGTGGTTCGATAGTAATAACATGAAGGGAGGAAGATCTTCTCCACACAGCGCTGTAAGTACAATACGCACTGCAGCTCGCCAACACAAGTTCCATCCATCAATGCAAGACATGGGTTTGTGACAAAATCCATCCCGATGCCTTAAGGGGGATATTAAAATATGCAAATTCTGTTGTTATTTATTCATCATCATGCCACTCCAAAACTGAATGACTTTATTTCTTCTGTATAATACAGAAGCTGAAATTTTGAAGAAAACACTGGCCAATATTTTACATATCATGAAAGTGAACGGGGATGTAGGCTGTTAAATGCCAAAATAGCAAAATAAATATATATATATTTCATAACAGTATAGCATTTCGGTCTTCTGCTATCCATCTTCATAATAAATTATACTGATATTTGATATTTGTTACTCAATGCAGTTACATTCATACATTACTTTATGTGTGGTTTAAGTGATCAAATACATTTTATATATATTCATACATACATTCAGCAAGGATGCATTAACATGATTATAAAAATAAATTATTATTTCAAATAAATGCTTAACTTTCTGCTCATCAAAGAATCCTGAAAAAAATTATGTGGTACAGTTTCCACATAAAAATGTAATCAGCACAACTGTTTTCAACAATGTTATTATGATAATAAGAAGAAATGTTTCTTGAAAAAAAAAAAAAAAACCCCAGCATATTATTTCTAAAGTAATGTCTACTTAAAATTCAGTTTTTCCTTCACAAGAATAAATGACATTTTATAATATATTAAAATAAAAAAAGTAAAAAAAAAAAAAAATTGTAGTAGTTTTCACAATATTAGTATTTTTTACTGTATTTTTGATCAAATAAATGTAGCCTTGGTGAGAATAAGAGACATTGCATGGAAATCATATATAAAATAGCTTGCGCATTAACTCATTATATTCACTTTCATAAGTAAAACTGTGGCCAGTTCATTCTTCTACATTTCACCTTTTGTGTTCCACGAAGTCTTGAGAGGTTTGAAACTACTGTCAGAATTTTAAAAACCTAACATGAGATAATGGCAGTTCGTAAATGTCAGATCGTGGGTCTGTTTTTTTTTTGTTTTTTTTTGAGTAAAATACAGCAAATTAGTGCATCACTCAGAGCATCAAAATCATTTATGTACAGAGTGATTTTTAAAGTGCTTTCATCTGTTGTATAACTAGGGTTACTTTCAGTGGGGCGGGTCACAACGAACAGATCGTTTTGGGGCGAGGACCCCTCATTAGCAAGGTGACAGCAAAAATAAACAGTGTACCAAACTATGCCTATGTTCTGTTCCATTTGCATAGTTCAAGCCAATCTGCACCATTACCCAACATAAGAGCACAATGCTTTAAAAAGCCAGTCCTCCACCTGCAGTGCCCTGGCAAGTCAACAGCCATGCATCAATCAGGCAATGAGCTAATTTAGCGGGTCTCTCTGTGCTTCCACTGAGTGTGACGTGCAGGTGGGCTAAAGCGCTGTTTTAGGCCACCACTCCATTAGAGTGACACACACAACAAAGCCGCAAACAAATACGGAAACAGATCGCAGCTTCTCCCTGAGGACGAAGGCAAAATGGGAGGAATGAACTTCAAAAAACTTGGAGTTGCGGTTTAAGTTAGATCATACATTCGGTACGTGTAGCTTTGGGAGGTTACAAGCCTAATCTGCAGGTAATAGCATGTAAAGTCGAGCCCTTTCATCGGCCGAATGTGAAAGAGAGCGTTTTAACTCTGAGAGGGGGAGCTGAGGGTTGAAGTTGTGGTATTAGCGGGCATAGTTAACATCAGCAGCGTGAGGCAGGCAGGGGAAGTTGGCGTTGTGCTAGCGTTTCTCGTGTCATTAGTCTGAGATGGCTCTAATGGCTGTCCCGCTGGAGAGCCTCTTCAGAGCCGGCGCTGGCAGAGCGGCGCTCTTTTCGCACGCCGAACACCCCGACGCGCTGAGAAGCGGAGAGCGGCATGCTGCGTGTTGTATGTAAATTCTGCCTCATTTATAGCATTATCTGAAGGAGGGATATTGTCACTCTGCTGTAATGTGAGCGTTCGTACCTCTGCGGCACAAGGAAGGGAGAGAACGAGAGAGAGCGGGAGAGAGGCGGTCTGGGCATGCATAAGAGAGATATCCACTAACTCACAATAGCCATTCTGCATATGAAAACAGCGGTGAGGAAGGGAGGAATGAAAGAGAAAAATAGAATGGCTGATGAAGAGAGAAAGGTGGAGGGAGGAGAGAAGGAAAGAGAGTGCAAGAAAAGGGAAAACAAGAATCAGCCAGACATATGTGCTGCTTTTCTGAGCAGAATAAAGAGACGTCTCCATTGAAAAATAGCCAGGTGGGTAAATTTGACTAGCTCAGCCATTTGAAACACCCTGAAGAGACGAGAGAAGACATCGCTGAAAAAGTGTGACGGTGGAGAGGAAAGACAGCATCAGTACAAGCAGGTGTACCGTGATGTATGTGGCTCACATCGTTTGGAAGTAGAGCATTGTTGAAATTTCAACATATCTACAAGGTATAAGTTGGTACGAATTCTCAATCCCATCCTGAAAGGGTTCGTGGCAATTTAAAATGATTTTATGACTTTAATATGATTGATTTGGTGCAACAGTTGTTAAATTGGTCTCTTTCTGTAATGGTTAAGAAATTGAAGTCCAATGAAGCAATACTATGTATTTTTGAATATCCAAATGAACACATTACACATGTGGAACATTAACTTGTGTCTGACAGAGCTAAACATGTCTAGCCCAGCAGGTCTAGCCTGTATTTAATCATAATAATTAAAAAAAAAAAAAAAAAACATTAAACCCCCAAAATAATTTAAGAAATGCATCTACTGTACTTAGAAACAGAACACCTTACAAATAAAATACATCAGCCCCCAAAATAATTCACACTTAAACATGAAATTCGTTGCATAAACAACAAATAATCAAAGCAAATGGCATTTACACAAACATGCTGCAAGAGCTTTTCAAAACTTCACATTTTTGCAATTACTTTTTAACCATCTGGTCTCAGATGTATGAATTCAGTTCTCCTCAAGTTCACACAGGTGTCCTAGCAGAGCAACTACAGATGTAGTTCACCACATTAACTATGAACGTGATCAAAGTTTGACAACCAGAAAATCATTTTCATCCCATTTACTTGGGGAAAATGTTTTGCGTGAAAAATGTTTGTGTTGTTGTAAAATAAAAGCCATTTAATTTGATATTCTGCTACTTAATCCAATGTCTTTCGTAGATTTTCATGTGGAGCTGAAATGGCCGCATTCTTTTGGGGACACAGTATTACAAAAAAGTAAAAAATAAAATAAAATAAATTTAAATAAAATAAAAACAATAATAATAATAAATTAAATTAAATATAAAATAAATAAAAAAATCTAATAAAATAATTATTTCCTTACAAATGATTGTTGAAAAATACTTATCCACTAAAAGGCATTTTTGTAATGTCCATGCACATTTGACTGGAAAAGTTGGTTCAGTCACGTTCACTGCATGTTGTAGCAAAACTAAATTGCATTTGTTTGTTAAATAATAACGATGATAATAATAATAATAATAACAATAGTTTTGAAAATAACACTTTCATTAAAATATTATACTTATGTCTAGTCTTGTCATGCTGCTCGCTGTCAGTGTAAATTGGATGAGAAGTGTTTTCATATCACAAGTTATGATCTGCTCATTTATTATGAACTATCTTGCGGCCCCCCGGGCACATCGGCTATAGGACGGGCCGGCACTGTGTACGAGGAATCCAAGTCATTTCATCTGCCACTTCTGTATCCAATGTAAATATGTAAACCACAGCACCACAGGCGGTCCAAAATCGCTTTGTCATGATGAAATAAGTAGTCGCAGAAGCAGACTGTGTTTGACAGTGCCAGCCTCTCTCTCTTTCTCTCTCTCTCTCTCTCTCTCAGCCACCGTCTCTCACCCAGGCATAATAAGCTTCAATTACCCGTGGCTCTCTCTTTCATTAAAGACAGCCGCTGCACTTTGCTAGCCCACAATAAACACTAACAGAGAGAAATATTAGAGTCGCGTTTATTTATGAACCCGTTAATAATGAGTCGCTTGATGAAAACGGCGTTCTCAGCAGTGCGTTAGCTGAACAAACAGTGTGCATCAGGGAGAGATAGCTAGTTAGCCTCCGCGACTTAAACAAAGCTAAGGCACGACAACAAGTGCCGGCAATTAGCCGAACCTCCTCCAGAGGTAACCCTACGTGTCTTTGTCTTTTCCGATCACACAAGACTGCTGTGCGCTGTAGAATTAAAGCAAGGATGTCATCTGTTTCCCTAAACTTCAACCTAATGCTCTGCCTTCATGTGCTGGTGATTGATTGTTTTTGTCAGTTTATGAACGATGGTGCCCGTTTGCATCTGAGGGTGAGGGCTCATGCAGGGCACGACCTGCAGCCCACTCGCTGTCTGAGGCCCTAATGACTGGCTTAGCAATGCCCTGCCCTTCTAATTAAAAAGGTTCTGGATAGACGGAGCACAGGTAAACTGAGGAAAGGAGGTGCTGTGATATATCTTTAATTTCTCTACCCAGTACCTTTTCTCAGTGGGTTTGCATGCATGAATGTGAACTTTTACTGGACTTTTAAATGCACTTTTTTTTTAAAAGCACCCTGGTTTGAAAATGGACATTGGATATGTGTACAATCAATGAATGTATAATTAATTGCCCCCCCCCCCAATTCATTAAGGGGTGGAGCTATATATTTTCAACATTTTTGGAATAAAATGACAGACTCCTTTGTTTTTATAATTTCACATATTTAGCATTTTATGTCATAAATACACATTAAACAATACCTTGAATTTTTTCTTTATAACTCGACAAAATTACAACTTGATCAAAAAAATAAAAATAAACACTATTATTCAAAAAATTCTTTTGAACTTTCTATTAATCAAATAATCCTGAAAATATAAATAAGTAAATAAATAAAGCAGCAGAACCGTTTTCAACATTGATAATAATACTCAAAAAAGTTTTTTGAGCACCAAATCAGCATATTAGAATGATTTCTGATGGATCATGTGACACTGAAGACTGGAGTAATGATGCTGAAAATACAGTTTTGCCATTACATGAAAAATTACAATACAGTATATGGAACACAGTTATTTTTAAATCATAATGATAATTCATTATATTAATGTTTATATCTGACGATCTTTAATCCTACAGCCTCAAACTATAGTGTATTCATTTATTTATATTATTTAAAAAAAATCATAAAAAATAAAAAAAAAAGTCTGGGAAAACGGTAAAACAAACAAATCTATAAAAATAAGACATTTGAAAGTAGGAAAAAAAACATGATGAAGGCATGGGAAAAATTAAATGGGAACTTGATACAAATGAGGCAAAACAAAGTTAAATCAAATTATTTTTCATTCAATTCTATGACTGGAACGAAAGTGCTTGTAGTTGAAGAAACACCCACGAGATAATATATACAGTCCACTTTGCTCTTTACAGCAACACCATAAAGGTGTGGTGAGCAGCTCTCTCTCACCAAAGTCCCATCATCACCAGCTTTCTCCATTACCTCTGTCAATCTGACACCCTGTTTCTCGACTTCAGTTCTGTCCTGCAATATCACACGGACGTGTGAAGAGGACCTGTGAGTACACATGTATATTAACAACATTTCCATTCAGTGCTGGTCAATCAGGCCCGCCGCACTCTCTCAGATTCAGCCGCAGCGTCTCTCTCCCCTCAAGTACCCCGAGCTCACGCTCCGCAGCGCTGCCGTACAGATTGCGGGCCGGGCTTGTCTGACTAGATAAAAGATTGCACAGGATTGACGCTGGGGGGACGATAGCCCCTGTGACACGTTCTGCGCTCTCTCCTCTCTCTTCCTCTCGCTCATTCCCTTCCCGAAATGCTCCGTGCCTTCACTCATTTACATAACAGACTTCTGACACCTTTACTTTATTCATCAATCACAGGGCTTCTCTCCCAGTCTACCTTTTGTCTGAGCATGTCTCTGCTCCATCAGGACCTGCACAAAAGATTAATTTCACAGTTTTTTTGCCCTCCCTGCTTTCCCCTCTCCATAATCCTCTGCTTTTTAAAAACCCTCCCTTCTCATTCTTTCATTTCAAAGATTCAAAGCTCATGAAATGACAGCAGCTAGATAATGAAAACAACAATGCAAGCAATTTTTACTCCTGCAGGTCGCATCGCTGGATTTCCTCTCCTTTCCCGTCCGTTTCTCCTCCTTCTCTCCCATTTCCGCTGAGGCGCTGCCATCTGTCTGAGGTTCACGCTGCCGTCCCGCGCTTTAATCTGCATACTGGCAGCACTGGGCCCGCCACCTCACTGAATTCATCTATGCCCCTCTCTGCCACCCCTAACACTAATCTCTTGCTTCTCTACATACTTCTGAATTATTTATCAAGCTTGGAATTTCCTTTCTAGCCACTCACTCACATACTTTTAAAGAGAAACAAACCAAACAACATCGAGCACTGTCAAATCATTTATGTTCCAAGTGCACAAATATGATGCACTTAGTCCTTAATGGCTGGTTATTAAAAAACTATTTCCCTAAACAGTCACAGCAACACTTTACAACAAAAATCTCTGTCCTTTTACTAAGCATCCAGATATAACCAGATAATAATAGTGCTTATTAAATGTAATAAAACAGCACTTTCAATTAATTAGATCAAATTATTTAATTTAAGTTAAATAAATAAATGTGCGTGTGTAAAAAAACATTCCAGTAATGAGATGTTTGTATAAATGTTCTATTGATCATAGTGGCATACTATATATATATATATATATATATATATATATATACACATACATATACAGTATCCTGGCCCTCCGAGTGCACTCTCTGCATTTTAAAGAGCCGACTCAGGTTCTTGAAACGCCGTGGTGGAGCGATGTTGTACAGTCACAGCGTAGTATGTTAGATGGTGGTAGTTTACTGCATCCTACTACACCGATCCGGCTTGCAAATATGCAAATGCAGATACTTATTCTCTGGGCATGTTTGCAGCATTACCTGATTTGCAAAATGGGACTAAAACAGTGTGTCAGGATAAATGACGGCATCAGCAAACACTTAACTTACTCTTCCCAAATTCCTCAGAGTGCAAATGGCGTAAATTGTGCAATTCATGACAGAAATGTACAAAACCTTTGATGCCGGACATCACCGTATTTTAGATCTCCACAGATCTGATCTGATTTTAAGCTTTGCTTAATGCAAGTGAGTGTTTGTTGAAGTATAGAGGGGAAAAAGCGGTGAGTTCATTTAATAATGGAGAGGCGCTATTTTAAATGGTACACATCTGCTTGTGAGTGCTGTTGCTCGCAGTAATGGGTCACTGGATGCCTTTGGGCAGGGCATGGACATTAGCTCCACAGGACAGCAGGGGCAAACAGCCTCATCCAACACCTGAACTTATTTAACAGGATAATTACCTCCGTGCGACTCTTCTGCTCTAGATAACTAACAGTGTTAAAGGTAACGCTACACAACGACCCAGCGACCCTTCACCGCTCGACAAAAACACAATTAACTTGGCACAACCATAACGAGCAAACAAAACTGAAAAAAATCGCAGCATGCTAGTTCTTTGTACACAAGTGGATGGCGTGGACAGGTACGGTACACCAAACAAACTGACACTCAGTTCAAAGGACATTTGCGGATCGTTTTTTTTGGGGGGCCCAGACCATCCCTTTTCTTTTCCTCTATCACTTTATCTCCCTCTTTACACCTCTCGGCTTTTCCCTCTTGTTCTCTCTCTTTCTAGGTGGAAAATGAGCGCTCTCCACCCACCGCAGGTGGCGCAGGGAGGGAAGAGAGGAAGCGAGCGTCTTGATTTATCGGAGGCTGTCAGCCCCTCTGAGGATTGGAGGCTACGGGAGGGTGGCGTCTCCTCCTTGGCCCCTTGGCTGGCTCTGAGGCAGACCCCATCTCTCATTAGGAGAGAGCTGCAGTTCTACTTGAAAGTGACATTCACACTCCCTCTCCTCTCACAAATGCAAAGAGATGACAGCCCCTCGCCACTTAAAAGCCCGGGTCCCTCTTTTCAGGCCCAGGAAAACATCAATTTATTACATTAGGTTTGGCAGATATCCATATGATACCTATACGACACAAATAACCCACCCCCTTTCCATTACAAACACTCACTCACACACACTCACTCACTCCTCACACTCTTCCTGTCGTTTCCTTCATCACCTCGTTCGGCAGCCCACCCTCTCGTTCGCCGACACCTCCTAACGGCTGTCACCCTCGCTCCAACCAAACATTTTGTTTGCTTGTCGGGATTTTAATTCACAATTAGCTCAAAGGAGCATGTAAGGCAGCGGGGACAAAAGCATTTTTCAGGGGGGGGGGGGGTCTACAACAGGCACTTACCTCCGGACCCTCGTATTTAATTATCTACTGAAAGTTAGAATGTAAATAAATGAAAACATTTACACAAAAAACAATGGCAGTGTCTGATTTGAAGCGTAAGAAAGTTGCCATTGTGCATCTCTAAAGCATTGCATGTTAGGAATTCATGTTAGGGAATGTCATTGCATGAGATATGCAATAAAATAAATGCAATAAACGTAGTCAAAGCTTCACCTTAAAAAATACAGCATCTGGTGGTGATTATTCTATATTCCTTTAAAGGAGAAAATCAGGTGTGAAGTCTCACAATGGCTTACCTGAATCTCATTTCTTAGTACTCTTGCATCCTAAATTACAATATGCATGCCAATAAGTCTTATTATAATAACAATAATAGTAATTATTATTATTATTATTATTTTTATTTACCTCTTAAAATTGTTGTAATATTAATATTTAATCAGTAAATGAAATAAAAGCGTTATTTAAAAATAAAAAGTCTTATTAAAACAAATTAAAACAAGAACAATATTAAACAACCAAAACATTAATATTAATATTAATAATGTTATTATTATTACTACTGCTACTAATAGTATCCATTATTAGCATCTTCCTAAAATTATTTTATTATTTTATTCTATATCCAAATTATTAATATATATATATATATTTTTTTTTTCCTTCTTCATTTTTTTCACTAATTTAGGTATAGAATATTAATAGAATTTGTTCACATAAGGTGGAATAAATGTTTTGTCAACCCCTATATGGGAAGAAGTATATGCAAACTAATAAGCATGTAATTATGAGACATACACCCAAGAAATATGCATATCAAACGTTCAAGCTGTCATTCCCTTTTTCCAGGCATGAAGGGACATATTTTTTAAACTATAATGGTTCCAGCACGCAAAACCGTGCGTTGTCTGGCTCGACTGTTAGTGGTGTTGACTAATTAGCCAGTAATAATTGTCCCGGAAATCAGTCTCCATTATTGAATACAATAGGAACGTAATATTCACTTGAAATACAGAGATTGAAGAGGAGTGGTGGGGGAGGGAAGCCTGTATGCTCAGACCAAGCTGTCAAACACAGAGCAAAGACAAAGTGGAGAGAGAGAAGCGTGAGGAAGGGGGGGTGGGGGTGCGGTGAGGTGAGGTGGGGGTACACACACGCAGGAACAGCAATGATAGACACGGGAAAATGAAAGACAGAAATCAATCAATTAAGCTCGATTTGGAGAAGATGAGCCGGTGTCACGCAGAGGAGAACTTTTGCACGACAAGGAGAAAAGTGATGAAGGTATGCATCAGAAAGAAAAGAAGTAGCTAACTTGCTCTCTTTCTGTGCCGCTCTCTCCCTCTCTTTAAAGATCACCGGCGTGTCAGGAGGGGGGTGGGTTGCGATATGCAAAACACGGCCTCCATAACCAAAGTAGCCTGCAAAATGAGGTGTCAGCATGCGAAGCTCATTGATGTATGAATGCGGAAAATGAAAAGCGGCAGCAGACAGACGAGGCTAAAGGTGAGACAGGCGCAATGTGAGCAGCTGTACATCTACGTCAAGGTGTTGGCGTAGCGGCCCTCTCTCTCTCCTCTTCTCATCCTACTCACTCTCTCTTCTTTATTTATTTATTTCCCTCTATCTATCTCTTTTCTCCATTGGAAGGGCCACAGCCTAACAAGGAACACCGGCCACAGGACATTGAAGGAATGCTACTCAGGGAAACAATCCTGTTCCCTATGGAATACTAACTAAACTTGAATGAACCGAATAGTCTCTCTCTTGCTCTCTTTCTTTCCTGCAGACCTCATCTGCCGTGTCAAAATACATCATGCACTATTGTGTGTGCAAATTCAAATTTCTGTCTATATATGATATTACAAGGCTATTGTTTTTACCTCTTATCATTTCGGCCTGTATTGCAGAAACAGAAGAGAAGAAAATAGACACATTCTAGTAGCCATTTTGAAGACAATGTTCACTTGAATACTGACAACTAGTAAAACTATTTATATAACAGTCATTACAAAGTGCTTTATAGATCCATGTCCATAAAGATTCACATTTAGTGGAAGAAAGTAAAAATAAACTATGGGATATAATTCAAATACAAAGAAACAACTTTAGTACGGAGAGAGAATCAAATTACCTGAAGAGAAGTACTAGTAAACAGAGTAAACTGAATTAACGGCTGATTGGTTGTCTACGAGAGAGGAAGTCAGTGAAGTGATTTAAGTATTATTGGATTTATTAGCGATTTATTGTATCAAGTATTGGAGTATTATGATACCTATATTATGAAGACGGATGGACGGACAGACAGACAGACAGACAGACAGACAGATGGAAAGACAGGCAGACAAGGTTACTGTTAGGTTAAAAGTTTAATTTTCGGTATATTTATGTTTACTTTTACTTGCATTGTATTTGATGTTCATTGTAAAACCTGAAGTGAAACGAGTAGAAAACCACAATCACACAGTGCCAAGAACTGCTTCGTATTGATGGTCAAGCCTGGCAGTCTGCGAAACAGCACATGATGCTGCTTTCATTGAATTGGAAGGATACCTGCTGACAGCGGACTTAAAGGAGCTCCTGGCTGAGCTATCACTGCCTCAATGTGTGTGTGTGTGTGTGCGCGCGCGCGTGTGTGTGTGTGTGTGTATGTGCGTGATTGATAAAACAGATCAGAGGAAGCTTGTCTTACACAGAGTTTGTGATGTTTGTAATGCTTGTTTCATTCCAGCCTTATCACATGGGATTTCAGAGATCTAGTCCATCGGTTTGACTATAGCATGACCGTCACAGAAAAATACTGTGCAGTTTAGATGACCCAGTATGACAGCAAGAACCTTCACGCAACATTTTAACATTTATAATTTACCATATGTGAAAGTATTCAAAAACACAAATGGACAGCCAAACATGTCAAATTTAGATTGGTGAACTCTAACTTGCGTTATGCAATCATTACAGTTCACTGTTAACATAAACTGCGCATAAATACATGCCACTGCTAACATAAAATCAAAAAGGCCAGAGTCAACGTCCTCTTGAGGCCTTCAGAAATTGTTGTGCGCATTGGGTAATTTGCTCTTTTGTCAAGGCGGCTGATGCGGTAGCAATTTGCATGCCTCCTCCGTGAAGAGCTTTGAAATAAAGGATGGTCGCTGTAATGCACTAAGTGTTTGTGCCACAGCTGATTGATAAAGTGAAGCCCTCTGTTGTGCAACACTCATCACTGGCCAGAGGGCTGCAAACAGAGAAAGAAGGCAGGAAGGGAAGGAAAGAAAGAGAAATGACACCAAATGCAAATTAAAATTGAGAGCGAGAGCGAGAGAGAGAGAAAGGACGACAGAACAAAATGAGTTACACACCCTCTGCTCGGGAGGCTTGCGAAGGGGCGGTGGGGAGGGTCTGCCGAGAGAATGGAGCTGAAATGAGTTGTTTAGGTATGCTCCTGGGTGCAGGACTTGTAAAGCAGATGTCACTCTAATAATGTGTGCTGGCGAACACGCTGGGCCTAAACCCAGCAGGATGAAGCTTCAAGCCCCAGCAATGGCAGCTAATGCCATTTTATGAGGTGCCATCTTATAAAGACAATGCCCACCTCATGCCATGCGCTTAAGCTAGTCAGCTGTAGGCACCAGCAAGCATTTGCAGCAGGGATTTTTATTTATTATTTCATAAGCCTCAATTTTGAAATCTGATTCCCAACACCCATTTTACTAAAGCCACCGTTTTCCATTTTTTCCTGGACAAGTGCTTCTTCATGTCCTCTTGTTGAGCCGTGGGCTCAAACGAGAACAGACCTTACAAAACTACTCCCCACAAGTTTAAAAGTTTCATGTGCATTCAATCAAGTCGTTCAAACGCCACTTTCTCATATATCAGCCCCAATGCATTACCAAAATTATTTGTGTTGCACAAAAATGCAATGCAAAAATGCAACGTTTTAATTTGCATCATTGGTTTCATCATTTATTATATCATACACTTTCACCATATTAGGAATTGTCATGATATTGTGTTGCTTGCAACTTGTCCATGTTGACATCTCTCATTATGGTTAACTTCTACCATGTGACAGACAGGCCGTGCGAAATTCAGAACTGAAGAGTTCTCTCTCCTTCAGTTAATGAGTGTGACTGTTAAATTGGAATTTAAAAGTGATTCTCAATTAAATTCTGAATGGTGCAGATGAATTGCGTTGGATGCACAGTCTTTAACATCAATAACAAAATACATGCAAAGCATTTTCTCTGGCAGTTGATGAGACTTTTACTATTGCGTTAGTTGCATTCTATTATTTTGATTTAATGTTGTTAAATGCTAATTGTCCCCGCTGTCCATAACCCTATCATAGCAGACCTGCAACCTGTTCACAAGTTGAGAAGCCCTGCAATAGATCTGGCTTTAATTAGGCCGTATGGCTGTGTACGTCCAAAGATGTGAAGATACGGTGTGATGGAGTGTATTTTCCATCCTGTTCTGCAGCCTTCACCCATTACCTGATGTCTCCGAGCTCAGGGGTACAGCTTAATAAAAGTTAATCATGAGAAACTTGCTCATTAATTACAATTCTGGTGGCGACCACGCATTGTTCCTTGCTCACTGCTTCCATTCTTTTCTCTCCTGCTTGTTTGGAGTTACATTGTTACACACACACATTCATTCACAGCAAGACATTTCCATAGCTCCAAGCACGGTGGCCTAGAGTAACAGGCCTGAGTGGCAGCGGGGAGGACTGGGCCACAGACGTCCACAGACCCTGGCCAAAAACGCAGCAGGGTTTGGGTCTGGGATCCAGAAATAAAAGGGTAGGAGATCTGCCCCCAAGCGCCACAGCTTTGCTTGAATATGAAGTTTTAATTTACACGCCGAGCGCTTGTAATTAAGCACACACAGATATGCGAGGAGCTGACCGATGCTTTTAATGCTTCCAGACCATCACCAAACATGTTATTTGGGTTCTTAAATCACATCGCACAGACAGTCAGAAGCGGAGACTGACAGCCACCGGACTGCACACACACACACATCTTTGTGTTTGTTTACGGGTCTGTCGATATGTTCATTTGCTAAGGGTGTTTATGTCTGACTTCCTGTTTTGGACTCTGAGCAAACCTCAGCTAATCCCTCGTGAGTTGAGCTGAATGTGTGTAGAGAAAGGGCCTTGTTCCAGAAAAAGACAACAAGAAGAAAGAAAAATTTAAATGAAAGTGTAAACAGCCTCGTCTCTGTAATGTTAGGATGCACAGATCAGGATTATCATATGGCTTTGGGTGAAGGGACCAGCGAACCGAGTGTATCATTAAATATGAAGCATTCTTTCTTAGCTAGTTTTTATCTCATTATGTTTTAATGGCTTTGACCACACAGCCTGTTTTAAAAGCATGTTAAAAATGCTGAAATCAACAGACGCATCCAACCATTTCAGAACATCGCACCAAACAGAATGTCCATTCAAATCAGAAAACAATTACAGAAACCAAGAGTTCCTTTTTAATGTTTAATTATCGCACTGACTAATTTGTAACCAAAGATGTTTAGTACAGAGTAGTACATTTACTTACACACTACTTTAGTTACTTCAGAAGCATTCGACTGCAATTAAATGGCATTAATTGAAGGATCTTCACCCCAAAATGAAATTTCTGTCATCATTTCCTCACCTTCATATTGTTCCAAACCTATATGACTTACTTTCTTCTGTGGAACATAAACGTCAACAGGGTCCAATGTTGTTTGAATTCTAAAATTTATTTCATGTTCCACAGAAGAAAGATCATACAGGGTTGGAACTATATGAGGGTAAAAAAAATTATTAAAGAATTGTCATTTTTTTGGGGGTGAATTTTACCTTTAATCTTTGCTCTCCTAAATATGAGTTAGGTACATTAGAATGCTAGTATGCATGAGCGTGTGTGTATTCAGACTCCTATGGGAATGAGATGTTAATTGGAAAAATGCTGGTGTCTACATGGTATTTTCAGGTGTGAACTATGGGGAAGCTTTTTTTTTACACTGGAAAGAGTATGATGAACCATAAATGAACTTCAGACTCGGAATTATCAACTTGGACTGTGATTTTCCAATGATATGTCTATTCAATTCTCAATTATCACAGCAAGGACTCATTCACACAGAAGGCGTCTTTGCGTCTAAAATGCGAGGAATGGTTTCAAGAAAAGCGCACCACCGAACACAAGGATCTGGAGATGCGCTTTTGAGACGTGATGGAATAACGGCAATGATGAAAAAATGTAAACAGTTGCCATGCCAACTTTCTACTGTAAAAAGAAGCTCGCAACGCTTGCCCCACCTCTGAGTTCTTCTGATTGGACCACTGTTTTGGAACTGTCATTGATGAGCAGCGGTGCGTTTAAAAGTTGAAAATCTTTTAACTTGACACGGCACCTTAAAAGTGAAAAACATGAGCGTAACAGTCAATCATGTCTGTCTAGCTCATGTTTACATAGAAAAACAATAGAAAAGTAGAGCATTGGAATAGTATAAATGAAGCTAATAATGTTTTCAGAATTATTTTCATTTGGAGTCTTATATTATTTTTATTTATATATATATATATATATATATATATATATATATATAACTCGTAAAATTGTTGTAATATTAATATTTAATCAGTAAATACAATAAAAGCTGTAATTTAAAATTAAAAAGTCTCATCAAAGACTCATAATATTAATTATAATAATTATTTAATTTTATAAATTTGATTGACAGTCCCGCTGTTTTTATTTTAGATTTATTTACCTAAATCTAAAACTATTAAAAATAGCATATCCATAACATACTTAAATGAAAATTATAAATGTTAGTGGCAACTAACTGAAAGAAAATAAGTCAATAAAATTACTAAAACTAAAATGAAATTAATGCTAATAGAAACTTAAACATGACCAAAGCACAAATTTACTGAAGTTTAAACTCAAATTAAAATGAAAACTGAAAATATAACAATAAAAGCTCAATTAAAATATTAATACATGCTATAATAGTAAATAAAAATGCTAAAATTACACTCGACAATTAAAACAAAAAAAGTGAAAGATGTAGCAGGAATAGAAATTATACTGCTAGATATATGTATTGTTAAATACAATTAACACAAAATTGTTAATATTCATATCTGATGTCAATTGAAATGTGGTTGCTTTCCCCTTTAATTGTCATGATTTCATGGGTCAATGCAATTTCCCATTTCAGCTCCTCCTTTTCCCTTTTGCACTGTAACTGCACGGGAGAGGAGCAAGAATATTAAAAGATCCTGATGAACGAATGCCTGCTGCCCCATGTTTGATGTTATAGTTTTTCTAACCGGTGTCGCAAACTACAGCAACATCTGTGTGACTGCATAACATAGGCCTATATATATATATATATATATATATATATATATATATATATATATACTTCACAACCAGATTATTATTTTTTCAAACCTAAACAAAAAAAAAAAAATAGTATATCTTGTCTGGGATTCTCAGTATGATGCCACCTGACCTGAACTCACAGCTATGATGAGTTAGAAACACACAGTGAATACACCCATGCAACTAAGTCTGTTGTCACCTTACTCAAAAAAGAGATCAAACTTCAAGTGTGACTGGTAATCCAGGCTATTTAGTCCAAAAGATTGTGCTGTTTCTCCCTGAACACTGAAACTAAACAGATTAAAAACCTCAGCCCGACCAAAATATATCCTTGTGATACCTCTCAAATCTGAGACGTAGATAAAGGTCTGGCAACTGTCTGAACTTATTTACATCTCTATTGATTGGGAGGTTCTTATGAGGAGAAGGAGGGGACCACCTGAATACCATTCCTCCTGCTGTACTGGAGCAAATGGGTTTTGTTCAAGCTAAAGAGGACACGGAGAGAACCGAGGTGGGGAAAGGGACAACGGGGGGTCACAGCTTAATATTCCAGACCTTGAAAAAAAAAAGAGAAAGAAATAAAGAAAGGCTGAGAAACAGAAAAGAGGGGGAAGAATCAGAACAGGGAAAGGGAGTATATAAGCTTTGAATGATTTTATATGGTAAAGAGACTGCCGCAGCAAGCTACATGTTGATCACAGCCATTTTCATACCGTATTAAACAAGGTTCCAGCATGGCATGCAATTGAAATTAAGCAGGTGAAATTAAGATTGTGCAACTCCCAGACAGAGCAGTCCTGGAAAGCAAACCTGAGCCCCCAAGAGCAGATCATTACTTTAATAAATCAGATAAACTTAGAAAACTAGGTCCAAGTAAGGTTTTTGTCACCCATGTCCGCATACTTACTTAAACATCTTTACATTTGTCGTTTGCTTCTACTGTATATTCACCAAACTTTATTTACTATATGACCTTTATTTACTATATGACACCCCCCTCCCCCTCCCCCTCCACCTCCACCTAGATCTGTATATTCACAAATGAGAGCTATTCATTGTGGCATTCTTCAGCTGTCCGCACGCCACTGTCGCCGCTCCTCCGCGGCCTTTGTGCACGGCACAGCGTCTCTCCATCCACACTCTTCATCATCCTGATGGTGCAGCTTTATCTTGCTTTAGTGCAGCTGCTTTCAGCCTATCAAAAGTACTGAGGGATACAAGGAGAACGGAGAGCAAGTAGAGAGGGAGAAACAGTGAGAATAAGAGAGAGTGAGAGAGCGGGGAATGGCCAGTGCCCAGTAGAAGGGATAATTTGTACTTTCTCAATAAATAAGGAGGACAGGCTAATTACTGGCTTAACAAGGGCAGGCCGTGGATCCTCGTGTCAAAAGGACAGGCATAATTATCAACCATCAAAGTGCATTCATATGGCAGCACAAAGAAGAGGTGGAGGGAGAGCGAAAGCAGGCGTAGTGGCAGCGGTGGGGTGGTGGTGGTGGTGGTCGTGTGTGTGTGTGTGTGTGGGGGGGGGGTTACTTGTGGCAAATGGATCTGGCTAATAAACAGCGGTGAGAGCCGCATTATGGCTGTCTGTGAGGATCCAAGTGCATTAGGACATGGCATGACTATGACCAAAAGACAAGAGGCATTCTCCAGAAGAGTGGGAGGTGGGAGAGAGAAAGAGAGGATGATAATTAAAAGCTCCCATTTGTGCAGGTTTGGCTGGAGGCTGATGCAGGGGGCACAGGCTGGAACAGGGGGAAACAATGCTCTGCTAATGGTCTAAAGGTGACCCTTTAGAAAGTTGAGGGCAGTGGTGTGCACAGAACTGAACAGGGGCAGACAGGACTGAGGGCCCCTAAAAAAATAGTACAGCTAGTACACTGTTACACTGTCCATATTTATTTTTATTTATTTATTATTGTGATTTGGATCAAACCTTTTTGATGACATTTTATTTAAAGCTTCTATGTATAGTATTTTTAATACATTAATTATACCTTGTAATGCACCTAATAATGTATTGTATGGTCTCATGAATAATTGTACGCAAAGTAAAAATATAGAAAGTATACTGCATTAAAACATAACAAAAAAACTATTTCAGATTTTGTGAATATTATAATGTATTTTAACTTTGGCTCAAATTACTTATGAAAAGATATAATGCATTATAACAGACATTACGAATAACTTCATAATGCATTATACATAAAGTGAATTGCTTTAAGTGAAATGTTACCCAGTTTTCTAATCGAAAAAACAAAACAAAAAATGTAATGGTCACAGATGTTGCTGTTGTATTAATATCAACTGTCATCATTTTCTACCATCATAAAATTCATAACCACAATAATTTAATTTGGATGCCTTACAATATAAAAAGTGAGCAACAAGGGGAAAAATTCAAACTGTTCCATTATAAAATAATAATAATAATAAAAATAATCATTATCATCATCTAATAAATAACATATAACAATCTAATAGATAATCAATTATAATTATTATATACTGCAGTTAAATGCAGCTACACATTTTACAAGATAAATGCAATATATAAAAATTATACAAATGTATTTGCTAATAATTTTCTATCATCATATCCATAACTTTAATATAATGGCCAACAACAGCCATTTTTGTCTTACACCTTGTCTACATTAGCAACATAAATAATAAAAAAAGAAAAATGTCCCATTATATAATATATTACCACTACTACTACAACTTATTATTATTATTATTAGTAGTAGTATCAGATAAAATGAATATAATAATTATATAGCTCCATTAAATGTAGTTTCAACACATTTTAAAAAGCAATATATAAGATATTAAGATATATTAATAAAAAAAGTTAAAATTGACCAATAAATGATATACAAAAGGCTTAGTAATAAACAGTGAATTTTTATTTTCTACTCTTTTCATTCATGTTGAGAGTTTGACACTAAACATCTTTTTTTCATTATTATTTCATATTATGAATTATTCTTTTTTTAATGGCCAGAAGGGTACTTTTAGAGTGTGAAATAAAGGGGGCAGAGACTCGAGCCCCTGCTGCCCCCCACTGAGGACGCCACCTCTATTGGGGATGCCATCCTTTATTGGGCAAACCACAATAGCCACAGACTAGTAAGACACAAGGTCAGCAGAGGTTGTGAAGTTTGGCTGGAGAGGCTTTGAATGATCCATGAGACACATTGAAGACAGGGCAACACCAGGTGGGTTGTGACCAATTTAATTTGGATGAATTGGGCATAAAAAGCAGCCATATTAAAAGGGGAACCAATCTATAGTCCCCATTCTTTGTAAAAGACAATGAAGGAGAATGGCTGTCTGTCTCTGTAAAGACTGGACGGAGAATGGAGGAATGGAGGGAGGGATGAAGGAAATGAGGTCTTGCAGAGAAGGGAGAAGTTTGGAGAGCTGGGTGAAGAGACAGGGAGGGGGCGTCAATGGTTACTGTGTCAGATGAAAGAGCTACTTAAATTAGTATCTAAACCAATACCATGTTTATCAATGTCTATTTATATCTGAAAGATGTTTGCTTTTTAGTGCTGTCAATCGGTTCATTACATGACACATTAATCATAATCAATCACAAATATTAATATTTTGGTGAGAAAATACACTAGATTATATAAGTAATAAGGACTGAACAGACATTACAAAAAGTGGTCTTTGAAGTCAGTACACACATACACCATAAACACTGAACATAAGCTGGTGTAGTAGAGTCATCAGAAATGTATTTTCCCATCAGGATTGTCGTTTTTCCTCTAAAATTGTATATTTAGGGGGTATTAACGTGACTCATTCTTTTAGTCACCCAGCAAGATATTTCAAACTTTAAAAAAGGACTCAAGCACATATGCATACTCTCACTGATGCTAAACATGCTAAAATAAGTAGCAAAACTTGTGAATATTATTACAATTTAATATAACAGTTTTCTATTTTAATACATTTTAAAATTTAATTTATTCCTTTGACGGTCATTAGTGTCACATCATCCAAATCATTTTAACATGCTGATTTGGTTCCATAGAAACATTTCTTATAATTAAATAAAATAAATAATTAAAAGAAAAGAAAAGGGTTCATATTTTTGTGAAAAGCGTAATACTTTTTTCAGGATTTCTTGATGAACAGAAAGTTCAACAGACCAACGTTATTTGAGATCTTTTGTCACATTTTACATCTTTACGGTCACTTTTGATCAATTTAATGCATAGTACAGTATGTGACTTTTCTGCAGCCTCATTCTTCCTTCTGTTGGAACACAAGAATTTTACACTGTATTTGGCATGCAGCCAAAGGCGACATACAAACAGTAAAGGTAAAAAACAAAAGCAGCGTGCAGCGCAGACAGGTATTCTTGTAAGAGCAGTACGATCTGGGCCAATCCACTAGACAGGCCCGGAATGACCATAGGGAAGCCACAGCAGGTCTGTGTTGCGTGTGTGAGAGAAAGAAAGAGAGATGAAAGCAACCGCTTAAATGAAAAGGGAAAAAAAGGGAGGCAGCACAAGCTCCTGCCGGGGGTACAAACATCCGGCTAGAAAGGAACCCTAAACCCCAGGTTGGGTTTCGGAGGAAACGGGCAGCACGGATGTAAAAAACAAACGCACGCACACACACACTGAAAATGTGGCTGAAACCCAAAGTACAGACTGCAGCCAAAGCCGACTAACACCCAGCTCTCTACTGGCTAGGGATGAAGGGCCAGGCTGTCTCTACTGAAACCACTTACCACCGTCAGTGTTCCTTTCTCCTAACCCCCATCTGGAGAGCTGCCCGAGCTGGAGTTTATTAGAAAGCACCATGTGCGTTACGGATGTTGAGGAATGCACAGGTCAAAATCATATTTGAGGACTTACAAACCATGAACCTGCCCTGCACAGCAATTACTGTGTGTGTGGGAGTGCAATGTGCATATGAACATCCCTTCCTTTAACTTCACTTATATGTGAAGGCATGCTCGCAGGCCTTTGGCCACTGCATGTGGATGTGGATCTTGGTATTTTCTCTATGGGCCCATTTAGAAGACCTCTAATGGAAGGCTCCAGGAGCAGCTGTGGTCATCTTGAGCATTAATTAAAACAAAAATCAGTTTAGCGCAGACCGCGAGAGGAAAAGAAGTTTGTTCTGTAGGTTAAATTTAAATGCTTGAGGAGAAGATTTTTGCTGAGTTCAAAGGAGCACAAGCACGTTCTTGGCACGCTGGCTTCTTCAAGAAACGCTAAATGAACTAAAACTAATGAAGCACCCACTATAATGGCTGTATATTGTTTTTGATTTATTCACATTCAGTAATGCAGCTTATTTTCAGAGCATCAGTGACCTTAAAAAGCATAGTTCACACAAAAATTTAAATCATTCACTCATTTAAGTGAATCTGGAACCAGGCTGATGAGCCCAAAATTACCAAAAAAAACAACAACAACAACAAAAAAAACACCTAAAATGCCACATAAAAGTGGTCCATATGACGTGTGCACTATATTTCAAGTTGTCTGAAACTGTAAGATAGATTTGTGTTAAGAAAAGACCTAAATGTTAGTCATTATTCAATTTCTCTCTTCTGTAGCTCTCATATATCACCTGTTCTTCCACGTATTTAAACTTTATGCATCGTGAATGGTCACATAATGCGCAATGGTTATTGGTCATGTTCCAGTTACGTTACAATGTCATCAATGTTTACACTGTAAAAAATCTGCTTCTAATGCTGGGCAATTTTCAAGGAAAATTTAATAGAATAACAACTTGAATTTCATTTTGTCCCCACACAAAGCTATCATGTGACTTCAGGAGACTCAGGAGTACATAACCTTTTTTATATATACACTACCGCTCAAAAGTCTGGGGTCGGTAAGATTTTGTAATGAAGTGTCTTAAGCTCACTAATGAAAAAAAACAGTAATATTGTGAAATAATATTACAATTTGAAACTATTTTAATACATTTTAAAATGACTGTGATGTCAAATCTGAATTTTCAGCATTATTACTTCAGTCGTCAGTGTCACATGATCCTTGAGAAATCATTCTAACATGATTTGTTGCTCAAGAAACATTTCTTGTGCTGCTTAATATTTGAAAGCAGGATGCATTTATTTTCAGCATTCTTTGATGAATACAAAAGATTAAGAAAAGAACAGCATTTATTTGTCACGTTTGGTTAATTTAATGTATCCTTGCTAAATTAAAGTAGTAATTTCTTTAAAAAAAAAAATACTCACCATACACTTTTAAATGGTAGTATATTGTACTTTTTGTCATTTTTGAGCTTGACAGTCTGGATTTACTTTCATCGTATGAAAGCAAAAGTGAAAAATTAAATGAAAAGTCATTGGATTGTCCCTTTAAGAAAAGAACCTGCAGGATATGGGTCAGTGTGCTTTCTGAATTGTTGTCTTGTACTGTCTAGTTTATGTAATTAATTCACATATCATGAACACAAAATATAGGCAAAAATCAACAAACGTTTACGATATAGAGTATTGTCAAATAAAAATCCTTTCCATTAGGTCCTTCTCATTAAGAGAGAACAAAAAATGGCATGCTAACAAAGCTTTCCTATATATGCCTCTAAATGTTTCAGATAGTTTACCAGAATGAACTATTGCCCCCATCAAAACAGATGTTTAATTGGTGTCTGGTCTACAGCACATTTTACACACACACAACTCATGTTCACAAACACGCACAGAGAGTGAGCTGTCACCTGATATCACAAATGATAATGTATCTTTTGCCCCATTGATGGTTTATAATATGAAACGAGAGGTCGAAGGTGAGCAAACAAGGACGCTGGCGAATAAATGAGATCATGACTGAAATAGCTAATTATGTGCATTTTATTTTCATGGCTTGTAACAGGTATAAACATAATAGCTCTTGTCAGGTGGGTTGCAGTGTTGACTGAAACCAGAACGCTGACCTAGCCTGACAAACAGCCCTCTAATCCATTAGAATGCATTATGGAAATTAATGTTGTTGATTTTTAATGTAAACCACCATATTAGAGTCTAAAGACCGTTTTTGGTCACATCTAAGCCTGCTCTACCACAGCCTCTCCAAGGAAAGAAAGACACAGACAGATACATAGAGTGAGAGAGAAAGACAGAATCAAACAGGACAAAAGGCACAACATTTTCACCTCTTTTACGTTCTTGTTCCTTTCTCGTTTCCTTTCACAGAGGAAATCAGTTGCATTTGAGAAACACAAGGCACACCTTTTACTTTCCTTTCAGCACAAAATGATCCTGTACTGCATTTCAATAGTTGCAAGCTAATTTCATATTCAGCATTTGTAAAGGGAGGGGAGGTTTTTCGGGATAGGGAAGTGCTTAATTTGCCTGTCTGAATTGGAGAGATTGAATAGACATGACCGAGGTCGGGGTGGTGGTGAGGGGGGGCTCTAACCCTCAGCCCTAAACGCACAGAAGCTATCAAAGAACTGGTCTCTGATGGAGAAATCCACACACTTTCCTCTGCTGTTTGTTCTCCTGGGCTGATGCTGTCTAGGGAACAGCAGACAAGTGTAAATGATAGCTAAGGAGCCCTTGTAATTGACAGAAGTTAATCAGGAGATGTGTTTAAAGGAATGTATCAGGTGCAGTCCAGTACAACAGTACAATATATATAAAAGTGACACTGTCTGATTCATTCAGCTGAATCAGTTTGTTGAAAACCGATTCATTCATGGCTGAAAAAAGTGACTGTCATTACAAGGTAGTCCTTGAATCATTCACTCAATCTAATTATTCATTTGTTCAAAACTGAAAAATGAAACAATGCTACAGTGTGTTGCTCAGAGACATGAAATGATTACTTTTGCTTCATTTGGATCTCTTTTCATTGACAGAAATATTGCATCTAAAATGTTACTTCTATCACATTAACTATTGTATAAAATCAATATCACACACGCACAGTTGAAAATATGCAAAAAACTGAACTGAACTGTAGTTGTATTGAAATATTGTAAGAAAGAGAAAGAATAGAAAGAGTTGCAACAAGTTCCTAGCTCTGTTAATTTGCTGCTTCACTGTTGTAAAGTACGGTCATAGATGAAACAAAACAACCTCTAACCATTCAGAAAAGGTTTTGTGGAGTCCTTCTGCTTGTGGAGTTATCCTTTTCAAAGTGTTAACCGAAGGACAACGGATGATGAGAGTTCCTCCTCGCCCCCGCCCAAAACGGCTCCCTCACTCAAAGCCACTCCAGAGGGACTAAGGGTCTCTGGCACTCAGTGCCTCGCCGTCCGCTCGGAGGCTGCCCTGCCAAGAAAGAGAAGGGTCTCTCATTTTTCTGACACTCTTGTCCTTCAGCCTATTGATCGGTAGGGAGAGAACATCCCCACCATGGCCACTAATAGAAAGTGAAGTTCATCAGCCGCTGCCTGCTGATCCCCTCAACAGACATAAAGATCTATAAAGGCCACCCAACTAACCTTTCCCTTTTTTACCTTCTCGTGTCCCTTCTGTCTTCAACTTTTCACACATTTGCCTTTTTTCAAAGGACTTCTTACTATGTTTCCCTTTTTTATTTCTCTTGTTAGCTTTAGTGTTTTTTGGGGGGGGTTGTTTTTATTTTTTTTATTTATTTTTTTAAATCTGCATCTAGGACTAGTCCAATAAAAACTTTAGTGTGCCAGACTGTTGTTGCAATTGTAAGCTTTTTCATTATTGAGGCAGGTTGTATGAAAACAAATACTGAAGTTGTAATCAAACTAAACCTTTGTTCGAAGAATCTTTCTTTAAAAGTACCTGTGAGTCAGGGATTTTTATGTGTTCTTCTTTCCTGTAAAGAAGCTACTTTGAGACAGACAGCTATTATTCACAATTTTCATTCACATTATTGCAATTGCATGCAGGGAGCGTCTACCAATGAATGTGTGCAATGAGTGGAGGATTACAATTCTAATTACAAAATAACACTGAATACCTCCATCGGGCTGAAACCTTTTATAATCCTGTATAAAAAGATGACCGTAACCTTGGGGGGAGAAAATAAGGTGAGGGAGCTTCTGCAACACACACATGTGCACACACACACACACACACACACAAAGAGAGATAACTAAACCCCACTGTCTTTTTCTTGACTGAGTGAGGGAGCTTTATTTTGTTGGGGACATACAGTCTGAGTTTGTTGTCAGTGCTGGGAGAAATGCACATTTCTCATACACACAGCCCTCGGGCCTCTACGCTGCCTGTCCTCAGCACAGCTTCACTGTAGCACAGTGATAAGGTAAGGAAATGGACTCTAAGAATGACTATTCATGTGTGTATGGTGAAGTTTATGTCTAGTGCCAATTTAATGTTAGAGAGAGCGAGAGAGAGAGAATAAAGTATTATGTGTTTCGTTATGCTTTCAAAAATCGTGATTTCAATCGCAATAAAAAAATAAATAAAATAAGCGTCAACTTGATAGAATCTTATAGAATAGATTTATTTATATTTTAGTTACGACAGATGACCAGCATAAGTGCAACAGTTCATAACATGTATTAACCTATAGACCACGACAAAGTGGCAAACAATTATGAGGAAATATGAAGGAGAGGATTACAAGTAGAGACTATAACAGAGGTGTCCAAACTCAGTCCTGTCCTGCAGAGTTTAGGTAAACTTGCCACAACACTCCTGGCTGGAAGTTTCTAGTATGCCTTATTAGACCTTGATCAGCTGCTTCAGGTTGGAGCTAAACTTCGTAGGTCCTCCAGGAGCAGGATTGGACACTCCTGGCATAGAACGAAGCTACGTTTCCATGACAACGATGTTCTAAAAACAGAAAAGTTTTTTCTGTACTTTTCTCGAGTACAGAGGACAATGTTAGCAAAATGATCCCCGTTCACACGGATTGGCGAAAACGACTAAAATGTCTGTACGCCAGTAGCTGTCAGTATCAGAGTAAAGAAACACAACGTGTCTATAGATGCGATATGCATGCACATGATGTCACCGTTTGACACTTTGAACCCGATTTCAAAAGTTTGCTTTTCAGGCCCCCAAAACACAGTTGTCATGTAAATGAATGGCCAAAACACATCAAATGTTTTCTGTTTTAGTGTAAACGGTGTTGTGTTTCTGAGAAACTACAGAATATATAGTCTTTCCTTAACCAGCACTTACTCAGACAACTTTGTCAGCAGAGCCCAGACCTTCAGTTACACTCTCTAAGGCTGCATTTACACTGCAGGTCTTCATGCCCAATAGCGATTCGTTGACTATATCAGATTTTGTGACGACCAACTTAGATCTTCTTTTAAAAGTGGCCTATATCCGATATCTGCATTTACACTATACACTTGGCAAAACAACAGAGACGTGGTAGACGTACTGACTCGGAAAAGCTGTAAAAGCTGAAGGAAGTAAAAACGGTGCAATTTGTAAATGGATGTAGAGGAAATAATACAAGCTTTTGCTTTCTGCACCATCTTTAAATGTCAAGAAAAACATAAAAATGAGTCTTTGTCCTCCATTGCATCATTGAAAAGAATCATGTAATTGTGGTCGGTGTGCACCCAAGTTGACCTCATTCGCCACTGATGCTTTTTTCCGATGACTTGCATTGACAGGGGAATATCCGATCTGTCAGCTTACATGCACTGTGAACCAGAATAAATCCTACTAACTCTAAAAATTTGTGGCAACTGATTGCCTCTTTTTTTGTAACTTTGCAAACTTAAATATCATCAGTAAGCATATCTAGCTTTTTAAAATAACTGTAAATTACAAATAATTTGAATTTTAAATCAAAATATATATTTAGTGTTTTGTTCATCTTAATTTAATGCAGCTCAAAGTTGACAAAACAAAAAATTATGCAATAAATTACCTAAAAGTTTTTAAGTTGAGAAATTCAAAATTTATCATATACTTTTAATAGTTCTTAACTTGAAATATTTGGGTCCACTATTAGATTTACCTTAACTTAAAATTATCATGTAACCCCAATACACACACTTTAATTCACATAGAAATAGCTAGCTATAAAGAGCTAATCCAATAAATGCTAACTTGCCGAACGAGTACAGCAACATAAAACATTTAACATTTGCATGCCAAATTTGCTTTCAAACCAAGCCGTATGAACCGCTTGTCAACATGATGGTAACTCTCAAAAAGCCACATTAAAAGAAACTCTTCTGAATTAGAATAACAAAATATTAATCACTAAATCCCCCACATAACATTCATTTTGCACAAAAAAAAATTACATAACACTTAATTTTAACATTTACTCTGTCTTTCGAGTGCCAAGGGCAAAGCATGCTGGGAAATTTAGTTCGTCTAAATTAAAAGAAAAAAGTTCATAAAACTCAAAACAATGAAACAGTTCAGTTCACTTAAAATGTATGCACGTTGAGTGATGACGTAACATTTTGTTAAAAACGCAACAATAGAGGGTGTATGTTTGACATTAAATTATCTGATTATGAATGAATCTATTTTTTCAAGTTCGACTTTAGCGGAGTTGTAAAAACAAAACTCAAAAAAATATTTAGTGTTCACTTAAATCTCTGTGAACTTATTCTTTTTTAGAAGAATAAGATTTAGTGTTCACTTAAATCTCTGTGTTGAATGAACTAAAAATAATGGTTAGTTAAACTTTTTGGCACATTTTTAGTAAAAGGTACTGTCCATTATAAGTTAGTTATACTGTTTGGGTTTACAGTGTGGCAAGCGCAAATGCATGTATTCAACTAATATCAGAATCCATGTGCTTTTTTTCCTGCTTACACGTTAATGGGTATCCAAAGCATGCCATGTGGGAGGAAAAAAAATTAAAATGGGGTCAGTTGAACCATGTAATGTAAAAGTCTCAAACTTAAAATTAAACACTCATACAAAGCTGACCCTATACAAAAACCTTTCCCTTTTAAATCATATTTCCACATCTCAATATCCTGTTTTTGTATCCTCTTACACCGAATCTTGCTAATGATTAAGGGTCAAAAAAAGGGGGAAAAAAAACCCCCGTCAGATTCAAAAACAACACATCAATCAGTTTATTGAGGATGTCATGTTTTCAAATCACATCTAGGCAGCTGAAAGAACAATAAGCTTCGTAAAACAACATTCAAATCACAAAACCCAAATGCAATTATTAAATCTTGCTTCTAGGCATGTTATTGCACAATGTTTCAGATAGAGCTGAATGAACGTTGAGTAATATTACACAAGTCTATTAGTCAGGATAAGATTGAAATAAGCTCTGCCTTAAAACACCCTCTTATTCCTTTCAATTCGAGCCCACAAGTGCCATAAAGCCAGCCAGAATGCTCAACTCATCACAAATTATGACCACACGAGCCATCACACCACACCTACTGCCATTCATTAATACCAGAAGAGCCAACAGAACTGGAATCTATCAATAAACATGTGTACATTCATACAGAATGTCTGATATTGTAAATACGGCTATGGTAACTGTTTGCCCCCTTTGCGTGGCATCAAAACACGGGCATCTCATTCATCTGATATTCTGATTGGAACCAGCTCAATTCAATTTCACATGTTTACGTGAGTACGGTCAGAAAACGAGGTTTTGATGGCATTGTGATATGCTAGAGGTTCAGTCATAACAGACAGATGGCCATACAAATCATCCGTAATAAGAAATACATGCTAACTATCTCATTTTACTGATACATTCCTATTCCTCAGGAGCAATGAGAATGTTTTAAAGCCACAATCCCAATGATACCCAAGAGAACAAAATGCTGGGCTGAGTTTGGGTTGAAATTAATCTTCATGCATAATCACAGGAAGATACATTTTCATTGAATAAGAAAACAACAAAAAACAAAACATAGCAATTTAGAGTAAGTTAGCAGACATGACGTATGAAGTATAACATGTTAGAAGAGAAAGAAAGAAAAAAAAACAGTCATATGCACTAAATAAAATTGAGTTCATTACACTCAAATATTACTGAAAATTATGTGACCTCAATGACTGAAACATAGCTCAAACTGAATGAGTTATAGAAAAATGCTAGTACCTAGCATGACAATTGGACAGTAATTGTATAATTAAGTGATTAATTAAGTGATGATTGGGAATTAGTAATGAACACCTGCTTGAATTCATAATATTGTATTGAGTATAGTGAAATGTATACTGATTTTACTAGAACTGATTCTACAGCTTACCAGCAGTGTTGTGACAATGAAGCAATATAATATATTTTAAAAACAGATTTTTGTTGATTTTGTCGGACTTGATTTATGATGTTAAAAGGTTTTTTTGTTTTTTTGTTCATATGCTGATTCTTGATATCTGGGTGAGACAGCATGACAGCATAGAGGTTTTTAAAGTCTGATTGTCACAATAAAGGAAGCTGAAGAATCATAGGTTTACAATAATGAATAATACAAAATAAATACATCACCTCAATCAGGTTACCCAAATTATTCTTTCAAGATAATGAATCAGTTCATAAAAACAGTCTGATTTCATCAATGCATGACCATATACAACAGATAATATTTTCTTTTGGTTTACATGCCATGACAAATGTGTTTTGTAAACACATGGTTACAGCAGCCAGAAAAAAAAAACTAGTGTTATGAAGTCAAGGGTCAAGACCCCAACTAAAGCAACCAGTAATCTCCATCATGGTGACCATAAACGAATCTCAGTAAATCATCAACTTCTTAATCTTCTAAATGACAAAAATAAATTAATCTGGTTAATAATAAGAGAAGCTGGTAAAGCTGTTTGTGGAGTTGTTTAATCCTTCTTTTATCTTCAGTTGATTTCATCTAATGCTGTGGCTGGAAGTCAGTTGTAGTTGTTGTCTCTCTTTCCTTCAGAGATTCTGCTTGTTAACAGCAGGTGTTCATCACTAATGTTCAGTCAACACCAATTAATTACTTACCTGCAATGGATCTTTTTTAGTGAACTCAACTGAAATAAGTTTGAAATACGCTTCTTAGCTTAAATGAATTAACGTAATCGGTTTCATCAAATGTAATGAGTAAGCTTAACTTTTTGGATTTTACTTTGTGTGTGCTATTGTGAGCTACCAGTAACTGCAAGCGCTCTAAGTTAATTTAAAGTTTGTAATTTCTTAATATAGTGAAGTTTCAGCTCTATAAAGTCTTTAAATGCAGTGTAAAGTTTAATTTTATATTAAGGATTAATATCCTTGTTTTGGTGGACTTGATAAAAATATGTTCAGAGTCATAATTATTGATATTTTGAAAAAAATAAAGACTGAAAGAAAGAAAGAAAGAGAAATAAAGAAAGAAAGAAAGGAAGGAAGAAAGAAAGCATCTTGATTATAAGTTTTTAAGTTTTGATGTGTTACTGGGTGAAGTCTGTCAAGTAAAAAAAAAAAAAAAAAAAGACATTCATGAACTCGGCTGTTGAACAGCTAAATTTGTCCGCTCAATTAAAACTACACCAACTTTCTAAATCAAAGGAAATTACAATAATTATGACAACATTTCTCTGTCATTACTGCACCACATACCAGAGATTTGGATCCCGTTCAGACACAGCTCTCCTAACTGTCTGGGCGAAACCATCAGACATTTTTAGTAAACTTAATGGTAGCCCGTTCCAGAGGGACAGTTCACATCTACTGTCTCTTCTCCAACCGCTTATATTTATTTTCTGTGATGAGTTTTATTTGCAGGATGAACCCGATAGCCTGAAATGAAAAAAAAAAAAAAAAAAACATCATTCAAACTTTTAGGGTCAGTAAGATGTGTATTTATTTGTTTAAAATAAATTAATTTTATTTAGCAAGGATCCATTATATTGATCAAAATAATATTAAAGACGTTTATAATTATACAAACATTTCTAAAAATGCAGATATAAAAACTTGCAATATACAAAGAATCCTGAAATAAATTATCTCAATAATCACAAATATTTCCACAACCTTTTATAACATCGGTAATAATAAGAAATGATTCTAGAGCACCAAATCAGCATATCAGAATGATTTCTGATGGATCACGTGACACTAAGGACAAGAGTAATGACGGCTGAAAATTCAGCTTTGCCCTAACAGGAAAAAATTATATTTAAAAATATACAGAATTAAAATAGACAACAATTATAGTAAAAAAAAAAAATCATACTATTAATGTTTTTTTTTTCTGTATTTTGATCAAATAAATAAGTGTTGGCGAGAACAAAATATTGATCTTACCGACCACAAACATTTGAATGGCAGTGTAAAGGATAGATTTCTTAAGAATATCCTTGCCACTCTAAGTATATACAGGGAGTGCAGAATTATTAGGCAAGTTGTATTTTTGAGGATTAATTTTATTATTGAACAACAACCATGTTCTCAATGAACACAAAAAACTCATTAATATCAAAGCTGAATATTTTTGGAAGTTTTAGTTTTTAGTTTTAGCTATTTTAGGGGGATATCTGTGTGTGCAGGTGACTATTACTGTGCATAATTATTAGGCACCTTAACAAAAAACTAATTTATACCCATTTCAATTATTTATTTTTACCAGTGAAACCAATATAACATCTCAACATTCACAAATATACATTTCTGACATTCAAAAACCAAACAAAAACAAATCAGTGACCAATATAGCCACCTTTCTTTGCAAGGACACTCAAAAGCCTGCCATCCATGGATTCTGTCAGTGTTTTGATCTGTTCACCATCAACATTGCGTGCAGCAGCAACCACAGCCTCCCAGACACTGTTCAGAGAGGTGTACTGTTTTCCCTCCTTGTAAATCGCACATTTGATGATGGACCACAGGTTCTCAATGGGGTTCAGATCAGGTGAACAAGGAGGCCATATCATTAGATTTTCTTCTTTTATACCCTTTCTTGTCAGCCACGCTGTGGAGTACTTGGACGCGTGTGATGGAGCATTGTCCAGTATGAAAATCATGTTTTTCTTGAAGGATGTAGACTTCTTCCTGTACCACTGCTTGAAGAAGGTGTCTTCCAGAAACTGGCAGTAGGACTGGGAGTTGAGCTTGACTCCATCCTCAACCCGAAAAGGCCCCACAAGCTCATCTTTGATGATACCAGCCCAAACCAGTACTCCACCTCCACCTTGCTGGCGTCTGAGTCGGACTGGAGCTCTCTGCCCTTTACCAATCCAGCCACGGGCCCATCCATCTGGCCCATCAAGACTCGCTCTCATTTCATCAGTCCATAAAACCTTAGAAAAATCAGTCTTGAGATATTTCTTGGCCCAGTCTTGACGTTTCAGCTTGTGCGTCTTGTTCAGTGGTGGTCGACTTTCTGCCTTTCTTACCTTGGTCATGTCTCTGAGTATTGCACACCTTGTGCTTTTGGGCACTCCAGTGATGTTGCAGCTCTGAAATATGGCCAAACTGGTGGCAAGTGGCATCTTGGCAGCTGCACGCTTGACTTTTCTCAGTTCACGGGCAGTTATTTTGCGCCTTGGTTTTTCCACACGCTTCTTGCGACCCTGTTGACTATTTTGAATGAAACGCTTGATTGTTCGATGATCACGCTTCAGAAGCTTGGCTATTTTAAGACTTCTGCATCCCTCTGCAATATATCTCACTACTTTTGACTTTTCTGAGCCTGTCAAGTCCTTCTTTTGACCCATTTTGCCAAAGGAAAGGAAGTTGCCTAATAATTATGCACACCTGATATAGGGTGTTGATGTCATTCACCCCTTCTCATTACAGAGATGCACGTCACCTAATATGCTTAATTGGTAGTAGGCTTTCCAGCCTATACAGCTTGGAGTAAGACAACATGCATAACGAGGATGATGTGGTCAAAATAGTCATTTGCCTAATAATTCTGCACTCCCTGTATGAGGGTATCAGGCATCAAAAGGGTTCTTGCTGCATTAGAGACACTTCATGGAACAAGTAAAAATCTTTCCTAAAGGAATTATTCTTTTGAGATCAGTCTGAATGATTTGTTAATGAATCAGGCAGATCAAGTTCTCTGGTTCAACTCAAACATCTGTTCTTTTTGTATTACTTCCAAGGAAGAAAAAGAAAAATCATACAGGTTTGGAAGGACATGAGGGTCAATAAATAATGACACAATATTATTTTTTTTTAAGGTTATAGTTGAGAAACAATACTTGCTGCAAAAATAGCTTTAACTTTTTTACTCTTTAACCTTTGCTGTACATTTTCTTATGCAAAGGCCCACCACACTTAATGAGTTCTGTTTGTACTGATCCCATGGCTGAATGGCAGAATTTTTCATTCGTCCAGACAGCAGCTCGTCTCTGCCAGATAATTTGCATGGGCTGGCAGCTGCTCACCTCTGCAGGGCACTTGAGATGCTGTGCATGGCCTCCTTTACCTCCTTCAGCCCTTTTTTAGCTTAAGACCAATGGCTCCTATTAAGGACTCAGGCAGGGCTACTGACAAGCCAGTCAATAACAATGTGAGGTTACTTCATTATTGGCCTAATGGCTGATGGACTGTGGGTTGGAAACAGGCCAGTGAGACTGATGCTGGGTCGCAAAGGATGGAAACAGCTTATCCGGAACCATCCAAGAGTATATTCCATCCAAGAGTGCGCTGCCGGTTACCTACATACACACTTTGCAGGAGTTTATGGAGGTCTAGGACACCAAGACACACATGCCTCCCTAAATCAATAGTGACATAGCCTGGTGTTTCCCATTGTTCTTCGTTCTCCAGTAGCTGTGCACAAGTATAAAGGAAGACTCTCAAGGTCTGTGCCGGTCTGTCAGAGGCACATGGCTCAGACTCGCACAAAGGGCTCTTTTATTTCACCGGTGACCCCAGCAGAGAACTGCCCATCATCCTCTAGCCAAATTAGCATACAGCAATCCATTAGACAGGCCCTGACACACGCAGCGGAAATCCCCAATAGGCTTGATCATAGGAGGACAAGTTCATTATTCATAATGGGAGGACAGAAAAAAAAGGAGAATGGGAGAGAGAGTTTGAACGAGGGGAGAACTGTCAGATGTAAGCACGTATATTGCAAAAAAAAGAAAAAGAAAGAAAAAAAGGTGTTTATACATTATACACAATGGGTGGCATTTGTATCCCTCATATATACCTGTGTAAAAGTAACTTCTATCCATCCATCCATCCATCCATCCATCCATCCATCCATCTATCTATCTATCTATCTATCTATCTATCTATCTATCTATCTATCTATCTATCTATCTATCTATCTATCTATCTATCTATCTATCTATCTATCTATCTATCTATCTATCTATCTATCTATCTATCTATCCCTATAGAATATGGTCATACAATTAGATTTTAAAATGTCGTCACCAAATGATAATTTAAAAGTGGATATTTATAGAAATATAGTCATCATAACCTTGAGCTTGTAATGTCAATTTTTTTTTTTTTTTACAAATTAATAATGTAAATTAAAAATGTATATATGAATAACCTATTTATTTATCAACTTTATTTATCTGACAAAATGGTTAAAATCTTACCAAACAGATATTACGAAAATCTTAACAAGCAAAAATAAAGAAAGAACAATTTTGTTACCATATATGCTGTATTAATTTCTCCTGTTTCTGTGAGTGAAAATCAAGAATTTCATGCAAGAGTGAAGTGAAGGAGGCTTTATCAAAGGTGGGAGTTTTTGAATGTACTTTATAAATTCATTTATGATCACAAGAGAGTTGTTTTTTTTTCATATCTACATGGTAAATGTCCCTTTCCACAGCCGATGACAACACCTAATATCATAAGTGGCTATGAACAAATACACATTAAGAAGCCATAAATGGAGAGTGAAGTTCTGCTGACATGTGTAATGTTAAATGCCAACGTACCATTTAAAATGAAAGGGCAGCAGCATTTCCAGTCTTTGTGGTGCGCCATTCAGACTCATTTAGAAATAAAATGGTCCTTTAGTGTTCTGTACCTGCCAAGAGTTGGGCTGGTTAAAGACCTGCAGAAGAACAATAGAACAGAAGACGATTTAACATTAACATTTTCCTTCTCAACGTAAGAATAATACACTTTCGAAGTTGTTTTCTCTCAATCTATATATTTTTGTTTTATTTTAATAGCATATGGTTTTAAAGTTTCTATATTGTAAACTGGCAAAAAGGGCTAAATCAAGTTTGACTCAAGGAAAAGGCCATGCTGACCTCCATTGCTGCCCTGACAGGCAAGTACTACATCTTTTCCTGCAGAGAAATGCCATCTCTGAAAGGCTTCCATTTGATTAATATTTATAATGGAAGTCTGACTATTTTTTTCTCCTCTCCACAGGCTGTTTTATTGTCAGATGGTCACCTCTCTAATTTGGGGGTTGAAAATGATGGTCTTGGTTGTGGCACTCTGCCAGCACAGGCAGTTCCTCTGATGTCTCTGAAGTCCTCAGTAAGTCTCTCTCTCTTTTCATATCAGGCCTGTGCTGCTCAATCCTTGGCAAAGCTCTAATCCTCATATTATAAGACACCTGGACAGTCTTACACTGTCTGTCTGCCCAGAACTCTCCAGATTGGTCGCGCTATTTCACACCTTTTCTCTCGCCTGATGTTCAGGCAGCTTCTCTGATATGAATAGCAGTTTCAGTGTGGAAATCATTGGCCCAGCCGGGACCAAATCCACTGTTATCTCTCTCTGAGCCAGCACTGCTTGGGATAGATTTCATGTAAGTGTAAAAATGAGCACAGAGGAGGTGAGGAGAACTAGAGAGACACTGGCAGAAGTTTGCAAGAATACCTCCTTGGCCTCATTTACACCCAAGACCCATCACAGGTGATACAATCTTACAAATCACATTTGGAGCCATGTTGTTATTATTAACTAAAACAAAAACTATTCAAAATTGTTTTCTTGATTGAAACAAAGCTGAAATAAAATAACATTAATATTAGGATGAAATAAAGAAGAAATAAAATAGTTTCATTTTAAGTATTAAAGTTATTAAAACTAAATTGTTAGTTTAAAAGTATAAAAAACACAAAAGCACATAAAATGGCTAAAATTGAAAACATAAAAAAACAAAAGCTTATTCAAAATATTAATAAATAATATAATAGCAAATGACGCTAAAATAGCACTGATTCAGGGGCAGATGAAAATACATGTATAGTGTCAACACTGATCTGTCCTGATGCACACCAGTCAATCACTGCGCTAAATCAATCATTATGTGTGAAGAAATTAACCATCAGCAAATGTTGATATTTTAAACGGAATAAATAAATACACAAAGCATAACATAAAATCATCATGTGAAGATACAAATTTACGTGAAGCATGTTCAAAGTTGACTTATTTAATAATAATAATCATTGTATTTAATATGTTATAGTATCATTTAATTTATTATATATACATGAAGTAAAACGCACAGTGAGTGATGCACATACTGTGAGTGACGAAATCAGAAGTGACTACCAGATCTCGCTTAACCACTTGGGATTGGATCCCAAAGTGGATTGTAACACAAGGTGCGAATGGGAACCTATGTTTTGCTCTTTTGCTGAGAGCTGGTGGTTGATGTTTGAGGTTTTACACCACTTGACACACATACAAGTCTGAGCTCGATCCCGTTCCCCTTGCGCCTCCATTGGTAACTTTCAAAACCTCACAGGTTGTAATAGCAAGGCTTTTGCTTTCTTCTCTCTATACTGTCATTGGTATATTCAGCTTCAGAAAGAGAGTCTCGACGCACTTCAAATAGCCGTTGTGTTCAATTTCCACCTCTCCAAAACAAACCAGAGGCGGCTTTTCAAGGCATATGTCAGCAGTATGAGAGGACGGCTTTTATGTGGTGAAAGCAGTTTAATATTTTGTGAAGGCTTACTGCTGCTGCAGACCAGCTGAATGACAGTCTGACAATACACTCCCATCCATTCTGCTTCTCAGATCAAGTGCTCGCAGTAGCAACCCTGAGACACATTCACTCGCTCGCCCGCTCGCTCTCGGCGGGGTGAGAGGGCGCCGCGGCCACCCTGACGCAAGACGGAGAAGGAGTGAGATGTAGAAGTAATGTAGAGGTTTTCTGTGACCTTGGCTACGGAGGATGAGGAGTGATGAGTGTGTTGGTATTGCGTATTCTGGATCCATTACTCACAGCACTTCTGCTGCAGGAGGTTTATGCCTTTGTCTCTACGGCATACACACAAACACGGACACTGAGGGCGCAGCGGGCACTGCCCTCCTATGGCACCACACATATAGAGAGCCCATTCTCCTCGGCTCGCCACATCTGCGCAGAGTTTTCGCACCGTTTCTCCTCTCATCTTTATTCCTATTTAAGTCAAAGACAGAAATTCAATGCACAGGGCACGGCGTGGAGCTAAGCTTCACTGGTTTTCTCCGTGCAGAAAATGAGATCTAATAATGATTTGCTCACCGTGGACGCTATCAGCACATAAAATCATCCAGGTTAATCAAATGGTTGTTGTGAAAGCCGTTTCTTTCTCTGCAGCGCTAACCCTTGCCGGCACAAGCTGAAAAGATCATTGATTTTTAATCTGCAATGAAAACCTCTTGTCACCCTTGGTTGTTTCTGAAATAATGCTGTTTTCAGTAGTTATACTTTTTCAGGCTCTTCTGGGATGGGCCTGTGGAAATTCTGAAGAGCTTTTGGGACCATGAGTCTAAATGTTATGAACTTTGCCTTTTGACCATGCTGCGAAACATCACACAAACGAAAGGAAACTCACTTTGTAATTCTGGTGACCTTAGACCTAGCAACCTACATAGTGTGCATAATAAACAATCAAATAAATGCAAAGTACATGTAATGATATTTTACATGCCTCTGGCTCATATTGATTGCGCGGAAGAGGCATGGTACTTAAACAGAATTATTCTACCCGATCTTCCAAGGTTCTGTGATTCCCCTTAAATTAAAATATGTAATCTTAAGACTGTATTAAAAAAAAAAAAAATCAATCCCACCACAATGACAGGCTGTCATTAGCAAGACCTTGTAATGTCAATGCAACAGGAAGACAAGAAAACAAGTTTTGAATAAGCCCTTGAATTAAGAGTCACCTGATGAATACGACTTAGCAAACAGAAAATTATTTACACTATAGATGAAAACAACTTAAACTCAATCAAGGTTTGCATTACAGCTGTAATGAGGATGGTTTGAACAGCGCAAGGACATCATCTAGCAAGAATAATGCGGGCCAAAGAAAAATCAAAGTGTTCTGACTGGTTTTCTGGAGTGAGTTAAAAGAAAGAAAGAAAAGAAGAACGTGGAGAAGACGTGCTGGGTCTGGGCGGTGTTCGGCTAAGGCGAGATGATGAAGCATGCTGAGTTGGACAATTGAGACACTGAGAGAAAGGCACAAAGTCCTGAGGAGAGAAATCTGTCGGTCCAGCGTCCTTCATTCTCAAAGTACTATAGACTGTTATGTGCTAACCAGCAAGTTTTTTTTTTTTTTTTTCTGAGGATTCAAAAGAGAAAGAAAAAAATTGAAGAAATACATTGAAATATGAGATCAAATGATGATGGGATTTTGAAGCATTTTCTGTGGTAACACTGTTGAACAATAATACCAGTGGCTGCATCTCTTTTACTTCTTTTGGGCACATTGTGTTCTCAATGTGATCCCAAAGCAAGGTGCAAGAATGGTGATATGCAAACGAAAAGTCACACTGAGTGGAGGTAGTGCTTCTATTGCTCTATGACTGGCCAATTACTCTATCAATATGATAATGATGTTCCTAAAATCAAACTGAATAGGTCAAACTGGTGGAAATGGACAAACTAATTACAAAGTAAACAGCTCAACCACTCTAACAATTAACAACTAAATAATTTTAGTCATGTCTGAATCAAAATAAACTTGAAATGACAAAACACAAATTGACACTGCAGCTTGGCAAATTGACTATTAACATTAATATTCATTAAATATTAATATCAATAATATTACTATTATTTAACTATACAACTTTTATCATAATAAAAATGTAAAAGAATAAACATAATATACATACAAAACTATAGATAGATAGATAGATAGATAGATAGATAGATAATCAAACTGAACATTATGAAAATTATGAATATACTAGAGTAATCGATAAAAAATAAAAAATAAAAAAATAAATAAATGCAAGTTCCGATGGCCACATAGCTTGGCCCAACTTGGTCACCAGCATGTCCTGTTTCAATGATTGCCAATCCTGTGTTTTCTGTATCCTCCCGTCCTGTGGTTCCCATAACATAGTCTGTTCACAACATGGACACCATTCCAGAGTCTCGTCCCATCCACACCTGAGTTTTCGGACAAAATGGCCGCTACATTAGAGCCTCCAATTGTCATGGATGCCACACCAGAGCCTCAAACCATCACAGACATTACGCCAGAGTCTCCAGCTTTCAAAGGTGCCTCGCCAGGGTCTTCAAGCATCATGGACGCCACACCTGTGTTTACGATTGTTGTGCATGAAGCCATTAAGCCATTAAGGCATTTGAGACTGGGCTCAAACCTAGAATACACTCCACTGACGTTAGTCCGAGTTTCTGGCATCTCAGTGGTAACGTTAAGCTTGGGAGTCTCTGAGGTGGTTCCACTGTCTATTGCACTCCCCATTATGGCTATGGTCACCTGGTGTGTTTGTGCCGTCCACTGTGCTTCAACCAATGAGTCTGCTGCAGAGTCCACTTCAGTCCATGAATCCATTCAAGAGTTCGGACCAGTCCCAGAACCCGACCTCATTACCAATGAGCTCCCTGAGCTCCACAGAGGTCGCCCCTGAGTTCCCTGTCTACCTCAACGTGACCGCACAGGTTATACCCAATCTTCCTGTCCGCCTCTACTCAACCTCAGAGGTCGTCCATGAGCTTTCTGTCAGCTCTGAGCTGACCACTGAGGCCAACCGGAGACACCTTGCGAGTCCACTTATGTCCATGGAGGAAACCCTCGAGGTCCCTGCCTGTTCGGACAAGGCCCCTAAGGCCAACATTAACCTCTCTATCTTCCGTTTCAGTTCTACCTGTTCAGCTGGGGTGGTCGTCTGCTCCGACGTGGGGGTCTTCATGCCCGTCTGCACTGCTATGGTGGTCGTCCGCTCCGCCGTGAGGGATTTCAAGCCTGCTCCACTCCACCCTGGCCACCTACTCAGCCTACTCCGTTCCGTCCTGGCCTTGGAAGCCACTCCTTAGAAGGAGTGAAAACCTACAGGGGGCACTCCATTTCACCATTTTCATAAATTGCCATAATCCTTTGCCTGGACTCATCTTCCATTTGTTTTCTTCTGTGTCTGTCATTAGCTCACCATATAAAACAAAACATTTTTATCATTCACTCTTCGATAGATCTTGTAAGTCTGCTGGACTGCATTTCAGAGCCTTGTATTCTTGTTTCTTTCTGTGTCTTGGTTTTTATTTTTCATGTTCTCTGGAATTTCAGTTTTGCCTGGATTTTTATCTGGATTTTATCATTATCATTTTATCATTGTTTGGACTGCTCACTACAGTGTATGACGTCTACCTGTTTTTTGACTCTGTTTATGGATTACTCTCTTATTAAATGCTGCACTTGAATCCTCAGCCTTTGTGTCTCTAAGCAGCGCATTACAAAGCTACAATTTTCTGTTACCTTTGTTCTTTGATTAACATCAATGAGACATAACAGTAACTGGTTTATTAGGCTGCTATGACTTTAAGACCTGCCCCTGTCGAACATGATGCAGATCTGACGCTCATCTCATATTCTCACAAATCTTAAATTAATTTTAGACGTTATTTAACTCATCAAGACTGCTTTAATGAGAACACTCTGTATTATTGTTTGTCCAAGCGCAACTGACGCGCATCATTCTGTGCACGAGTCACACAAAACATTCTCGTTTGTCTTGTTGTGCTTGATTAAAAGCATTTGTGTGAATAAGAGCGCGATCATATAATGCAACTCTAACCAAATTGTGACGTAAAAAAATGGATGCTCCATTAATTCTCTTTAAATATTTTTAAATTGAAAAAAATTCAGTTATTTTTTTTTATTAAATCAAATGCGTTAAAGCTGCAATAGTAATAGAAATACAGTATTTTCTCCATCATACAATACATTTTAAAATTAATTGCATGCCATTTATCAACACAAGCCATCCAGCATTTAATATGATATTCTAATATTGATCCAGCTTACTGCAGTGTCTCACAGTAGCTGGCAAAGGGACACAGAGTAATGTTATAACATAATTTTCAACACACTCAAATGTATCTAATATGATAAACAGGTGTGTGTTGCATTCGACTCTCATTAACAATCGCTCAATCGGCCTCATTCAGCTCCACAACACGCAGTCCTGCTCTGCTTCATACTACAGCAACATTAATAATCACATCCATGAACATGATTTCTGCCTGAGTCCCATCCCGATTCTTTTCCATCGGCTGTGAGGTGAAGACCACATGTCCCAAGATTCCACATTCAAACTTGGCATCATTGTTTTGAATAAGCAACCTCTAGCGTCTCAAAAACTACATAATGCACCATTACAGTGCTAATTTTGACAGCACTAGAATATACATATATAAATTACTTTGGACTAAGGGGTTCACAGAACACCATTTTCAACTAAAAATGGAATTTTTTAGGCGTTTTAGCCGTTCATTTACACAACAACAGTGTTTTAACGGCCTGAAAACACAAGCTGTTGAAATCAGGGTTCAAAGTGCAAAACTATACTGTGTAAAATGTGAAAACTATACTGTTATCGTATTCATATATACAACAAAAACTGTGATGTCATGGGCATATGTACTGCATCTTCAGTGATGCCAACTACTGGCCTGGCATGCATAATGCAACGTTTTTAGTAGTTTTCATGTGTTTTTGTGAACGGGGATTGTTTTGACAACGTTGTTGTCTGTATGCAAAAAAATCAAAAGGAAAACAGTTTTTAATACATCGTTGTGTAAACACAAAATTCTAAAATTCTCTAAACCATATAGAGGGAAATTTGCCTTATTTCCATCACACACCGCTGCTGCTGCTTACTGTACAGGACACAAAAGAAGAAGAAAGTTAGGAAAAGTGTCACTTTGTTGCACTTTAGACGGCATTGTTCAATTCTGTAGAACTGTCACGGACACATGAACATGGCTATCATGCTGAGGTTTCATAATGGACACAAAAAAGAGGAAACCCTGTTGAGAAATGCCTATACCAGAACTCTACACCCCTTTCAGAGATAGAGGGAATGGGATGAGGAGAAAAAAAAAAATTAGAGTGTTTATTCTCAGCAGTGCTTTGCTCAAGAAAGAGTGCATTCTTGTTTTCTTACTGTGTCATTGCAGTTGCAGCATTGTCACGCTCTCTCTTTTCCAAGTCTGTTTGGTGACCCTCTATGAAGCATTGCCCGACTTGGTGACAAGGACTGAAGATAAAGCCTCCATAAATGTTCAGTAAATCATCTCCTGACCTTTCCTGGCATCGCACACATCGGCACCTGAAATGTTAAAGAGAAAAGGAAGATTGAAACTTCCAGTGGCGTGATGAAGTACAGTCTCCATTCTCCCTCCTCCTCCTCCGATCCCGTAATCTCTCTTCCTCTCTGTCCAACTACGTCGTCTTTTCTTCCTGTCCCCGTACCTGGCTAGCTGTGTGAACGCGTAGGGTGGCGGACATTTTGCATATGCGATCCGTCATAGGGGCAGGATTAATGTTGTTTGCTGGCTCCCAAACACAGCTTGTGGTGCACTGTGGGCGACAGGAAACTTGGCCAAGTCTGGCTGCCGCACGGCTGGGTGGAAAATTAACCCTTGGTGGCGGGAGGCTGGAGGCCGTAGCTCAGGTGTCCTTACATATGTTTGCGGTGTCAGGACAAGCCCGGCTCCGGGGCCCCCTGCAGGGAAAGAGCACTACCAGCGAGCCCGCGTCAGAGGCCCAGAAGGGGGAAAAGGGGGAGAGGGATGCGCCTTGGCACTGAGCACATCCAATATGCTTCGCTTTTTAAGGCCTCTTTGGCTCAGGAGAGCGGAGGCGCTGATAGTTAATCATTATATATGTGTATGAAACAGATTTATTCTGATGTTTTCATGTCATTTTGGAAGAGAGGACGGGAGAAAAGAGGAGGTCCAGTCCCTGCTGGGACACAGGTGTCTTTGTATCTCCTGCTATGCTCACTCAGAAGATCGCACTGTGGGATTATCACGCCGAATTGCCTATTCCATAATTATGGCCCAGCTTCTCGTAAGAACACAGAGAATTAGAAACACCCTCATGCATAACTTTCTCTGCAAATAACATATTATTCATTTGAGAAATTGCAAAGACCTGGTAAGGGTTTTGATGTGCTATGAATTTATTATTTTTCTGACCCGCATAAATAGACTTCCAGTTCGAATACAGCAGAAATTAGAGAGAGAAAGAGGAGAGATAAAGATAGAATGTGTAACTCGAGGGGCTGAATGAACAATATCCACAGCTGTCGTCATGGCATTGACCTTTACTGTGGCCCACGGTGACCCGTGGTTCTGCATTTAAACTTTTAAATTGTAAACTTGAACCTTGGCATTTCCAAGCCTCTGTGCAGGGGTGTTATCTTAGGGGAGAGTGACAGTTCGCAAAACGTAACCAGGAGCGGGCTTCTGTCAGCCTTCTTGAACAAAGCTGGAAAAGAGAGAGAGGACACTTACGACTGGATGTCTTTCATAATCACATTTTCCTGAAACTAGGCTCTGTCTTACATAGAAAAGCTGTGATGCTCTGTCAAAGTGGAGTTACTGTGGGTCAAGTGTTTGGCGGATGATAGAGGAGCTGAATGTTCTCTGCTCGTGACTGCTTAGCTCAACTTCTTCCTGCGCTCTGATCCAAACTACAGCAATCAGTGGATCTGTGTCGCCCTGCTCCGGAGAACCGTGCAAAGGACGGAAATAAAGAAATGAGAAAGAATCACCCTGAGGCTACATCCAACACCTACACCACATTCCCCATCACTTTCAGTGGAGGTTTGAAGTTATTGTTATCTCTAATAGAAATACGCTTATGAAGGGAAACAGAAGAAACTGAGAAAGACAGAGAAACAGAAGAGGGCCAGTCTTTTCTATAAGTGAAATATATACAGAACAAAAATAAAATAAAGTAAAATAAAACAAATAAAAAAACTACTAATTAATACTAATTTATTTTACAAACTAATATGATGCACCACAAATGTTTTCAACATTGATAAGAAGATGAAATGTTTCTTGACCACCAAATCAGCATATTAGAATGATTTACAGCATGAAGGATCATGTGACACTGAAGACTGGAGTAATGACTGCTGAAAATTCAGAAAAAATCCTGCATTTTGATCTAAATCCAAAAATTTGAACAGTAGCGTATGTGTATAAACATATTTGTAATTTTCATGTCGCATGATTTGTTTTTTCAGGTAACCTAAAAAATACAGAAACCTAAATCTAAATTTATTGTTTTATTATTGAAACAACTACATCAGGTTCCACCAACAATTTTTTTTTCAGGGTCCGATATGATAGGAACCTCTTTTTACAGTACTGTATGTAAAGTGTAATTATTTATAATGCTTTCTCTAAAACAAAAATAAAATAAAAAACAAATCAAAACAAAAAAAGACTCATTATGTTGTAAAGGTTCTATGGATGTTATTATGTTATGGCCATTTTACATTGATCTGGTTCCACAAGCCCACAGGCCTGCTCTGAGAAAGAAGTAAAGAATACCAACAAGAGCGAAGAGAGTAACAGCGAGAGAAAGCAATAGTCTGTGAGCAATATGCTGACCCGAGAGACAGTGCTGGAGATAGTTGTCCCAGCGAGTGAGATAAAAGCTACATTACATGAAATTAATGGAGGCTGTGTGAGCTGTACATGAATCACTGTTTCAACACTATGAAACAAGTACAAAGGCATGAAGAAATCTAACCACAGCTTCAAAGGTCTGCCATTTAGTCAGTCAGAACAGGCCTGACAGAGGGAAGAGGGGGTTTAGATGAGCAGTTGAGCGAAAGAGTGTGAAACGAAGGAATGAGAAGGATAATACAAGACAAGGACTATGAGAAAGGCACAGTCTGGGAGATAGAAAAAAGAATCGAATCGAATGAAGGGGAGCAGATGAGCATTTGCGCAGCTTGCTTCTCTTCTCTGAGGTGATATCAAACACGGTTTAATGAAAGTTAAATAGTTTCTGTGGAGTGCACAGGTCGGAACAGATGAGATCAGGGTGCGGAAGCTGTCAGTGCCGTTGTTGCGGGAACACACTGTCCCCCTGTCTGCAAAAAAAAAAAAAAGAAAGAAAGAAAAAAAGAAGAGATATGCAGATACAAACCACCCACTACATGTGCCATGTTGATAAAAAAAGATGGGGAGTTTATTTCTTTCCTGCTCCAGCCTTTTTCCTGCACTTGGCATGGTCGTTTTGCAAATACATCATTGTAATTTGAAAGTGGCAACAGGAGATTTATGACAGAATAAGTGGCCTTTTCTGCTGGAATTTATAACGTTGTGGAAAGTGAGCAAGTGCGGTTGGAAAGAAGGAGTCAGGGGGATGCTGTTAATGGTGTTTGAATATGTGGAGGGTTAAAATCACTGAATTGTCTTTGCACTTCTTTGACTTGAGAGGATTCTGCTCTCTTCCACCGCAGACAGAAACAGACAGATTCTTAAAAATCGGCCCTCCCACCATCTGTTCCTTACTGTTCTCTCTTCTTCCTTCTAGATGTTTTAAAGAGACACAATTTCCTCTCTGTATACACCTCTCCCACCTCCACCCAACACAATGTCCGAACTAGACCTTCCACAATAAAGCAAACAGCTCTAAATGAGAGTTTTGTCCTGACCAACCATGACTGTGACGAGTGGCGGGACATTTGGGTGGTCGCACATACGTAGATACTACATGTTTCTAAAAAGCAAATTTCTCCAATAACATCTTCTATGTATTAAATATTTTTATATTATACAGCAATTATTAATTAATAATTGCTCTATATTCTTACATAACGCATTTCATGGCAAACCACTAATAGCATGGGGTCGGTTTTGCAAGAATGCATATTTTTTAAAATAAAAAAAAACCTGTAAAAACAGAAATATTGTGAAATATTATTACAATTCCAATATATTTTAAAAAGTAATTTATTTGTATTATGGAATTTTCTGATCTGCTGATTTGGTGGTCAAGAAACATTTCTTATTATTATAAATGCCGTGTCGCTTTATATTTTTGTAGAAACTGATACATTTTTTTCAGGTTTTGTGATAAATAGAAATTTCAAAAGAACAGCAATTATTTGGATTAGAAATCTTTTGTAACATTATAAATGTCTTTAATGTCCCTTTTGATCAATTGAATTGCTGAATTAAGGTTTTAATTTCTTTAAAACAAAACAAAACTTAATGATGTGAAACTTTTAAACAGTAGTGCATTGCTATAATTTAATAGTGCTGAATCTTTTATGAAGGGTTTTATTCTAACCAGCCACATGACATTTTGTTGGGCATTCAGTTTCGGTGATGTCACCCTGGGTAGCCCCATGTGACATGCTATAATAACAATATCTATGGCAAGAGCTTATTTTCTTTTCCCCCTTTGTATTCCGCTGTAACAGTATGAAAAAAGACAACATCTACAAACTACATTTGTGGTCTGTTCTCCTGATGTAATTTATAATATATCTCATGAATAATTCACTGGAATGCACTAAGAATCTCTCATTTTTTCTCCCCAAATCCTTACGTCTCCTCCCAGGGTTGTTTTCACACGGATGCTTTAAAATGTAATTGTTTCCCCTTTTCACTTCTAATCCCTATTAGCAGTGTTTACAGGAATATATCTAAAGCAGGTAAATACAATACTTATTTTCTGTCAAAATGACAGTAATCACATCCAGTTAACGGACATTTTTGATTAAGGCAACGCATGTTACATAATACAAACATACGTATATTACTACAGTGATATTTCACACATCCTTAAAATAATGCACAAATAATACATTTTTGGGGTTATTCATTGTCTGGTGTAGTAATTTGTTAATGCTTTTGCACTTTTAAATTTCCTGTTCACTGTAGTGTAATGGTACACAAAAATGACGGTTCTGTACGGTTCGGTACAGCAGGGTGAGAAAACTAAGAACTTTTTACAAAACTAATGCAGTAAACTATATATAGGGAGCCCTTACTTGCACATTACTATAATATTAATAATAGAAGTGCAATAAGTAATAATTAATAATATAGAAGTGCAATTCATTATTATTTCATGTTTACTAATGCACTTTATTGTAAGTGTTACCAAAAATGATTTTCTCCAATTCTTTGTTGAAATATAATTATTTACACAGTAGCTGTCATTATTTGTTTTCATGATGGATTTATTTAAACATATATTAAATAATTAAGACATCACAGGTTAAGTAAAATATAATTAATATATAGGCTAAAATAGTGCATTTATTTAGCGAAAGAGTTGTGAGCTGTGGACACTGAATAGCATTTCTGAGGTAAATCTGACATTGTTTACAAGCTGTTTTACTGACGTCTTTCCGCGGTTGAAACACTGACTGAGCTTGATTACACACGATATAATACATTTCAGTAAGTTGTACTGTATCTTTCAACATACCTTCAGATCTTCGTTCATTTTCATTCTGTGACTAGTAGTGAAAAGGAAGAGAAGATCGTGTTCAATGGCATTTTTGTTTGAATTTCAAGATAAAATCAACAAAATTGGAAAGATGACACTTTGTTTCTTATCGAAAGTAACAAAACACAGATCTAAATTATTGGTGGTTAGGTTAAGGCTTGCTAATAATGGTTGGGCTGCAATGCATTACCGTGGGCGCCCCTTTCTGGATTGGAGAGTTGATCGCCTGTCTATGTCTTGCTTGTTTCACTCTCAAAAGTATTTGGAAGTTCACCCAAAAATAAAATGTTGAAATTTCAAATCACAAACTTCCACCTAGTCAATCGACTGCCAGTGAGATGAATGGCAATGATAGCTTTCTCTAGAATAATATAAACCTCATTAGTGTGAACAGACAAAAACGACTGGTGGAAGAGAAAGGCTGACACATTAATTAGATAAATGACAACCAAAAATGAACTGCTAGTTAAAAGTACAGTGAACTTTGGTGAATAAGAGAAGGACAGATTAGATGCGATGAGAGGGTCGGTAAGGCGGTAAGGTGAGTTGATACAGTCTCTGGTCAGTCACGTGTTGGTGCGGGTGAGAAAGAGTGAGTCACAGTGTGATGTGGCACCTGGGTGCACTAATTAATGCACAGTTCCAGTGGCTGAACATTTAACCTCCTCTTGCATGTATCACCCAGTGGCTCCTCGCACTTCCACAACAATAAACACAAACAAACCATTAGAGACGGTCAGTGGCTCAGGCATTCACCATACTTAGTTTCTTTACAACAAGGGACCTCAGCATGAAATGATCACAACACACATACCATAACTCCAGCAGGAATTTTTCACGGGTGGATTGCAGATGCTTAAAAAATCCACATAGTACAGCAGGGTGATCTAATTCAGAGCTGGATTCAAATATACAATTGAGGAATAGCGATAAACAGAAATATGATGTTTGAAGGCTGGTTACACAAGTGCTTCTCCTGTCACCCTAAAGCACTCTATCAAGCAGGTCAAAGGTCAACTGAAAGGCATGACAGGAAAAGAGAAAATAGCACTGAGATGTTCTCATTTTGAAAAGAGGCTCAGAGATGCAGAGGTCGCCCCCGGGCGAGGCTGTGGCTTTCTGATCTGCCTTGTGACTGGTGCTGAGGCCTTTCACATGATTCAACTCCAGCCTAACCTTGTCATCATTAAGGTCAGGGTTATTTATTTGTTCATTTCTCCAATACAGAAACAGCCGGGCATCACAGAGGTCATGTGTGGTCATATACCCTGTGAGGAAATGATAAAACATGGAGAAAATGCATTCTTTTTGGATGGCTACACAACATTAATGGACATCTAAATTGCTTGGTGTGTAAACTGATTTTATTATTATTATTATTATTATTATTATTTGTACATAGCGTAAACATTAAATCATTTTAAATCAAATGAATAAATAACTGATACGGATACACACACACATGTTGTGTTTTCATTTCTAGGCGTAATGGTTTTTATACTGTACAAACTGTACATTTTGCCCCCCTACACTACCCTTAAACCTACCCATCACAGAAAATTTTCTGCTATTTTAGATTTACAAAAAAGATAATTCTGTATGATTTATAAGCTTGTTTCCTCATGGGGGCCAAGAAAAATGACATTTGGTCCCCATAACGTAGAGAATACCCATACACACACATACATACATACATACATATATGACTACAGCATGTATAATTTAAGGAAATATCCCAAATAATTTGTTTGTAATTTATGATAGAGTTGATATTTCTGAAGGACCATATGACACTGAAGACTGGAGTAATGCTGCAGCTTTGCCATCACAGGAGTAAATTACAATTTAAAATAAATTTAATAGAAAACAGTTGTTTTAAATTGTAAAAATATTCCAAATATTAACATTTTTACTGCATTTTTCAAAAACATGAAAAAAAAATCTAACCACCGACTGCAACACGTGTGTGTGTGTGTGTGTGTGTCTGTGTATTATATAGGGCTAAAGAAAAATTCCTGTTATAATACAGTATATCAAACTGTTATCCCTGATAATGATCTATTCTAATGAGTAGACACTCTAACAAATGTCATTGCCCTGCTTTAGACAAGGAGTTCAGCTCCACTGCTTTACATTAGGCCCGATCCTCAAGCATAATAATCCCGTCTTGCTCTTAAAAATCTAAAACACACAAACTGCCAAAGTCATTTGAAAAAAAAAAAACCTTAATTAAGTTCATCTGTGCAAACATTAACCTTGTAAGAGGCTAAAGAGAGGGAAGACAGAGAGAAAGTGAGAAATTCTATGGATGGAGAGAGATCGGGGGAAGGTTAATGAAGGAGGGCGAAGTTGTGTTTGCTTAGACCTTCGTGACGGAGACGTTGGAGGGGGGCAAAGGAGATCTTTCACGGCGAACCGCACACACGTCTCTCGGTTTTACCCGAAGTACTGCACAAACAGGCTCCAAATGACAAGGTGACACTGGGAATACACTACTACGTGACCGCCGCTGGAATTGCCTTCATCCGTTTAAGATGACTGCAGCCACTGTGGACACTGTCGCGCCATTAGAGAGATCTGGAGAATAAGCCACGGAGATAGCAGAGATTATCACGGCCTGTGTGTTCAAAGACCTCCCAAGGGCACAATGACAAGCCACACCGCTGAGACTACAACAGGAAGAAATCTGATGATGCATTATTAAACTGCTCATCGTTATGTTACTGCTGTTCCTAAATTGTCCAACATTTAAAGGAGTAGTTGATATAAAAATGAAAATCCTGTCATCATTTACTCACCCTGATGTTAGTGAAATGCTCCTGCTGCTTTTTTTTTTTTGCCATACAAAGAAAGTGGATGTTGATTAAGGCCTGTCAAACTCAAACAGAAAAAAAATAAACTGGTGAAATGACTTTTAGGCGGATTTTGGCGAACGCTGCAGATGTCATATTTAAATTTTAATGAGTTCAAAATAATTATTGTTCTGCTTACTTGTTTGTTTTAACACGTTACCTGTCCATGTGGTCTTTGGTTCACCTAAAGAAAAAATTATGCTGCATGACCATCTGCTCCCTCTCTCTACTGGTTAAGGTAAAATAAATGCATAAATGAATGAATGAACGGATGAATGCTAGTTTAAATAAGGAAGGGTATTGTGTTTTGCGCATCCTTAATCAGTAGCAACATTAAAAGTGTTTGATGTGCCAGGCACCTTCTTCATTTTTCCTTCAAATGACATTAAATTACATCGCTCAATGTGAGTGTCAGAGAGGTCAGCAGCCACCAGGCACTGCATATGAGTTTATGTAAATGTTTTATATTTTTAAACATATGGCAGATTTTATTCAAAGCATCTTAAAGGCTTTTGGTATGGACCCAGTTTGACTCTAGTTTGTTTCATTTCCGGTCCGCACCCGAGTCCACTTGAAAAGGGGGTCTGGTTTGGTTCATCTCACCTCTGATATGATTGGGGAAAAACAAAAAAAAACAAAAACAAAAGCCTTGCATTGCATTTAAGGCATACGTTTTATCATTTCATGGGTTTCCTAGCAATCAAAACACTGACCTTTGTGTTATTTGCGCTGTACCAGTTATGTACCGTTATGCTAACAGGTAGAAAGCCCTGACTGGATGTTCAAGGGCCCAGTAGAGCATGAGATGTACCTACCCCGTTTGACAGCCCATAGCTCCTTTTATAGGTTTTGGCCATTTTGGCTGTTGGGAGACAGTTAAGATGATATGTTATGTCTCCCCGCAGAGCCACCTTTGGCTGAGTGAGATCTGAGCTAGCCAGGACCACACGGGAGATGACATTTCCATGTCTGTTTAGATAGAGGTGTGGCAGACACATGTCTCTCTACCTGATCGAACTGATAGACGGAAATATATTCATAACCTTCCTCCCTGCTGTTTTCTGTAACGGAATTTGATTTTTACAGCCTTCCAATTAAAAAATGATTACATATTTATTTTAACCCCCCCTGCCAAAGATGATTATTTAATTTGGCTGATGAATATGTTAACTGTGCATTGATCAACTCCGCTCTCTAGTGCACAGTGGAGAAACATTAGCCTTCTTGGAGAGATTTTCAACTACTGTGGCCTTCATACAAACACACACATACACACAAGGACTGTCACTATAAGGCCAGCGGTGCAGGGGTTAACGCTGCTGAGAGCTTTTGCCCAGTGGATTGTTTATCGACTGAAAGAGAAGGTCTTCTTTCTCTGGGCCAGTTAAGTCAGCCTCCCTTTTGTTTGACGCTGCCCATTTGAGGAAAGCTTATCCCTGACCTTCTGCCGCCGAGACTGATGACAAGGACAACGCGCACTAACCTTGACATTCAGTGGGCTAAATGGCTTTTTCCACTAGCAGTCAGCAAACCAGAAGACAGGCAGCAAGAGGCCAAAAACTAATGAATCTATACCTGCGAGAAACTTAGCACAGCCACATTCTTTAAAGCACCAGTCTTTACAAAAGAAGTGACACGTACAACGGTATGTGCGCATGTCTCTGTGTGGTTAAGTGAATCAGTACAAGCCAGTACTGGGAAAAAAAGGGGTTAACAACACCAGCGACTGTATTACAGACAGAGGAACATTTGCATAGAAATGTGACTGAATGGCATTTTTATATATTCAAAATTTGTGACCCATTGCATTTAAACAATTTGGGCCATATAGCAGAACGAAACACAGAAATTACACACTTCACCCTTAAAGTCAATGAGAGTTGCTGTTTGTAGCCCACTGTGCTTCATAACGTATATTTGGGAGTGAATATTTAATCATAAAAAAACAAAACAAAACAGAATGGATTATAATTTTTATTGGATTATAATGGATTTCAATTATTCAATTAATTATATTATATTTTGAAAGTATTCTTTTATTCCAGTGATAGCAATCATTAATTTTCTGAAGCCATTACTCCAGTCTTCAGTGTCCCATGATCCTTTAGTAATCATCCTAATATGATGATTTGCTGCTCAAGAAACATTTCTTATTGATTTCAATGTTAAAAACAATGCTTGTTGTACACTTGATATTTCTGAAGAAACATTGATTTTTTTTTTTTGAAGTAGAATGCTTTTGTAACATGTCACTTTTGGTCAATTTAATGCATCCTTGCTAAATAAATGTATTGATTTCTTTAAAAATAATCTTACTGATCACAAACTTTTTACCAGTATTTTAAAATAAGTAAAATTTGCTTTTATGTTAAATTTAAGCAGGTATGATGTCAGTCAAATTAATGCATTATGGGAATATATTGCATCAGGTTGTTAGCTAAACAAACTGTAACCAAACCATTGCCCAGATACACACAAACATGAGTCCACACACACACACACATACATACAAACAAACAACACATGCAGTAAACACCCCCAACCCAAAGTCACACAGAAATACTATCTAGGGGGGAGTTTTCAGGAGAGCTCCACTTTATGACTGCTGTTGTCAGAGCACTTAGCGCCATGTCCTTTGTTTCTAATGAGATAAGACAGTGTCAGATGGATACAGTACTAACCTTTCTGCTTGTTTACAGTGCAGAAGAACAGGACAGGGGGGTGACCTCTCTAAAGTTTATGGTCCAGCTTGCCAGACAGCTCTGTTTCTAATGAGAGGCCTAGTGGGAGCATGTCACAGCGCCTCTGCTTGGCACACAGAGAGTGTTCACAGACAGGGGAGAGAGAGCTGGCCGTTTTGCTGTGGGCAAACACAAACACTTAAGATTTAAATCTTTAATTTTGGGGTTGTGTGTCAATGTAATGCATTCACTTAGTCAAATTAATTAAAAAAAAAATAATGCAATAAAACAATTCTTAATTCTTAATAATGGATTTTACCAGAATTGAAGCAGAGTTCAAGACTTTCTCCCCCCCCCACTACTTTTTAACTTTGACACAACATCTAAAAACAAGCCATTTGTGGTGCAAGAAGCTGAAATGTCAACTTTTTACACTTTCTATTCATATGAGAATCCTGAGAAGAAGGGAAAAAAAATGGGTGGGATTGGGTATCACAGTTTCCATGCAAATAATAAGCAACACAAATGTTTTTAACATTGAAAATAATGGGAAATGTTTCTTGAGTACCAATTCAACACATTAAAAGGATTTATGAAGGATCATGTGATACTGAAGACTGGAAAAATGGCATCACAGCAATAAATGACTTTTTATTTCACTTTTCCCCAAAACAAGGTCACTCTACAGAGAAAATGAAATGTAATGAGAAAAATGTAACGTGTTTGAATCATCTTGTTTTGGGATATTAAAATACATTTAAATATAAATAAATAAGCATATACAGCAAATATTGATATATGATAATATATGTAATTAATGTGATTAATAAATCAGAATAACATTTGATTTATTCATTTTATAGCATTTTAAATAGATTTACAACCCTAAATGTTGAAGATGAAAATGAAAGAAACCTCAGCAGTGAAGAAAGACATCCATAAGAAAGAGGTTAACAACCCTTCGTAGAAGGGAAAAAAAAAAACAAAAAAACTGCACTCACATATAAAAAACAAAACAAAAAAACTTATACCAGACAACATAATCTGGTTTTGATACAGTGAGGTTTACTGTCACTCCTCAGCCAGCCTGCCACCCATGAAGCTGTCTGACCTTTGACCTTGGCGTTGTAGAGGGCTGATAGATAGAACAGAGATCAGCTTGCGGTGAGGCAGAAGAAGACAGGGCTCTGGCAAGAGCAGAAGAAAACTGAGGCAAAATAAACACTCTCTCATATCCCTCTTCTCCTCTACTGTAACTTAATCAAGCTGCAGACAGTATGTGTATCTTTTTTTGGCAGTGTGTCTCTGTTCTATATCTGAGAGAGTCTGGGATGTCAGGGGCCAGTCTCCTCTCTTTATGAGGCCACGCTGCTACAGCCCTTCTGCACTCCGGCCCAACAGGACAGCTGCTCCACTCTCCCAAATACATCATCCTGTCCGCCAGCCGCTCCCAGGACACCCTACTGCCCCCCCACTCCCGCCCGACTCGCTCTCTTTCTCCTAGCACAAGGTGGGGGAAAGAGGGGGGCCAGATGTGTAGACAGAGAGTCCTTGTCCAGCAGAGGTCAATGGATCTAACAGAGCTACTTTCTGTAAGGAGCTGAAAGCCTTCTACTGCAGCTCTCCATCTCGCCACTGTCATGGGACGCCCGCGAGGAATGCTGAGTCAACCTTTCTACGGGCTGCGAAACAGTTTAGAGCGGCGGAAGAAATTAAGATCACAACCTGCATCCTCCCTCGCTTGTCTCAAGGTTTTAAGGGTGGTTAACGCCAGACCCCAGGTCCACCTCCCCTGCCAAGGAGTTCATCCACACTCCCGAATTCTGGATGGGAATGACACATGTACGCCATCGCACGAGACTCTGAAGTGGTTTATGCTTTCAAATGCATTTTATCTAGCTCTTTCAAACCAGCCGCTGTCAGTAATTTGTGGACATGTGACGAGTGAAAGGGTTAAACAATCACCTTAATGTAATCTTGTTTACTGCTCTGTCGCATGAGTAAATTATTTCACACGGGCTCCGGCCCACTCAACATATAAAAGCTGCCTTATCACCGACACGGCCATTTGCGGTGGCTTTACTGTGCAAAAATTATGAGTCATACTTTTACAGGGCTCTCCAGTTTTGACGGCCTTTTTAATCCCTGAACTCTGCTGAACTGTACATTTCCTTAATTGCGGCGCAGCTTGTAACCTCTGTAATTGGCCTCCCTCCTTTACCTCTGCTTGGAAATGTCTAGACAGAAAGGATATAAAAAAGTTGAGGTGAAATGCAAGAATAGAGATGGATGGAGCGAGGGAGAAAAACAGAGAAGGATGGATTAAATTTAGAGAACACTTCTCTTGCCCAAACATGATGAGCTTCTCATAGGGTGGTTGTTTTATTTCAATAAACAGTAGGATAAAGCAATTACTGCAATTAGGCTCCTCCCACTTTAATATGACTGGCTGTTGAAACATGGATGACCCCTAGACTGATTTATTGACCTGGATAGTCAGATTCACAGATTCAAATCAAATACTGCTGTTCAGATTGTAGTTTTAAAATTTGGAAAATAATGAGCATTTTCAGCTGAATGCTCTAATGCATGTTTAGAATAGTGGTTCTCGATTTATGAGTAGAAAAAAAAAGTGGTTTATAAATTACAAACAGTCATTTCAGGCGGGAACGGGGGAAAGTTTTGTAACAGAACGATTCCAGTGGCTGTGATCAGATAGGGGACCAGATCTGTATTTATTCTCATGTAGCAACTGTCATACTAACGTTCACCAAAGGCCTTACTGAATACTGAATATTTCCATTTTAAAATCCCATTACAAAATCCAGAGGGAACCAATGTGAATTAGCCCTCCAAGTTGGCCTACAAATTGACGTCATGACTAAACAGCTTTAAAAGCTTAAATGTTCATACAATGCTTTTAGAATGGAAAATGTTACTTTAAGCCTGTTAGTCAGCCTTAATGTAAGGCCATATTATATAAAAAAAAAAAAGAAAAGAAAAGAAAAAAAGACCAAAATCACATGCTCTCAATCAAATCCATTAGGTAAATACGCACATACAAAAACAAATATCCTCAGTTTCTTTCAATGTAATAATGTTCCACATAGTCTCCTGATGTTTTTCTTTCTCTCTGGCAATGTGAGTTTCTGCTAAGGGTTAGATGTGTATATGACATAAACCAGTGGCAGGGCCTCCTCTCTGACAAGGCCAGCAGTGTGTTTACCTAGTCATGTTGAATCCACACACTGGCCAGAGGAGGGTCAGCACGAGGCCAGCACATCCCACCCCATAGTCCTGCTATTCATCCCTGTCACTTACGGACAGGCCACACCCCCCACTCTGTCCTTCCTCTCTCTTTCCTAACTTGTTAATATGGAGATGGTAAGTAGAGGTCTTTTTAAGCTTAACACCCCCAAAATTTAGACCAAAAATAAATCAGGTATACAGACCAGTAATAAATTAAATACTCTTGGGGATAACTTCATTAGAATGTAATGAGTGTACAAACTACACTCAACATGCTGAGTTTGTATCATCAGAATGTGTGTGGAAATATCTTACTTCATCTGTGTGCAAGTATGCAGAACAAGTATGCAGTTTCAGGTGTGACCGTCACGGTGGGCTGAACAGACTGACCTCTCAGGGTCGGGTGGGTGGGGATGGTGTTGACCATGACCTTGTGAGAAATGCCACTCTGGTCTGTCTCGAGGGGCAGAAGCACCATCAGAGCAACTCAGATGAACTCTATCTATCTGTCTGTTTGTCTGTCTATTTAGTCTTAACATGTTGAGCTTTTAGAGGTTAGAATTAGTCTCTCTCTAGAGACTAATGGACTGGAGACCATTCTTAAGTGCTTAATGAGGACATATAAACTTCTAACATTCTAATTCATTAAAGTGTTAATGTTTAAATTGCAGAGCACAAGCACAAATAACTAAAATAGCTAAAATAACAAAGGAGTGGCTTCACAACAACTCTGTGACTGTTCCTGAATGGCCCAGCCAGAGCCCTGACTTAAACCCAATTGAGCATCTCTGGAGAGACCTAAAAATGGCTGTCCACCAACGTTTACCATCCAACCCGACAGAACTGGAGAGGATCTGCAAGGAGGAAAGGCAGAGGATCCCCAAATCCAGGTGTGAAAAACTTGCATCTTTCCCAAACAGACTCATGCCTGTATGAGATCAAAAGGTGCTTCTACTAAACACTGAATACTTAGGACCATGTGATATTTCAGTTTTTCTTTTTTAATAAATTTGCAAAAATGTCAATAACTCTGTATTTTTCTGTCAATATGGGGTGCTGTGTGTACATTAATGAGGAAAAAAATGCACTTAAATTATTTTAGCAAATGGCTGCAATATAACAAGGAGGGAAAAAATTAAGGGGGTCTGAAAACTTTCTGTACCCACTGTACATATATATTCACACACACATACACACTCATATATGTAATATATATATATATATATATATATATATATATATATATATATATATATATATATAAATATTATTATTGTGCAAACATTTCCAATAACAATTACATAAAGTTAAGAATTATTATGAATTAATTTATATCGCTTAATGCATCTTTGGTTTAGTTTAAAATTGTCACCATAAATCAGTATTCGCTCACAGCTGAGTGTATAGTCTCATATTGACTGTTATTCTTATGACTACCTAAACAGTAATTACCCCTCTCTCTGCATGTTTAAATCAGCAGCCTTCAGCAGAGCTGAACCTGGCAGCCCCTTGTGCACATTAATGGCCTTTCTTCTTAAAGTCCTGTCTCTCTGACAATAGAGCATCACTGAAACGCCTGTCGTCCAAACAAAGAGCCTTCTCTCCCAGACACCGGGGTCATGCTCTGTAGTGATGAACCTCGCTGTCACGTGAATACAATGTGATTCCCCCATGTGAATAAAAGAATACCAGAGAAAGACAAAGGGAAAGAGAGAGAGCTGGATGTGTGATGCTATTTTGTGTCGCTGTCATGACTATGGATCAAAAGTGCAGATCTGGGGAATTATAACACCACATGTTCTAGAATGCTGTCATTATAATCAGCAAAGTTGTCTACACTGAAAGCAAGTGAACAGCCAGCATTGTTTATTATAATGGGAGCACTCTAGTTTGTCTTGCTTGCAGTGTAGCTGGGGTGTAAGCGGTGAGAACTCTACTCTGTCCTTGGTCCTGTGCTGTCTCTGGCTGAGATTTATGATCGTCTGGGCTGCTGCTGCATGCACTTGGTTCTGATAATTAAAGGGGTCATTATTAGTTAGCTGCGTATGCAGAGCAGGGCAGCGTGAAAGGTCAGAAGGAGGCACAGAGAACCCCAGCCATTCCTCACCTCTCCCAATAGAAACACGGTCACCTCACCCATAAAATATCTACATAGTCACTGTCTACTCTGCCAGCTGAAACTGCACAAGTGTTTAAGGAAATCATTGTAGCAGTACAATGGTTGGAAAAGCTAGTGCTGTGAAGCAGAGACAGAATTATATTATATTATATAATTATGTAATATATATATATATATAATTGTATGAATAAAAATTTACTATAGAGAGAGAGCTCCTTCTATAACATTATTTTAATATTTTATATAGCATATTTATTTTGTTTTTTCCATGGGGCATTGGTGTTCTGCTTCCTTCAACACACCTACCTACTACAAGAATAGGGGCCTTTCAATCCCTGTTAAACTTTCCTGCAGACAGTAAAATATCAAATCACAACGACATGATTAACAATTGTCATTTGTTTTGCCAGTTGTCACTGGCGAGAAAAACAAAAGCATGTAATATTGGAAAAATCCATCAAGCCATGAATATAGCATGAAGAGCCAGCATATTTTGTGCATGTGCATGTGCATTATCTATGACACAAAGGCTGTGAGGAGATGCAACCCTAGGGCTCTGAGATCTTTCTCTCTCCATCCAGCCGGCAGCAGAACCCAACCCTCTGCCTCCCAGCCTGCACACAATCATAATCACCATAATAACAATAATAATAAAGTAAAGGCATACCGGGCTGGCAGCAGTCTTAGCACACCTCAATCAAATTACACGGATGCACGAGGAACATGTCACCCTTGGATTTTTCATTTGCATAAAACAATTACCCCACGGACAGTGGGTTCAATGTCGTCTAGACTACATGCTTCAGATGGTGTCATCAGCCCCAGACACAGTAGACTGCCTATAAATTAGCAATGAGCTGAGCATAGCCAAGATGCATTATAGTGCTTATAAACCCTGAGAATTTATTTAAATAGATAACACATATGCAAATCTTCCTGGCTGGCATGGCAACGATCTTGATAGTGGGGCTCCATATGTGCAGAGAGGGCAGCTGGGAGTGGCGGGCTAAAATGAACCCTGACACCTTATTAGTGTATACACTGGACACTCATTAACTTCCACTGCCAGGAGAAACCTGACCTGACCCGGTAAAGCTCTGCCTTCTTTTAAACCATAACATGCTTTGATGAAAATGCTTCCCTTGTAATGACTTTCTGTGCTGAGTGATCGAGGCCTTGAAGCTGCGTTCTCAATGGGACGGCATTCAGCACTGACAGCGAAAGAGTGATAAAATATAGAAACTATTTCTCATTTCTGTATTTTTGTTGATCTTTATCCTAAGCAGGCTGTTAACCAATACACATTGGACTCCACTGGGATGAGATAACTTTTTAGGCCAACTCTACCTGAATTGAAATGATAGAAAATCGAATTACAGTGTATTTTATCTTAATCTAAAACAAATGTATGCCTTTGAAATTACATTTCACGTAATATTTAGCTAGAAAATAGTTGTGATAAACATTTCTATTTCCTGTGTTTTCATCTTTGATTAGCAGCATATGCTGCTAGCTTAGCATAACATTAACTAGAAAGAAAGCTAAAACAAGATATCATGATAACGTGACATTTTTAATTAGGTATTGCGGAAGGGGGATAGGCTCTTGCATGACACAGATAACCTGTTAATTTTAGCAGTAACTCTGGTCCTGTAGGTATATGAATTATTGTGTCAGAATTAAGCTGAAACGTATATGATTAAATATAACACCCGCTACTGAAGAACTTCTCTACTATTATATGTCTTCTAATTTGTTTCTCTCTTTTTTTCACTCTCTTTCTGTCATTAGAGAAGGGAGGGACTTTTATCTTAACATCTTGATGTCCTTCAGAGCATTTTCTGCATCTCCCCATACAAACACTCACCACCATCACAATTCCCTTAATCAATACAGAATGTTGAGGATGAAACAGAGAGACTGGAGAAATCACATGGGAGAAAAGGCTAGTAACAGATTTTACCTTTCATTATTTATTTAATCAGTGGTTTATATTTATTTATTTATGTATGTGTAAGGGAATCAGCCGTAGTAGAGCGAGTAAGCTGAGTATGTTTTTTTAAGAGCCGCAGATAATTTCTCGAGCTGTGTGGCGAGATGTGTTTGTGTGTTTGTTTATTTGACCTCTTGGCCTATTTATGTTGTTGTGGGAAAAAAAAAAACGACAAAGACATATTCATCTAGCGGTCCACACAAAAGAGAATAGGCCCACTTACCCTTCCATTACTCCACTAAAAAGTGATGTACCAGTCCATTAAAACAACTCTGCGTCTTTGTTTTTTATTCTCTCCCATCCCTTCATTTTAGCAAAGTGCACGTGAAGCATCTGTGAACAATGCTTTCTTGAGCTTGTAAATGTCATTAGTAACGATTTGTGTTTTTTTCGTAGCGTTTCTCAGAGCACCTCATAAACCACCCTCCACTTCCCCTCCCAAACCCCTCTAGCCCCCTATCCCTGCCGGTTGTCCTCGAAGTAGTTGAGCGTTACATCCGCCATCCAGAGATTTTACAGTGGATTCTTTATCAGTATAAACAAAGCAGGTAATGGTGGCTGTTTATTGTACGACGTGCCCCCATGCTAACTTTTATGTCTTTATTGCTTGCATACCAGTTGCCTTGTTTATGTGTCTGTGTTCCCAGCCACTGCCCTTGAACTTAACCCGCTGTCACCCTTGCCAGTTCCCCACCCCCCTCTGCCGGCTCCATCCCCAAATCTCTCAACCCCCTCTCTTTTAGGGATTGTGAATGCCAGAGAGAGAGAGAGTGAGAGAGAGCGTGCCACAAATTTTGGGATCCCCCTGTGATCCATAAGATAAGTCCCACCCATAAGTGGTGATGTCATTATAAGCATTTGTGTTAGGGTGAAAAAGTATTACCGATGGAGACAGATAGTGATATTATAGGTTATATTATAGATATTATAGACATAAAAGGTTTCTTCTGCATTATCAGATAGCAGCCAATTGATTTGTCATAGTGTCTCTCTCATACAGATTATTAAACAGACTAATTTAGACTTTTTATGTAAATGAACAGATTCACAAAAATGATTTAATGACTTATTTTAGAATCTGCTTTGTAAATTAAAGTGTTTTTGTTATATTTGTTATAAATTTACCTGTTCACCCTCCTCCATCCGTTCAAATCCCCTGTAAAAATGTGACTCTAATTAAATCATAAGTTACATCATACCTTGACTACAGTTTAACTACTTCAAATTATGATTAGCTTGTAGCTTAGCAAGGCACAGTTTCAAATGAACTTCCTCAACACTGCACCTTTCATACAGCTTTCATGCTGAGTAAAATCTCTCTAGATCGGAAAATTTAACCATATTAAAATGGGCTCAAAATACTGTGAAGAGGTCCTCACATAAGGTTGGGGACTGCGGGGGGTGTCCTGTACATCAGTGAGAAAGAGGAGCATCTGATGTCTTGGTGATAGAATGGTAATTAATACAAAGATGGGGAATTATGTACTGAATATTCCAGTAGTGTGACAAGGCCACCGACGACAAGCTTTTGCTCACATGAAAAGAAAGAAAGAATGGCAAGAAACAAGCAGGGAAAGGGGGAGAGAGAAAGAGAGAGAGAAAGAAACAGAACAACGTGACATCCCCCGCCAGAGCTCGAGGATTAACGATGAAAAGAAACAAAAGGACAACAGTAAACAAAAGAGTAGAGGCAAAAGGGGGCTCCCCTGATTTCTTTCCCTCTCAAGGAGTGAGAGGGGAAGATATAGACAGAGGGAGTGAGCAAGAGAGGAGCTCCTCTTTTGGGACGGACACATATGGATCTATATGCATGCATACAGTGGCCTGGTATTGTGAATCAAGCAGAGCTAAATCAATGTCAGAGCTCAATCAATATTTAGTCCCACGTGTTCCTCATTGCTCTCCTGCACTTGGCCTCACCTTCCCCATGCTAACATCACCAGGACTTTCACATGTGGGTCAATACACACCAACGAGCCACGACCGAGCAGTAAATCCATTAACCTGCCTGTGCCGTGTTTTAGTTAGAAATGGGAGGGAAAAAAACTTCCGTGAGGTATAAACAAAGACAAGAATAATGAATCAAATCCAAACTGAGAGAATGCAGGTGTTGAATGTCAGTAAATACTGAGGCTATAGGGAGTCTTTCAGTTGGGGTGTCAAATGTTGGCGCCTAGCGCAGGGACTCTGGACACTGTCTGTGTTGAAAAGCTGCAGGTTTGATTTGGTTTGGTCTGAGGGTTGTGTGCATTTGGACGTGTGGTATTAGGGAGTTGTTACCACTACCCTTTAAAGTTATCTATGTTTACAAGCAGCATATGGGTTGGCCTGTCTCTCCTGCCTTGGGCTGTAGACACAACAACACTGCTTGTTAGTGACATCTGCTGGGAAGAGCTGGCTCTCTTGTCTTTCAACCATTACTGAAACAAGTCCAGCCCCTGTCAACGTACCCTCAACTCCCCCAACTTCTCACCCCTATATGTCCCTTAAGTGGTAATGTGTAGACGCTCCTTCCCGCATGCACACAATGTCCTCTTCTCCTTGTTCTGTAACCTGTCCTTGTGTTCTGTCTCCAAAACTCATACCAGGTTAAGGTAGAGGTGTCTGGATTCCTGGGACTTTCCCCTTATGTCCTGTCCAGACCTGTCCGGATTCAGAAACCGTGCTAAGGCACACTAAGTATCCAATAAGCCTAAGTATGCAAGAGTGCATATGTGAGGGTATTCTGTTGTCATTAGTAGGCTACTTTGTGTGTTGTTTTTTTTGTTTTTTTTTTAACACATGCACCTCACCTTGATTAATCTTGATCTTAAGAAGCTCCAAAATATTGTGTGGTTTTTGAAGAACACTATTTGTCCATGAAGCAAACACACTGCACATGTACATTTGCTAACAATTTCCACAAGCGCCATAGTGTATTCAGCCATATAATTTTTCACTTGCTTTTTGTGAACCTTATGTAGACGCTATGTTAGCTTCTTCGCCACATCTCCCACTGGATAGTGAATAAATTGTCATTATTTGATAGCAGCCTTTCCTCTGCAGTCATCTGAAAGGCAGCAGTCATGTCACTCAAACTGTCACTGCCATTGTTTCAGGTCATAAACATACATGAATCAAACTCATCATTCACTAGGACACAGTTAAACCTCAGCTCTGACATTCACACAAGTGCAGCCATAATGGAGTAAAGACTCAATAGAAAGAGTAGAGATTTAAAAAAAAAAAAAAAAAAAAAAAAAAGCCTATTGTAATGGTTGTTTGTAAATAAGTAGTCTCACATGTAAGGACTAGTCCATTGTAACTTGTTGCCAAGAAACTCCCACTTAGACAGGTAGAGGCCATCTGAACGACATGAGCGATAGCCAACCATAGCTTTGTTTTGTTTCCGTTTTGGATAAATCTGAAACAGATGAAAGGACAGTAACAAAGTTATTGTACAGAGGAAATGCATGTAAAGACTGCAATCATAGTCCCTCCATTCAGAAGTATTAAAGGGTTAGTTCATTATAGTTCAAAAATGAAATTTCTGTCTTTAATTACTCACCCTCATGCAATTTCTTATCTCCCCTGTCAGTCACCTACGTAGTTGACATAGTAAACACAGTGCAGCGCTTCCGTGTTCTACGTAAAAACACTGATTCATTATCGGCCGGCTCCTGCGTCAGCATCACACACATGCGTCGTGCTGCTCAAATGTACAGCGTTGACCGATACTGAGCTGGCTTTCAGACGTAAACATGGAAGCGCTACACTGCGTTCACTATGTCAACTGTGAAGGAGACTGACTGGGGAGAGAAGAAATTGTTGAATAAAGTCATTATTTTTGTTTTTGTTATTTTTGTACAAAAATGATATTCGTCGCTTCATAACATTAAGGTCGAACCACTATAGTCACATGGACTACTTAAAGTCGTTAATACTTTTCTGGACCTCAAAAGGTGCAATGACTTTGCTATCTATGTGTGGTTCAGAAACTCAGATTTTATCAAACATATCTTAATTTGTGTTCTGAAGATGAACAAAGGTCTTACGGGTTTGGGATGACATGAGGGTGAGGGTGAACTAACTGTTTCAGTACAGATTATATCACAGATGTAAGGGATGGCACATATACAGATTTTCCTTCTTGCTGGTTCTTCTTCTTGCTAAACTTCTAGCTTGCTAGTAATCAAACATCCTGACTCCCAGAATTGATGTACAATTCTGTCTATATACATAGATGTCTAGTGAATGGACTATGGATCATCTTGGGCCAGGGGTGTCCAAACTCAGTCCTGAGGGCACGCCTGCCAGGAAGTTCTTAGAAAGCCATTATTAGCCGGTTAAGGTGTGTTTAATTGGGGTTGGAGCAAAACTCAAAGAGCAGGACTGGACATCCCTGTCTTAGGCTAAGATTAGTGAATCCCCCACGGTGGACTGATAAGATGAGATTTGATGAATATTTAACTGAGCTAATGATATTTTCTATCCTTTAACATGAACCTAACCTTGAGACAAAGCATCGCATTTTTAAATTTTCATTAAGACTTTATTTAATATGCTTTGTATATTTGGTGCCCACAATATTGGCAAAACCATCACAGACACACACACATTCGCAGATGAGGCTGTTGATGCAGACTGAGCTGAAGGCCAGTGGCCCAAAGGAGACTTGGTCATCACTGGGCTTCTCTCTCACTCATATGAGTCATTAATGCTCAAATGCGATACATGACAAAGACCTGCCGTTTGTATAAACAGTCATACTAGCCTTCAGCTAACTGCACCAAGACAGATACCTGCCTAATGTCTGAGACACGAGACAATGGTAAACAGGAACACACACATTTACTGACTTAAATGCAGATACAAAAATATACAGAGCTGGAATATATGAAGAGGTCAGTGTATACACAAGAAAGCTGTGTAATAAAGGCCATAAAGTCAATATTGTTTCTTTCCTGAAGTTCAGCACAGCTTAGTTAGGCAGACTGTCCCCTCTAGCACCCATCTTGAGAGTCCTGTCTCTATGCCGTCCTGTCTCTATGCCACCCTGCCCTCATGTCACAACACATTTAGGCATCAGTTCTGTATGAGGTGGGGGTGAGTATTTGTGTGTGTGTGTGTGTGAGCGCAATCAAGACAGACGGATGCAGCGGCCGGGTGGCAATGGGCATGTGTGTGTGTTGGTGCCACCGCTGTGGCCCTGCCTCTTTGTGGCTACCCTTCTCCACTGCGAGCAGCCCTCCAGCCATGGATTTGATCTTTGCAAAGGCTAACATCTGTCGGCTGTCATTTTAGAGAGATTGATGACAGGCAGGGGAATGGAATGGAGGGAGGGAAGGATGGATGGGAAAGAAGCAGGAGAGAGGGGTGAAGGGGGTGAGATAGAAGGGCTAGAAGGATAAATGGCGACTGTGCCAGTTTAGGGCTGATGGTGGAAGGAAGGAGGAAAGAGAGTGCAACAGTCGTAAAGGACTGCTGAGGGTCAAGAGTGCAATGTTTTCACAGAAAGAAAAATAATATATATTCCTGTAACCCTGTCCATTGTACCAACTGCAGCAGGCTTAAGTGGATTATGCTTTATAGTGTAATACAGAGTGCTGGACACAGTACTGTCGCTACAATTTCAAAGCAGCAAGATGACACTGACAATCTCTACAATAGCTAACATTATTTTGTACAAATCGTGGCATTTAGAGTTACTAGGATAAGAGTACTAGCAAAATCTGATTCATGAACGATTAATTTTTCTATAAGATGGTTGTTTTCTGTGAATTATTTAGCAACAACTGTTTACAATTCAGAAACGGTTCACAATTCAGTATGAATGATTTGGGGCAGCTCACTCACATACTGAATTAATTGTTATTTTTTGTTATTCCGTAAAACGGTATCGGAAAAAATTAAAAGCTTGTTTGTTTAAAGCATGTTCTGTTTGTTTAAAGGCTTAATTCACCCAAAAATGAAATTTCTGTCATTAGGTACTCATCCTCATGTTGTTCCACACCCGCAAGAACTTCGTTCATCTTCAGAACACAAATTAAGATATTTTTGATGAAATCCAAGAGTTTTTTTTTTTTAATCTCCCATTGAAAGAAACAAAATTACCACATTCAAGGTCCAGAGAAGAAGTAAAGATATGGTTAAAATAGTCAACGTAACTACAGTGGTTCAACATTAATATCATGAAGCGACGAGAACACTTTTTTGAGCGCAAAAATAAAACAAGAACCATGACTTTTTTCAACTGTCTGTTACTCAGTTGGCGTAGTGAACGCATTGCAGAGCTTCCGTGTTCACTTCCAAACCAAGGTTCAGTAGTGGTCGATGCTGTTCACGTGAGCACCACGACGCATACATGTGATGCTAATGCAGGAACCGGCCAATACTGAACCGGTGTTCAGACATAAACACAGAAGCTCTGCAATGCGTACTTAATAACAGCAATTTCATTTTTGGGTGAACTAACCCTTTAAGTCAGACTCGACTCAAACTCGACTCGAGCTGTTCTTGACGACAATATCGCTTTATAACAAAGAAAAGAAAACAAGCGGTAGATGATGTGGATTTTTACAACGCTTGCAAATTCAACCTATCATTTGCCGGTGAATAATGCACCTAACCGGTGAATAACAGGAGATTAAAAAAAATACTGTTCAGGGCTGTGGGCAAAAAAGTACTTGCAGAGGTACAATGGTGGTACCATGGTATTCTTTTGAAGTACTCTGGAGTAAATACAATGTGTGTGTGTGTGTGCATACAGCCAATATGCAAGCTGATAAACAACTAGTTAAAAGTGAGAAATGTTCCCCATACTAAAATGTTACCCTACTTTCTCTTTAGGGTTACTTCAGCATAGCGAGCTACATTTTTTTAGCCAATTCTGCTAACATACAGGACACATAACTTACAGTACGCAGTATTACTCTAAGTCTTCCCAAGACAAATGGACTACATGGATGTCTCTACATGAATTTTCATTATAATCCACTATAGTCTATTGGCGTACCTGCACACGGAGAGAAAGTGGACTCTGACCCTTTGCACATGTTAATTCACCATCAGGCTCAGCTAACAAGGCAGATGCCTCACTACTTTGTCTTTTGTTTACGAGTTAATGGAATTGGGGTCAAGAGGATATGTGTGAAATTCAGTATATCTGTGCTCTTCACATTTATAAAGCAGGTAATTGTTTAAAACACCCTGGCTTTCTGTCTACAGTTCACTAATGGAAAGCTGATATGTTTTCATGTATGATATAATGAAACCCTTTTAATCATGTTTGTTAGAAATAGTAACACAAAAACAGTTGAGACATTTCTTACATTTCCAGATAAGAAGTGGGGAAATATTTGAATATGATTAGCTTCCTTAGAAGGATTGCCTATTTATTTATTTATTTATTTAAAATTTGCATCCTACTCCCTTCATGGTCAAATCAACGGATTGTATTTGCATTATTATTATAAATCCTGTTTGTGAGAATCCTGTATGTTAGACTATTCTGTTTTGCGGATGAATGGGAGTGAATGGGGACTGGAATGTCTTCACGGTAAACATGTAGCTTCCTGACTTGTTGCTACACAACACAAAGTGCTGTAAAACTTTGAAAGCTCATTAAACATGCCACTGAAATCTCTTCTACTCCTCTATGACCAAGGTCATTAACACTAAAGGGGAGAAATAAAGACTGAATAACACTTAAAAACAACAAATAATACAACTCTGTTCTTAACAATAACAGTTATTCAGGCTTTATTACATACCCAACATTTCTTTAGGACAGTTGCATGGATGTCTTTATAACTATCGTTAAAAGCTACTCTGTTAGCTTTGCAAACTGTACAGTGGTGTGGATGAATAAGTGCATTCATCCACAAAAAGCCAACTCCCATAAAAATCATCCTTCTAATAAATCAATCAATACTGTATGCATTTGTCAAAGGGTACACCACAATACTGATAGCATTTTTACCATTAATTGTCCTGCATCTCGCTCTTGACATAAAGCTGGATTCTCCGAATCAATATTAAAGGTGCTGTTTCTTTCATCACGGTAATAATGGAGTAGAAGAGAATGCATCTTTGTCCTTCTTGTATATAATAGGAGAGAGTGCAAAAAAATGCAAAAGAATGTTATGCAAATGCGCTTTATAAGTCAAGCGTAGCATCTTGTCATGACACTGTCTATATTTAAAGCAGGTCACCTTAAACCCACCCCTGCTGCCTCATGACAGTGACATCTGGATGCATCGCGCACACACACACACACACACACACACACACCTCTGCTGTCGCAGGCTGGATTGGAGAGTGTTTATGCAGATTATAATGCACACCGCAGCTAATACGCCATCATTCCAATGCAGAAAACAGAGATTCAGTCACCCAACAGGCCACTACAGAGACTCTCCATCCTGCAGAACACACATCCTACTAAATTTCAGCATGTTTAACATTTTACATGGTAAAGATTCTGATTATGCATGCATATCAGTAACTGTTCAGGGCTGCATGTGTATGAGAGAGGGAGCGGTAGAGAGAAAGAGAGGGAGGAAAAAGGACAGGTTGTGGGTGAGGGATAAGAAGACTGACCACAGCTTGCGCCCTCCCCCCTCCGCCAGCAAGGCCGAATTTCAATAATTTCATCAGTTCATTTGCCTCTTAGAAATGCCGGGAGCCTTTTTCCATCTCCTTCCTGCGTTCCCACTCTCGCCTTGACCTAGATTCGTGCGGGGAAAGTGACATGTCTGCCTGACCAGAGAGCGACCGGCCGCGCTCTGCAGCTCAAGTGCCTATAAAAAATGACTCCCTATCTCCAAATAAGAATAATGAAAAGCAGTGCCATGACAGATTGGACATAGATGAGATTGCTGCTGTGACTATATGCATGCGTCGCTTGCCGGCTTTGCATCTGAAATGGAAAAAGGGTGGGTGGTGGGTGTCAGGCTGTCGCTTCTGACGTTAAAGGGACATGGTCCCTCAACCTTTCACTCAGAGCGCGTGCAAACACACACACACACACACACACGGCACACAAGATTGCTTGGCCTCTGACCATATCTGCTTTTCACACATGGCAAGACCAGAGCCCTCCATGCAAGCTACCTCTGTCAAATAAAACACATTCTCACACAACATTACAGGAGCGGAGAGGACGTCAGAGTGATGTACATATAGGACGCGTACTAAAATCAAACTCGTTAAATAAATCTGCGAAGCGGGCAGAATTCTTGTCAGGGCACTTTGTAGAGATTAGTAAATCAATTAGAAGTGCTGAGAGCCAGCCATTATAGACAGGAGGTTCAGCAGAGGCAGCAGCCAAGATGGCGGGTGGTGTGGCATGATGCCAATGGGCACATGCAGACACCTGTTACTGCCTGTGCGCTTGTAGAGGAAAAGATGTTTCAACACTCACAACGTGTTTCCTGTATGTCGCTACACCTTACTACAATTATGAAAATTGATCCAATCGTGACTTTATCATTGAAAACTTTATGTGCGTAATTACTTTTAATTGTTTACTCTATGGCAGAAATGGCTTCCACAAAAGACAGAGAAGGAATTGAGGACAAAGCAGACAAATTATTTATATATTATTCCAAAACAATTCTAAACGGACTTGATTATCAAACATCGATCAACTGCGTAATTCTATATCATGTGTACACATTATAAATGGCCAGTTATGCGCAGATCACTCACAATTCATGTAATTGTAATAATCTATTGAATGGTTGATTGAAACTGTGCCTTTTTTGGTATGAGTGTAAACCTCTATTCATAAATCAAAGTTTGGCTAAGCTTTAAATTATTTTTAGAGAAATCATGTCTAAACCATGGTCTCTGTGCTCTCTGAAAGTTAAGAGACTACAGATAACAGTTCATTTGTGATCAGGGGAGGAGAAAAGCCACCTCTGGAACAAAGACGATACCTAATTGGTCGGAACTCCTCAAAGAGGTTGGACACCTCAGTTTAAATGGTTAGTACATTAGATTAGAAATGAGATTAAGGCAAGACAAAGAATAAGACCAAGATAATGAAGAGCAGACAAGCAGTTTCATTCAAGCCATCCAACTTACTCTCGTCTCACTCACTTTCCTTTCTTTTACTTTAGTTGTTCTTTCTTTCTGTTGAGAGTCTCTTGTTCCAAGCTAAGTTTTGTCACAAAGTTTAATCGACTCTTCGGTCTTTGCCGCCTCAACTTCAAACTTCAGCTACGAGGGAAACTCCATTCATTTGCCAGCACACCAGAGCGTGATTGGTTTCCTACTGCATCAATCCGGACCGAAAAGACCTTCAGCAAATCAAGAAACCTGGGAAACCCCTTTCTCCAAGCCAAGGCCGTGACCAGGAATCCCCATTTAAAGACACAAACGACAAACACAAGTACCTCCAGATTCTATAGCTGAACTGGTGCATTGATATAAAATCTAATAATTAATTTAATGTTAATTTAAATCATTAAATTAATGATTGCTGGTTCGTTCAGATCACGTCTAATGAAATGCATTTATAGCTAGAAACTTTCATAATTTCTCTCTCTTAAACTCATTCTTTCCTCTCTTCCTTTTTTCTGCAACTCGTGCGAATGTGTGTGTTAGATATTAGTTTGTGTTAAGATAATCAATAAAGTGTCATTTATATTTTTAAAGAGAAGTGTCTTGTGTTATGTGCTTACAAATTTAATGTCTTAAATCTGTATTACCTTGCTAATAAATAGTGTTTTTCAGAGCTTACAATACGGTCCGTGGAAATGAACGCTGGACGATTCAGTTGCTCGGTCATAAAATAAGTGACTCGTTCAAAATACCCTATGAACGAATTAATAATTTTATTTGAGCTTATTCGCTTACATCAGAAACATTGTAACCTACAAGTCGTAAAATGACTAGTTTTACTATATAGTAAAAACTGTGTGTGTCTGTGTGTGTATATAGTACAAAAATATATAAGACACACTAAATTAATCAAAAGTGTCAGTAAAGTCTCTTAATTTTTCTGTCTAAATATTAAGCAGCACAAATGTTTTCAAAATTGATAAGGTGAATGTTTCTTAAGCACCAAATCAGAAAATTAGAACGATTTCTGAAGGATCATGTGACACTGAGGACAAGAGTAATGAGTGCTAAAATTCAACTTTGCCATCACTGGAATAATTTAATTTATTTGATCAAAGAAATGCAGGATTGGCAAGCATATGAGAATTTTCTAAACATCTTACTAAGCTTTTGAATGTGCTAATTTTAGTGTGTTACTAAACAAGGCTTATGTTAAACTTCATTCTGCTTTCAGCATATTCTGTATATAAGAAGCGTAATAGATTTACAATTACTTGACACAGAATCAAAATCTAGACTAGAGGCAGAACTAATGAACTAATGGATGCAAACTTTACACCATTCATACAGTACAACATCTCAGGACAAAATGAACGGTGGCACAGTTTCCTGCCATCTTGAGGTTATCTGACTACAGCCTTAACCAGTCTAATGATGAGACGATGCCATGTCAGATGCCATTGGATTTTTCACACCATAGGACCCTTGACTGATGGGAGCTGATGTTGTTATGTTGAGCCATGGGCATCCGAGAGGGAAGAAAGGTCACTTGTGATTGTCTGTGACCCAATAAGGAGGCTTTTCACCCTCCAAAGGCTTTACTGATGTGACATTTGGCAGATATGTCCAAACAGGCATATGCACAGACACAAACAATTTGACAGCATTCACAGTGACCCTTTAAGCTAGACTGGACATAATTAAGATCAGGCCTTGCCCACATAAATAAAAATAACAAACAGGTCAGTTCAATACTATCATACTGGAAGAAACTTCATTAAAAAACAGTTCACCCAAAAATGAAAATTCTGTCATGTTTTCCTCGCCTTCATGTCGTTCAAAATCTTTTGTGGAACACTATTTTGAAAGCTATTTTGAAAACAACACTGGAAAAAAAAAAAAAAAAAAAAACACTTTCAAGAGAGGACCCCCCCCCCCAAATATCTTCTTTGATGTTCCACAGCTAAAATAATCTCAACCCCATGCACTTTTTAAAAAAAATTTAACACACTCTTAAATTGGTATTAAACAATATATAGTTACTTCTTTTAAATCTTGTCAGCTCAGAAAAAAAAAGGAAAGAAAAAAAGAAAGGGAAAAAAACATGTTGGAAACTATTCTATGCATGTCCCCTGATTCATCCACAATCCTTTGCTCGGGAGGGGGTGAGACTGTTGCGGGGGGATGATGTGGACAGGTTGGCACCAGAAGCATGTCGCGGTTAAGCAGAAATTAAGCTGACATGACCCTGCATAGAGCAGGTAAACAGAAAGCCTGCTTTGCCTGAGGTTACCATATGGCAGCAACACCAGCAAAGCGACCTGGTGGCTTTAGCTTTGCTTGCAGGGGATGTTTTGCTACCTGCTGTCCTTTTTGTTCGGTTTTGCTTTCGTTGCCGTCTCTCAAACTGTGACAGGCCCTGGCTGAGAGCAATGGGTTGTCAGGTTTGGGAAAGAAAAAAAGAAAAAAAAAAAAAAACAGGAAGAAAACAGCTACACACTTTACACACATATACCAGAGCAAGTGAAAAGAAGAAAAGAGAAATAGAGGTGGGAAGAGAGGGAGCATTCGCTGTGGGTTGCCAGCCATATGGTGTTAGGTCTGTATGCAGGGCTCCTTAAGTGAAATTTCTGGAATGACCCGAGGCGATGAGCAGAGCAGTCTCCGCACGGGGAGACCGGCTTCACTCTAAAACAGTTTCTGCAAATTATTGATGAATTGATGCTTAAACGCTATGGCAGTGATACCTGCACCCACTCTTGGCGGTGACTCAGCCTGAAAAGCTTATTTTCTCATAAAAAAATCGTGTATATTTGCATATGTTTGACTGGTCTGTGTATTTTGTGACATGCCAAAGTACAAAAATGGAAACCTGAAGCAGTTCGGTGTGCATTGATTTTAGGGAAAATTAACATAGATATTCATTTGAAAAAAAATAAAAAATAATAATCTGCCCCCAGCTTCCATGAGTTCTGAAGGGGGGCGTTGTTGAGGAGACATGTGTTGTGATGCCTCAAAGACATGCATAAATTATGAGATGGTGAGGGCCTCTGAAAAAGAGAAAATGTTAATTATCAAGATTGTCATTGCCCCCCTTTTCTTTTAAACACCCCCCCCCCCCCCTTTTCTTTTTTCTTCTCTTTTTTTGGGTATTGTTAATTAGCCTTATTACAATTCTAATTGGTTGAGTTTTACCCATCTTAGTCGATGACAGCATTATGAAGCTATTAAAACAGATCCTCAGTGGGGTGAAAAGTCTAATCAACCAATCACCTCTGATATCTGAGAAATGAACCTTGGAATATTATCATTTTGATCCTTTGTCCTTGTAAAGTGTGCTTACTTCTTTTGTGTTAATTTGAGTGCCGTGTGTTTGTTTAAATATGTCTGTTTAAATCCTTGCTTTTCTGAAAGAAGTTTTACTAGAAAACGATCAAAAAAAATATTTTTTAGATACCATTAATTAAATGATCATGAAGAGCATGTTTTTTGGATGCTATACTCACATGTAAACAAAAGTGAAGAGAGAGAGAGAGAGAGAGAGAGAGAGAGAGAGATGTTAGAATAATTCTCTAAGAGTGGAAAGAGTCAGTGGTGCCTATTGGCAGTTCAGGGTAAATTGGTACCGCTGTCTTCCTGCCAGAATCCAGACCATGAACAGAATAAACACCCTCGTTAAACACTGTCAGAAATGCTGACTATTAAGTCAAACCAGACAATGTGCTAATTAGTACATTTGCATATGATCATGCAAATAAAAAAGCTGAACCCAAACCTGTATTTGCATGTAACACAGTTGGGCTCTGTGCTGCAGGCTTGTTGCGGAGCAGAGGAGGTTACCACCGCCATCAGCTCACTGACCAGTTTATACTCACTAAGCATGCATATTTCTTCAGAAAATGCTTTAATGATGAACTAAAAATATGATACTTAAAAAGTAAAGCAAACAAAGACTAACCAGAAATATTTAATTAATATCTGATAAAGAGACAGACAAACAAATGCGGATGGATGGATGGACGGATGGATGGAAACAGATTAAAGTGCAGAGGCGACAATAAATGATCAGTTCTTTATTAAAAAGTAATGCAGCAGAGTTAACTTTGAATAAAATTATATTTGCAAGGCATTACTGGAATCATCTAAGTAAATGGTTCAAAATCCCAGAAGAGACTTGGCTCATGCAGAATAAAAGCACTTTCTTCATTTGAGCATCTCTAAAGGTTAACTCCTCCTGGACAAGATGTCTGAGGAAAGACCAATCTACAGTCCACCAAAGTGTTTCCATGCTACATCACATAGAAACAGGGCTGAACTCAAAGGTGCTGGAAATAGTCAGGCATTTTTAACTCCTTATTTTCATTCACTGTACATTTCTAAAGGACAAGAGGTAGGCGATCAGTTAAGCCCACTAACGTATATGTGACACTTAGCTGAGCTAAGTGACGTAACCTACTGATAATTCAGGACTGCACCATATAGTTAAAGTCAGGCTTAAAAGCCAGGCATTATTCTTTAAAAGTCCAGTATCCGGTATGTTTTCTAAAAAAAAAAAAAAAAACTATAGAAAATAAGTGTTTTTTTTCTATTCATACATGCATTTGTTCTTTCAAAAATGTGATGAGGAAGCTAGATTTACAATTTTTATATACATTTTTAAATGTAATTTAAATTCTTCTGAAAATCAATCTTACATAGCTCCATAAAGAAAATTATGACCCAAAATATGGCTATGAAGATAAAACAATAGTTCTAAACGAGCCCCCCTCATTTACACTATATACACTCATACATACTCAGACACAAAGCATGATTAGTACACAATACCATATGTTTCTGCTTTAATTGCTAGCATTTGATCCAGCTCTTGCATGCTCAGGCTGTGGGGCTTTTCATAACATAAAAAAAACAAACAAACACACACGTTTTGCTATCAAAGTGAGGACATTCCATAGGCGTAATGGTTTTTATGCTGTACAAAACTTAACCCTCACGGAAAACATTCTGCATTTTTACATTTTTTAGTATGTTTTTAAAGCTGTTTGAAAAGTGGGGACATATGAAATGTCCTCATATTTCATGTTGAAGTTGTAATACCAGTGTCATACCCATGTCATTATACACATTTGTGTCCTGATATGTCACAAAAACGTGCACACACACACACAAAAAACTGTGTGAACCTGATTGGATGAGATAGCTGGAGTCTCAATGTAACGCTCTCAGGTCCAGGCACTCTGTCAGTTCAGGGCGCAGCAGTGCTCCGGACTGACACGGAGGACACGGACAGGGCATCGTTGCGATATCAATTCTACTCTAGCTTTTCTCCACACTCACAGAGAGGAGAAAGGCAGCTCGTGTGACCCAGGGGAGGGGTGTTCAATGTCGTCTGCCTGCTCGCTGAGAGCTGATGGCCTCCAATTGAGTGCAGATGCAGGCATATCATTTGAATAAAGAAATACCTCTGATCTATGGTATTATCTTGACAAGACAGCGGATAATCAGCTGCTCTGAGCTCGGCCATTACTGAACTCTTTTGTTTTACTTTTCAGCACAAATCAACCCCTGCCTTTCCCTTGACAGCTCCTATTTTACTTTGCCTCTCTTTTCTTCCTGTCTTCCTTAAGGACAGAAACACAATGTGAGCATAACATGATGGAAAGACAAATTGAGCTTTGCGATTCTGGTTGCCACCTTCAATGTGTAATGAATGTTAAAATAAATTAATATATATATAGGAGATTCAAGACAAACAAATATATTTTACACATTAAAGTTGTGAACTTTCAATATAACAGATTAATTAGACAACAGCCTGAAAAGTGAAATCAATTGATTTTGTGCATACAAGACATTGCAGCTGTTTTAATAAATGATTCAGTAAAAGAATTATGCATGTCAGGCAACAACACAAAAACAAAACAAAAAAAGCTACAGTGAAACGTGATGCAGGAGAATACCGTGATTTGCTATTCACTAGAACTGTAAGATGCATAATAAGTATAGTTCAGTGTCACTGTGTGAGTGTTTCTTGTGATTAGCAATGTTAAAAACAGTTGTGCTGGTTAAAGTCATCAAGAAATCATTATAGACCATTCTTCTTCTTTTTTTTTTCTTCTCATTCCAGAAGCCGTTTCACTTGGACAATTGGATACACGTCACAATAGGGAAGAAAAGACTATCGCAACTTCTGTTTCATGCTGGCTTTAAGATTCTGCAATTTTTTTTTACGATTTTTGGATGATTAAAAAACAAAATGTTTCGACTTAATCTGTCCTTGCTGATTAAAACTAATAAAAAAAGGTATGTCTGGTTTTAACACTGTAATTCGATGAATTACTGCTCTTAGAATCACTATAAAATGTACACAACATTCTCTTTTACAAGATGTAATATTTTTAATATAATTTATAAGACTATAATTAGCCTCATTTACATAATACATATGATAATATAAATAATTAAACATGCGCATGATTTTGAAAAAAAGGCATGTTTGCACTTCATTTGCAATAGTCATGACACAGCACTATTAGCATCTGGTTACACTGGATTGTGGCTAATTAGCGATTAAGATACAGTTTTGAGCACTGAAATAAAATAAAAAATAAATTGTGAATTTGTCCTTCCCTGTTAACAAAATGAGATGCTCTTAAAAAAAGTACTCTTTTGAACTAAGACCATCTACCATTCTCCAACTGTGTAACACAGGAATTAACAAGACAGTAATACTCGTTAACAGTGCACCTGCTATGGTTAGAATCCATTGATTGCGCTTTGTTGTGCTGTAATATACTGAGCTGTAGTCTCAAGTGACATGGATAGCATAGGTATCCAGAACACCATAAAAGGGAGACAAAAATAGACACTCCTCTGCTCTACGTGTGTGTGTTTGGACATGAGCGTTACAGCGTAACGTATGATCTCTCCACATCGCGAACAGCTTTCCACATTGCATGGCTGTTCAACCACAGTTCATTTTGGTGGCTGTTCATCTGCTTTTTACACACACACACATGCACCTCATCGTCTGCAAGGGCTCTCCAGATCACTCCCCTTTTAGATGCCAAAAGTTAAATCTATATTTAATAGGCTTAGAGATTCGGAAATCTAAAGATTTCTCCACTGGCTCAACTGTGCATTGTTTTTGTTTTTCTATTTTCTCCCTTTGCATGTCTTCCATTTGTTTCTCGCTCGCTCTTTTCATCTCCATCTGTTTCAGGATGCACATACAGTATTTTTCACCCCTAGTGCCTTATCGTTTCTTTGCGGTCTTTTCTTTTGCCGTTTTTTTTTTTTTTTTTTTTTTTTTCCCCATCTGTAGTGAAAAATGTTTGAACTGAACGGCTGCTTAAGATGTGGCAGAGATTGAATACGAATTATTCCCCCAATCTTAAAGCAGTGGCCCTTTGCATAAATAATAAAACAATACAAAAGGAGTTGTGTACGGAGGAAGCTGTCTATGGTGCCACATGAAAGGACACATGTAGACTCACACAGGGGACTCATGGGTGCTTCACAGAAAAAAAAAGGTTTCCCGAATAACGCACGGGATTACAACAATAAAATACTGTGGCTTCCTTCACCTTCCTTCATAATGAGGACACACATTTCTGGGTTCTTCATAAATCTGTGAGCCACGGTCATGCCCGGCTCTGGTGAAGATCATGGCATAAGTTGTTGGTGAGGGAAGCTTCCACTCTGACACATTTAGATTCAGGATTTATGAATCAGCTTCCTGTAAATGAATAAATTGGAATTTGAATTTCGAAATGGCCGGTAGTTTGAACAAAGGGAAGATATTCAGCATAGTAACAGCATTACATCATTCATTTTGACAAATTGTAATAATTAAATACTAATTGAGTATTTAAACTCTCATCTGTAGTATTTTTCTCAACTACTGAAATAGGTTTCTCTAAACTTTAAATACTGTCAAAACAGTATTTAAAACATTCACATTTTTTGTTCTACAGTGCCTCAAAAAAATCCACCGCATTGTGAGATTAAAGTAAATAGTAATGTTCGTATTAAATAAATAAAAACTAATAATAAAATAAATAATTCTGTTGGAATTATTCAATTATTGCTGCCGGACGCGAGCGGTGCGACGCGTCAAAAGACAATAGAAACCCTTATAATCAGTGATAATGCAGCACGGCAAATTCTCGACAGTAAACGGATTCCCCGTTCTATTTCTTAAGTAGTCCAAGTGCTTTGCAATGGTCAGTTTGTCAAGTTCATCGTAGACAGCTTTTAGCTGTTGCGGCGTGACGCGATAAAAGTCGTGTCTGGTGTAGACACATGTGAGTGCGAAAATACCCCTGGATGATTTTTTTTGTCTCATAAATAAGCCTATATGATATGATATAGTTAATATAGTCAATATCATATGAGTAATTGAGCAATATCACACAAGTGAGCTCTGTATTGGCGGACGTTGTACACATGAGCACCACCACGAATGCGTGTGATTCGTGACACGATGTAGGATTTGGCCAATAATGAGGCAGCGTTCTGACATAGAACTTGGAAGTGCTGCACTGTGTTTACTATGTGAACAGCGTAGGAGACTGAAATGGAAGAGAAGAAATTGTTGAATAAAGTCATTATTTTTATTTGTTTTATATTTGTTATTTGTATGTTTTGTATTCTTGTTGCTTCATAACCTAATAAATATTAAGGTGTAGTCTGTAGTCACATGGGATATTTTAACGATGTCTTTACTACCTTTTTCTACCTTTACTACCTAGGCCTTGAAAGTGGTAATAACGTTGCAGTCTATCAGATGTCACAAGGCTCTCGGATTTCATCAAAAAATGTCTTAATTTGTGTTCCAAAGATGAACGAACGTCTTAACAGGTTACTAACACTTTAATTCCTCAATGCTCAATGACGTACTCATTTAAAGCATATGAATTACTCAATGGCTTTTAAAATTTAGACTTTTAAAATTTGTAAATTTAGACATTTACTGCCACCTACTGGCAGTTTTAGTTTCTTGTTTGGAGTATCATTACATTAAAACGCACACACACAATTTTTGAGATTGTTTGCCGAAAAATGAAAATTCTGTGCATTTACATATACTCACATTCATGTCGTTTCAAACCTGTATGACTTTCTTTCTATTGTGAAGCATAAAAGATGTCATTTTGAAGAATGTTTGTAACCTGGTTTGGTCTATAAATATATCTAAATACCAATTCAGATGGAGCTTCTGAAAAAAACAAACAAACAAAAAAGCATAAACGTTTATGCGTAATAAATTCCAAATTAACTTAAATATTTCTATTCTAAAGCTTACTTTTTCTAATGTCTATTTGCTTTTGCTAATGTTTTTCTCATTTAACACAATAATGACTTTTATCTTTTGGGGGTATAATCTCAAATATTTATATTATTTCATAATTTGTTACTCCATAATGCCTCCTAAATTCCAATATAAAATCAAATTTGATTTTAAGAAAAGAGGATTAAAATATAACTTTGATTTAAATTTTCAGTCAGAAATTGAAGTTTCATTTTAATTCTCTTTCTTAAATTCAAATTTTGATTTTATATAGGAATTTATAAGGCATTACCAAATAACAAATTATGGAATAAAAAAAAGGCATTCTTAACTCAATTCTGAATGCTGCACAAGCCTGATCTAGATAACCCATGGTCAGAGTACTATGTGATATTGCCATGTGGTGGCACAAGCAGACATCTTGTCTAACTCATTTTCTCAGAGCTGCATCTGGCATGAACACAGCCCTCTTCAGCTGCTGCCTGTCAGCAACCAGCCTAACATGTAACCCCTGACTACCACACTTCTAAGCACTAACAATTTATCTATCTCACCAAAAACACACACACACTTTTTTTTCTTTTCAGTGCTGGTTTAACAGTAAACTACACATTGTCTTTAAGAAATAATTCAAATCCAAAAAACATAATCTAAATATCCCCATAGCTTTTAATACAGTCAGTCAAAGCGTTCACTGAACGGGGTTGTTCGACTCGCTATTTATCATCACTCCACCTTCCCTTCCACCATTCGTCCTTCCTCGTCGTTGCATTTTGTTATGAAGTCTGCATGTGTGTTAAGAGGGATTTTGTTGTCCCTAGACACCAATTTACATAAAGTGCAAGCCATCATTGGTTCAAGAGAAGCAAATTACTTCCCTGACAAGATCACCCCCACCCCTTTTTATTATTTATTAATTTTTAACGTAGCACAAGCCGAGGTTGTTAAGAGCGCTTAACCAGATATGCAAAATATCACTTTTCCATGACCATGATCAATGAGGAGAGGAGTGGGAATGAAAGAGAGCGAGAGAAAGGAGAGAAAGAGAGAAAGCGCTAAGTGATTGAATTAAGTGCTGGGCCAATCATTTAACAATTCCCTGAGGTTCGCTGTGTGAGAAGATTCTTTCTTAAGCTTGTGCTGTAGCGAACCTCGGATAATCACGCACTCCCTACTGCACCAATACCACCTAAATTCCCAGTCACATATACTGAAAGCATGAATTGGGTGCTCATACGACAACAATGCACTGAACACAAGAGGAAAAAAAGGACAACAGAGCTATAGCATCACTTTAATTTCCTTGCTTCATCTTAGCAAGAGTGTGCTTCTCATGACGCTGAGCCCACTATCTACAGCCATTTGTCAAACATGCCTTTTCATCAAATTTAAAGTTTCAACCCAGCTGAGAAGAGCCCCGTTAAGGACACTACATTACACAAAAACATATGAGTGAACACTCACCGGGCTGCATCTGATGGCAGCGATGTTTCAAACATGAGACTTCTTTCGAACTTTGAGTGTCACTTCACACCTGAAACTAGAAATGGAGTTGCTATGCAAATCTACAAGTAATTAAACAAGCCAAGTAAATTAAAGTACAATTAAAACGTGAGAGGCCCTTACTCTGTCTTAGTTAGAAATGACTAGACACCAGCACATCTGTGACCTTGAGTTGAATGCTAGAGACTGATAATAAAGAGGAAAAAATATCTTGGGGGAGATCATTCATTTTCTCACATTAGGTTTTTGATGAAGCTCGAATGTTCTTTTCTTGTCTTGTCTGGCAGCACGTGTAATGTAGCATTTTTGGGAATTAATGCAACTCACTAAGTAAGATCCAGAGCCTATTGTAGTTCAAATGTTATTCTTCTTCGTCAAGTCTATGAACAATTCTCAGTCATTGTGGTTTACTATAATAAGCAGCACTTTGATGAAAGATGCTAATACATTTCTTCATTATAGAGCAGCAATTTCACATGGCTGCATTTGAAATTCAGTAATCTGCCTCATACAATGGGATCCAAATATTCACTAGTGAAAATGCTTATATTTTACATTTTCACAAGATCTGGGAAAGTTCAATGACTGTTTTTGAACTTCAGTACAAAGACCTTAACATGGTCAAGATCATAAATTTACTTGCATTAAATTAATATAGCCATGTATTACAATACAAATATATGACTATATAATGTGTAGAGGTAATTTGTATATTAAATTATTTTTAGGAATAATATTCCGCAGTCATAAATAACAGTTTTTCCTGGATCTGTGTGTCGATCTATTAAAGTGGCTACAAGCAACACATTACCAGGTGAAACAACAGTCTATTTTTGTTCACTAAGATTATGTGCCATTGCATCCACATGTTTGATTTGATCTCCAGAAAAAACAGTGCAGAGGTCTGGTTTTAATAATAACAAACCCTCCCAACATGATGGCATCTTATGCCGCTTTCATGTGTGGACATTGTAGCCAAGTCTGGACGGGACGTTCAAGACCGCTTCACATGTTTTCCTATAAAGTTACACCCCAGCCCCAAACCAGTCTTTGTATAAGGCACCCAGTCTAGACTATTAAGTTGAAGCACCCCATTCCAGAGCTTTCTTCCCCACAGACATCCAGGAAAGCTCTCTAAATAAGCACATTTCTTGTCAGTTTTGACAGTGATGTCTCGTTTTCTGAGGCTGAGCGAGGAGGAGGAGGAGGAGGAGAAGCCCATGAATTCAGCATTCGCCTCGGGCCTCTGTGAACACATCTTTCAATGGTCACCTTGTGTTATTAGCAGTGTACGGGTGTTTGGTAACAGAGCTTGTGGGCATATTTCACGGCAGAGTGTTCCCATAACCACATACAACAATGTTTTAATATTACACAGCAATTATACAAGCCTGTGAAACATTTGTAAAGGTTTGTGTCTGGATACAATTCTATGGTGTTCACATTCAAGGGACATCAGAGGGCTGCGTGAATTAAAAAAAAAAAAAACTATCAAATCTCAGCATCATTAATAATAAAGTGACTTCTGAATGTCCCAAGAACAATGGCATTGTGTGTGGAAGTGAAGACAAATTCTTTCCTTTTTCTCTCTGTGACGCTCCTCTATCTATTAATAATATTCACATCTCTTTTTTTCCTGCTAATGTGATTTTTAATCAGGGACTGAAGCTAAGCAATGTAATCTTGAAAATTATTAAACAGACTTTTGCGACCAACGACTCTTGATCTCGCTCTGATCAATTGCACAAAAACTGTTGTTATAACGGAAGCGATAAAAATCAAGGGTGAGTTTTTTATGCACTGAAGTTTTGGAGTTATCTTTTCACAAATACGAAAGGAAATCTACTTCAACTTCTTGTTGAAATGGATATTGTATTGCTCAAAGGCTGATGAATGCAGATTGAACTTTTCATTTTTATCACAAGATATAAAGCGAACAGTTCCTGTTTTAATCTTAATGAATTAAGCATAAAAGAACAATCTCGCCTGATAACATTTAAGTGCATAATTCTATCTCTATAGGATAAGGTCTTTAAAAATATCCCATACATTTTGTTCTGCTATGGTTCTAGGAGGTCTTGAAGTGTCCACTTCAATAAGCATCGAGGTATCCTCTCAGTCACCGTGCAGAAATCTGTATCCAGAAACACAGAGCCGAAGGGAGACAGTGTGATTCAAATCCTTTGGTCTTTGTCAGCGTCTGGTTTTTCCCAGGATTGGCTAATGATAGTGGCTCCAGTGAGTCATCTTTGGGAATGATGATCAAAGCCAAATTAAGTCTGACTTTTATGCAAAATGTAATATGTAAGCCTCCAGCAATGTCTTCGCTATTGATTTTTTTCTTTCCCTCTCTCCATTTTTATCCAAGCACAATACACAGTGTGAAATTCGAAGAAAAGGGTTCTCTCCGCAAAAAATGATTGGGGTATCCGGAGTTCTGCCTGTTTGCATTTAGAGTCAATTTCAAATATAAATGGCCATGTTAGAATACTTTACTCACAAATTGTGTTGAAAAAAAAAAAAAAAAAAACTCGTATTACAAAGTAAGTACAAGTAATAATGGTACATTTGTAAATTCCCTCATTCTGGGCAAAATAAATACATAAAAAATAAATAAATAAAGTTGTAAGATGATCACAAACACACACACACACACACACACACACAGAGAGAGAGGTTTGTTTTGCTATAAAAGTGAGGACGTTCCATAGACGTAATGGTTTTTATACTGTACAAACCGTACATTATATCGCACCTACACTAACCCTACCCCTAAACCTACCCATCACAGAAAACATTCTGCATTTTTACATTTTTAATAAAACATTGTTTTGTATGTTTTTAAAGTGAAGGGATGGATTCTGCGGCCTACAAAGTCCTTGTGAGACTTGAAGCTGGCTTCTGAGGATGAAACCGCAAACTATTCTTCAGTAAAATGTTCTTCAATTTATTTATTTTTTAACTCTGACCCCGGGTCTTTGGGTCTTTACCTGTACAAATTTCACAACAGAAGCTATTTTAAATATGATGACTAATTAATTGTTCTCATAAAACATGTTTACGTCATGATACCAGTGTAATACACACATGTCATTATACACATTTATGTCCTCAAATCCAAAAAACAAAACAAAACAAAACAAAAAAAAGCACACACACAAAGTTTGGGGTCAGTAAAATCTATATTACATATGTATATTATGTATTCATAAAGATGTTCACTGTTTATGAACGTTAATATTCAAAGATGAGTCCAATTGTCCCGAAATGACTTTCACTTGTGTTTGATTAGTGCTGTCTACTAGTTGTTTTGTTTTTCCTACAACAATAGTACTGAATAGGTCTAGCTCATACTTATAAATAAAACACAGTAATGCGGAAAGCAACTAAATCATACAGTGTGTAAAAATTGCCTTTCTTGACAGGAAATAACGCTCCAGGAACCATGTAATTCAATAGACAACTCAAATGCAACTCTATGAATGGCTCAGAGCTGTTTATTTACAATAAAAACAGCCACTGTAATAACCCCAAATAAGTCAGAGTAATAGTAAAAGCTCATCTTACATGCAGTGTTTTCAAAGGCTCAGTGATCTAGGGGCTAACACTTTATCTTGAGGACCTGTGCAGAGAGCACTGTACTGATGATCCAAATAGGCACACCTGGAGCCCAAACAAAACCCGAGCACCTGCCCACTCAACCTGTGCAAGCGGCCCCTTTTCTCAGTGTGAACCGTGTGCCAAAAGTCCCCGACTGTGAAAGCAATGGAAATCCTCTTCAGTTTACACTCTGTAATACCTTTATGGTTAAAACTCCAACTTGAAATGAAACATTGGATGGTATTGATTGATTTCTGCTGGTGCCGAATGATGATAAACTGACATGGTTATATATTAAAACCACGAACACTTTCTTCAGGAAGGAAATGAAGGCACAGTGTGTGTCTCCTCAAAAAAAAAAAAAAAAAAAAAAAAAAAAAGGCATGGGGAAAATATTCAATAGTCATAAAGTAAAACAAAATAAATATTATGAAATATGACCCTAAATTGTGTGTAAACCACTCATTTTTCTTAAATAACAGAGATTAATAACAGAAAGTTTCAGAGGGAGATAGCATCTCTCTTTCTTGAGGTTGTTGAGTTTTCATTCCTAAAGCTGCCGTGATTGTGAGGTGCAACAAAAAAATCCAGGTAAAAGTAATTTCAGAGGAGACGGTACCTCCTTTTAGCATAATGACTGGCTAATTTTTGGTTGATATCACAATGACTGCAAATCTGCACTAATGGGTCAAACTGGTGGAAAGAAGAAGCAAAAAGTACACACAACCAAAAAAACATAACCACTTACGTTACTGTCCAAAAAAGAACCTGAAATTGTCAGCGCCGATAGCCATAGCACCATTGTTTGTTATGTTAATATACACATACAAAAAACGTTGTATATTTTCTTGGATAGTCTAAGGAAAAACATGCTTCACAAAATGTAACTGGAACACTTACAATAGAAAAAAAACCCACTCAAATGCAGAAAGGGGACTGCGCCTCCCAATTTCAAGTCCACCACATGCCACTGATTAAAATCACATTTAGGTATAGAGTAATGGTTTTGGGGGTTTGCACTTGTAGTATTGCAGCACTTCTTTGAGAGACTGCAAATCACCGCCTGCATCCATACACATCCTGAATAAAAACCCTTTTATATTCTCAAAAGCACTTCCATTTTCTAAGACCTCCATTCTGTTGGCTCTGTGCATGGATGATGGTGACAAACCTTTAATTTCCCTTGACAAGCTGTCGACAGCCTCCTTATGGAGGACAGGTGACTTTTCAGAAGGTTATTCATGTAATTGTTTATTTATCATCATCTTTCTGCTGAGAATCCCTCGCTCTCTCTCTTCTTTCTCTTTTTCTATGTTCCTGCTTACATATAGCAATGTCTCTTTAACTAACATTGGCTTTAAAAGAAGTCCTTCGCTTTGAAAACTGAAAGAACCCACCTAAGGCAGCCAATAAGACGAAAACAGTGCATTCTTGCTGTTGAAAGGCCTGATTAGAGGACACAGGGACACATATCTCTCAGGTTTCAAACTGACCTCTAATCTGCTTCTAAAGAGAGTAACGATCATTGTTACCAGTCGGTGAATATAAGGTGGACGTGAGAGACATTTCTACGATCTGTTTGTGTGTGTGTGTGTGTAGTACAGTAAATCATGTTTGTCAGAAATGATGCTGACAGCCTTTGATGCAGTGTGCGTCTGAGCAGGAGTAGAAGCCATTTTGTGGCTTGCCATCCTGTAGCCACATGCATAATGCGTGTTTAATGTGATTTGCCCAGGTTTATCTGGCACTGGGCTGGGCCTGATTGCTGCTCGCATTCCTGCATACTCTTAAGGATGTCTCTTTAGAACTGTCCAGACACATAAAGTCCCGCTTCATAAGCCCCTCTTTGCATCTCCACCAACCGCCTTAAGTACTTTGAAGAGTCTTAGTGTGCACTTCACAAATTTTCACACAGGGAGCATATCAAATGTCAAAAAATCAAGCTTTCCCATTCTTTAACATCTTTTTCCCCCCTGCTTCCTCCCAAAGCCTTTCCAACTTCACATCAGGTTTGGCTAATACTTTTTTAAAGCATGATTCCACAAGATTTATCACACAAACTTTGACGAATCAGCACTCCATTAAACTCGAAGTTTGAAGGCAAACACTTGTCCTAAAGGGTTTTTTTTTTAAGGCTATGAGAAGGGATACATGAGGTAAAACTCACAGATCTGCACTTGAATTCAAACCACCTCGACCTCTTCATTTTTAAAAATACAGTACGTATCAGCAAAATAGCAACACGGCCCTGTGCGCACACCATTGTGCATGTCTGTGATCATCTAAAGAAGTTTCGCTGCTGAGCTTTTCGTTTATACAGAAGTTTCCAACTCTTCAGGGTGCCACGGGTCTCGTCTCTCCCCCCGTTCTCCATCCTCTAGTTTTTAATTCTCCTTTTCTTTTTCTTCAACTCCTTTCCCTTTGCTCACACACGGAAGAGCATCATCTTTGCACATATAGCACTGGGTATGATGAGGGATTCAAGTAATACAAGCATCTGCTCAGGGCTTTTGTGTTCAAAAGATTCAATTAAAAAATAATTACCAAAAGATTAGTAGTAGTCGAACATGACTGTACTGTTTGAATTGATGTTTCTTTTCATGTGGTTTAATAATAGAATGCTTTCTTAATTAAGAAAAAAGGACCGCTGCAGTGCACCCTGACTGAATAAAAGTTTGTTTGATGTGTTGTAAAATTAAATATTTTTTTGATCTAACAAATTAATTTTTCCCCCCTTTTCCCTTTTTCACTAGCAGGAGATAAAGACAATTTAATTTAGATACCAATGGCTAGAACAAACCATTCCCTGAGCTTCGGTCAACGAACGAGCTATAAAACCAAGCCCAGAACAATTAATTGCTATGGTGTTCCTCTACAGCGCGGGGTTAGCAACGCACGGACGTGATAGAGCATATACGACGGGTAATGATATCGGGAGAGAGAATCCGACGGAATTTTCTCCTTAAATTACCTTCTCAGTGGTGTCCCACACGGTGCGGCTAATGCACAGCTTACAAATCCCACGTGTGTATGCAAACACAGCGGGAATCTCCCGCGCTGCCGTAATTATCCCGCCATTTTAATCTCTGATGGCCTTATGTGAGATTACACACGCTGGAGCATGTATCAATGCTCTGACTCGGGCTCTGCTACACCTCACAGAGCAAAACTGAGCATATTCATGAAGCTGGGCTACAGCGGTGTCTGATTCGTGGACAGATTGTTCTTTTTAATGAATCGCTTCAACCGGTTTATAAACAAAACATTCAAATTGGAATTGGTTCAATCTCTTTTTGGACATGTCTGACTTATAATGATCAACGAGAATTGATTAGAGAGCTGATACTATGAGAATTTATTATAAACCAAGAAATAAAAGGGGAGAAAGAAGAGTAAGTTGCTTTAATAGCATAATATGAATAACAATTTATTTTGATGGTTCACTTTAGACATTCTACTAACTATTAGTAACTTTGCAACTACATATCAAATAACTCTCATAAGATTAGTTGACTGTCTGGTTAATATCTCCTATAACACTTTATTTTGACGCTCCCCTAACAGACATTCTGCTGACTATATGTAACTTTGCAACTACGTCTAGTGACCCAAACCCTAACAATCAACAACAGTAAAGGCATTTCTAGTCCAAATAAATACTGTTCTTATAAACTTTCTTATAATCCTAACAAAAAAAAAAACATATCACAGTTTTTACAAAAATAGTAAGCAGCACAACTGTTTTCAACATTGATAATAATAGGAAATGTCTCTTGAGCACCAAATCAGTATATTAGAGTGATTTCTGAAGGATCATGTGACACTGGAGACTAATGGATGCTGAAAATTCAGCTTTACCATCATAGAAATAAATTGCATTTTAAAATATATTGAATTAGAAAAAAAAAAAAAGTATTGGAAACTGTAATATTTTACAATATTTCTGTTTTTACTGTATTTTATAAGTAAATAAATACAGCCTAGGTGAGCATAATAGACTTCTTTCAAAAACATTAAAATATCTTAGCAACCCCAAAGTTTTGTTTATAAATTCACTTATACAAAACTGGTTTTAATAATATAAAAAAAAATAAAAACATGTCATTTAAACATGCAGAAAAAAAGTTATTTACTAAAAAAAAAAAAAAAAAAACTACCTGTTGAAGTAAATTAATTTTAGTACTGTTAAGTCAAATGAAACGTAATTATCACCAATATGTGCCTATATGTCTGATATTTGATATTTATGTCATGGACCAGACGATGTGGTGAAGTAGATGTAAAACAATCAATGAATCATGAACCAGTTAAATGAAACAAGCAGTTTGAAAGTTTCAAATTCACAGAAATTGGCCAGACTTCTCTTCACTATTAGACTAGGCCCTCTGTTGGTCTATGTTAGTTCCATGCTTCAGAGCAACCCCCCACCCCACACACCACCTCCCTCTCTCTCTGTCTGTCTGCTCTCCTCACCTCTAATCCACACTGGAGCTGGGGCTGTCAGAATCCCCGCTAACTGTCACACCGCTGACCACTTCATCCGCACCCCCACAGACGCACAGGCCCGACTCCATTTGACCGGACACTGACCTCAGCCAAGTTCAGCTGGGAACCTTCATGGAGAGGAATAGCGAAGGAAAGAGACAGACAGAGAGAGAGAGAGAGAGAGAGAGAGAGAGAGAGAGAGAGGGAGAGACATAAAACAGGCCTGTGACAAATCAAATAGCCTCTGAGCTCAAGGCCCTGTGCTTGCTTTGCTGCCTCATAACCTTATTTGTTCTGAATATCGCAGAATAATAAATGATTTCTGTCACACTTTTCAAACACCCGTGCAACTTGCACGCCGTGTGTATGCTGGATAATGTACACAGAGGGGCCTATCTGGAAGGAGAAGGACTTTAGCAGAAGAGAGAAAAGAGAGGCTAAACATGAGACATATTCGATTGTCATAAAAAGGGGATCAAATTATAGAAGGAAATATCATGTTTGCATAAAAAAGGCCTTTGCAAAAGGGAATGAGAATGAAAATGAAAGCACTTCATGTCTTCAGAGATTGCTGCTACGCTGTCAGTGTTTTCGTCTTTGTTTATACTACATTATTACATCACTGGCAGAGCTCATATGCACAGCTCCCATTGGTGTATCTTCAGTAGCATGTAGACAAAATCATTATGAATGCGATTCAAAAAGCAATCCTTTAAAGACTTTAGAAACATTTTCGATGACTTTATATGGATCAACTATAAACTTAATTTGCTTAATAATAAGAATTATTATTATTATTTTCTTCTTGTAGGTGATGCTAAGTGTTATTTTAGTATTATACTAATTATATAGCATTTAAATAGTATGTATTTTGTATTTATTAATAATTTGAACTTGCTTTTATTTTTATGTTTTGATTTGAATTTGAAAGTTTAATTAATTTTATTATGTGCATTACCATTATTCTTTATTTCTAAATGGCTTTATTTTTGTTCATTTTTGTTATTTTTGTTTCATTTTTGTAGTAATTTTAGTAGTTCTACTTTAACTTATTTTAGATTAGGTAACATCTCTCATTTTAATATTATTTATATATATATATATAGTATTAATATTTATATTTCATTTTTTTATAGCTTTATTTCAAGTAACTAAACATACTGTATTTTACAATAAAATCACTGATGCAACTATTAACAGATCATTGACTTGCATTTAATTACAGAAACCACATTTTGGTTTGTTGACCCGGTTCATAACAGCAGTTTAAGGTTCAAGGTGACCAGAGCTGTTCTTTGTTAGAGTGGTTTTAACATATACAAGAAGCTGCTCTGAATGTTAATTATGTCTGACAAATCTCAAAAATATATTAATGAATGAAACAAGTTTCTCCTTTTTGGGGGATTAAATAAAATGTTCTTGGCGTTCTTTATCTTTGAATTATCCGCCTTTGTCTACTTTGACTGTCCCTGAATATTCAAGAAATGAATGTTGGCAGAGAGAAGAAAAGATATTAATTAAGAGTAGATTCTGCATTGACTCAGACTTGTACATAAGACAAAAGGTTAAGTAAATGCCAGGGCTGCTATGTCACCTCAAACAATGAGTATTAGCTTTGGAATCATTAATGTCTGCTGAGAAAACACAGTCAAATTGGAGTCTTGATTGCCAGAAAATGTGAGGCCAGGGCTGTTTCATTTCAATCTATAGTTAAATTAGCCTCCGACAGCGGGTTGAAAACACACAATTAACTGAGCTAGGTGGGGCGTAGGGGAACAGCACCTCTAATGCACCGCTAGATTGAGATTGAGCCAGGCTTCCAAATAAGAAACATCTCATTGGCTTTACAAATCAAAGAAGGGGCTCCCAGGCTCCTAGCCATCTAACCCCGCTGAAACCCACTAGTATGAACTCATTGTCAGGGGCTGACTCTCTCAGGACCCTTGATGGAGATGAATTTTGGTCAAAACATTGGCATTTCTGTTCATTTTTACATGTACAACTCCTCGAATAACCAAACAGCATCATGCTGCAAAGACATGATAGCGCTGTCTCCGCAAAACTGATGAACATGACAGAGAGTGAGATAGAACAAATAAACAAATGAGCAGGATGTAAATATATAAATAAATGGTTGAGGTGCTCTGAAGATTTCCCTCTTTAAACTGATAGAAATTGCAGAGGCATTTGAGCAGTGCAGAGGTAGCGTTTCCAAGCATATGGCGTTTTAATTCCTGTTTGTCTCATCTGGGTAACTCCGGCCCAGAAAATCTCCGACTCCATCCAGGGAAATATCCGAAGAAGTGAATGCTTGAGAACAAAGGGCTTCAATTTCCTCTGTAATGGGGGCTTCATTCACCATATTTTCCACAGAATTATGAAACTGAGAATTCGGTTCGCTCACTGATTTATTTGCAGTTATCATCTCTGCCTGTCTTTTCTCTCTCCGCAATATGAAAATTAACAGACATTTCAAAACTGTCGTCTTTCCACAAAACTGCTCCATCAATAAAGCGCACAAATAACCCAACATTTCGCTCGTGACACCAAACACGAGACCGTCCTGAACAAGCGGCGTGTTCATTTTTAATCATGAGTTGCCTTTGTGGCTGTTGACAGCTAGTGAAGTATGACTAATAAGAGCGGTGTTGTTGCTTCCCTGCTGAGGTGGAATGGTCTCTTCAGACACAGAGCCCTGTAGATCATAATAAATTTCATTGCGGGATGGCTAATAATCTCACTGTTTCACTTTGGTGGCAATCACAGCTACTACAACGCGTCATGATTCACCAATTAAGAGGCCATATTTCTTCAGGCTGCCAGTGCAAATGGACAGCAAGTGTTGGTGAAGTCAATAGACTTTAAGATGAGCTCAGTTTCTGTCGCGTCTTGCTTCAGGTTAACATAAATCCTGTGAAATGTAAAAGTATACATTTATAAATATATTATATATACTATATTATAGTATATTATATCATACTATATATATACACATGCACATATAATATATATATATATATACACATACTCATATGAAGAGCAATGCATTTATAAGCAGAAAACTTACAAGCTTGAAGTTTTGTTAAGTCCCAGATTTCAAACTGCCATTTTTAAAACAAAATTCAAACTGTTTTGAGACTATCGTGGTGTTACAGTTAAAAATGGCAGCACAGAGCATCCGTTAATTCTGTTCATCTCTTTCGCTTTACTATTAGGTAAGGCACAAAAAAATTCAATGAACACCTGCTGAAAGAAGAAAAAACAAATGTAAATAAAAAATGTATTATCTCAAGTAATCTCCCATTCAGTGTTTCAGCTGTGGAAAAATGTCAATAAAACAGCTTGAAAACAACATGCCATTACATTTAGTCATTCCGTGTTCAACGCTCCTTAGTTAAAGGGATAGTCCATCCAAAAATGAAAATTCTGTAATTAATTACCAAACCAGTTAGACCTTCGTTCATCTTTGCAACACAAATTAAGATATTTTTGATGAAATCTGAGCGGTATATGACTCGTCCATAGACAGCGATATTATCACCACTTTCAATATGTATGATATGTAGAGTCATTTACCTCTTGGATTTCATCAAAAATATCTTTAATTTGAGTTCCGAAGACGAACGAAGAACAAGATGAGGGTGAGTAGCTAACAACAGAATTTAAATTTTTGGTTGAACTAACTTTAGAAAAGAGAAGAAAATGATATTGCGCTGATATTGCAAACATATTTTGAAATATATGTACTATATTAGAAAAACAATATTTTTAGTTACCCTGTTTTTATGTTGATTGAATGTTTTTTTTTTTTTTTAATGTTTGAAATAATCCTTAATTCTTAATAAATGTTTCCAAAACCAGGCCATTTTCTAGAAAACAAGTTTTATAGCATAATCCTTATATTTAGCACAACCCATATGCAGCATTGTGGCATCCTCATCTGCTGCCAGATGCCACCCTTCATGCTTGCTAACATGCTCCTCCACTAAACACTGCAGTGTAAAATGACACAAACCCTCTGCTACAGTTTAGAGGCCTGCAGAGAAAGAAAGCCAGAAAGCGACAGGGAGAAAGAGGGATGGAGTGGCAGCGTGAGAGAAAAACAGCAAGTGCCCACACAGCGACACCATCGATGCTAACAAACAGACTGGAGCCTTACTTCCTGTAGCACATCCCTCAGCACGCTGTTGAGCGAAATAACTGCGCTAGTTATCTTGAGGGAAAACTCACTACTGTTTAACAGCCTAGGACAACAAACAGAAGTAAGTCTATTGTTTGTTCTGTCTATGCTCGCATTACATCACGGCTTCAGTTACAGTATTTTGGTTATTACTGCCAGTGCTGTCTCACTCTAATGTGACAGCTGTTCCCAGTTTTACTTTAAATGTTTTTAGGTTAAATACTGTGTTTTGGATAATGAGAACAATAGGAGAGAGGGAAGCCCCTGGGGCCCCGTCCACTGCAGGGCAGTCTGAGGGTCTGGCCTGGAAAATCAAGCTGCGGGAAGAAGAGATACAAAGCATGGGAATCAAAATAAATAAATAATATAGAAAAATTGGACAGAGAAGCGTCGACCCCTGGTCCCCTAGGAACGTGTGCGCCTCTGATCTGCCTAGTATTTCAAGAAAAAGCAAGGTCTTGAACCCCAATCCTTTAGACACATAACAAAGCACACTTTGCAGCTGCCATGCACAACTATGAGCTCGGAGGCCTGAGAGTCCCAAGACAATGCCCTCTCTATCAGCCCCAGGACAAATATCTAGACAGCAATATTTTCTGCTTCAACGGCTGCACTGCATGTAACTGTGTGAGAAGTGAGAGAGAAAGTGAGAAAGTGTGAGCCAAATGATTCCTTTAATAACTCATATACAGTGCACCTAAGCAAACATCAAATGTACATGGGCACAACCCAACGAACATTCCTGTAGAGATGGACATCCACATTTAGCCTGTCATGTGGCTTTGTTTGTAACTACTGACTAATATTAAAAAAGACACTTTAATTTTTGACACATTCCACAAATACAGTATACTTTGTTGTTAGTGGCTTGTAGATATGTTCAATAAAAATAATCTGGGTGAAAAGTTGCTCAACATTTTTAAAACACAAATGTCTCTAACCTCAACAGAATATGGATTTCGGATTTCTTGACCTTCTCAACTGTATCCAATAATTAAATTATACTGTATTCAATTGACATTTATTGCTATTGGTATTTTGTCCAACAGTTACCTCTGGCTCTTGAATCTGATTGGCTGAGAGCCTTTTTCAACCACTACTAGTATCACTGGAAACAGGAGCAACCCCACTATAATTTTACAAATACTACTGCTGTATTTATACGGTTGCTGTTATTAATACGCAGAATGTAGTTTTAGTAGTTTTTTAGGCTAGAAATGTAGTTTAGACCTCAAATATGCAATTTATATATAAACATAGCTACTTTTTGTTTAGATGTTTTGGAGATGTGTGCTCCAGGCCATCCTCAGCCGTTCAGCTCTCATGTAACCACCAGGAACAACTATATCTCTACTAGTATTTTGGGAATTTGCCATTGGCTCTTACAGTATGTAGCTTGTGGTTAAACATGAGATATTATTCATTTTGGGTTTATGAATTGGGCAATGTTTGTTTTTATTTATCTATGATCTATTATCAAGTAATTATCTATTACTTGTTCTAAAGCAAAGTGATTTGGCTAAAGGCAAAGTTAAGTTTTATAACTTTATATTTTTATTTAAAATAAATCCTTTACTAATAGCAAGTCAGTAGCACGTCAGTAGACTTCTATATTGAAAGGGACTAAAACAAAGTATTAAACAAGAACATTATTTTTACAATAAACAACATCTTATAAGACGCAACCGACAAACGCACTGACTAATGCTGTCAACTGTTAAAAGCATACTAAGACAAAGATATTGCTTTCCTTAGTGGACATTCAAACTGATATTTTATTATGTATATAAGATTGACCAGAAGAATTAATGCAGATCCAGGCGATACACTTACATTGTCTTTCTCTCTTTCTCATAATACTCTACATATAATACAGTTAGCTTCAATGAAGCACCACAGGGTTTCTTAGTTGCTTGTTCTAAAGTGACGTTTTAGAATTAGTAACGGAGGCTTGGGCTCAAACTGTTAACCTGAGACTTTAATCCAAGGCGGAGGGAAGTAGTTCCGGACAAAAGTGGGTTTTCAAAGACACTTTGTTGTTGTTTCTTATTTATTTACACACGTGTTCTGTTGAACAGTAGTACAAAAGCAATATCACACTCGTAGTTGTGCAATATTGCTCTACATCAGCATGCAACGATTGCCTTCGGCCTCGTGCTTATAGCATAATCACAGTCATGTAGCCATAATACTTAGTTAAAAACCTCTTTTCACTGACAAGTTGTTGAAGTTTCAGACTCCCCCCTTTTTTTACCCTAAACTGCGTTTTATGCAAAGTAAACAACAGTGCACTTATTGTAAGAAAAGTCATGAAACAATCTGCGATTAACGGTCTCGCTCAATGACACAATGGAAAACATCCCTTAGTGGGTCTGAATCAATAACCTTTCAGTTACCTCTATAACTTATTTTTCCACTATGTCACATGACCTCAATGTGCATTCCCGATGCAATAATTATGCATTTATGTAACATCATTTAAAATTAATAGGAAAATTTCATTTAATAACAGATTTTCTTACTACCAGAACCAAAAGGCTCTTCAAATGACTTTGCTGTGCAAAAATATCATTGATTAAAGCCATACAGGCCTCTTTAGGAGTGAACTCATTTCATAGCTAAACGCCTCTGATGTCCAGGGAAAGCTACAGTGCAGGTTGCAGTAGGATGTAGGCCAAACCCTGACTGTGTGTTAATGAGAGCACTGGTCTGAGGGCTTGAGAGGTGGCGTAGAGGCGGAGGCCCTTGACGAGATCCCACCTTGCCTAGTGTCGGCCCCTAGCTCCGGACTAACTAACTATCCATCACTAGCACAAAAGCCTGAAGTGCTGCTCTATAAAAAGGGAGAATGAACGGACTTTCTGTCAGCAGGTCAGCTCAACAATTACAAAGATCCAAAGGTATGAGAGGACAAAGCCCTGCTGCAGGCCTCACCCTGACCGTCTGACCCCTTCAACCTCAAAACCAACCACAGATGCAGTACTTCATTTATTTACACCGAGTTCTGGAGTGTAAACAAAAACTCTTGTCATTAATAACACATCGTACCTGAGATAAATGAGCTTGCTTTCAATGTAACCACTAGTGTTGTTCATCGCCATAATTTTTAATTGAGTTTCCCCCTAAATTTCTTTAACAACTGCTCGGTAGACTCGTCGACAGTTCCCTCGGGGGGAAACGGGCGATACCTCAGATGCATGAATAGTTTTGATATATCAGGATGCAAAACATCAGTCAGATGGTGTGTGTTTTTGTGTGTAACCTCCACTTGAAACGGTGCGGCTTGCGCATAGCTGTGGGCTCGGGTACGGAGCAGAGCTATGAGGAGACCATATGGCAGAAGACACAAGAGTCTCCAGTCAGCATTCCCCTCCGCTGCAGCCCTCCACCACCGGAGCACGGATCCACATCAGTGCTCTCACTTTCTCCCTCTCACTCGCTCGCGCAGATACTCTACTAATTGCATCCTGTGTTTGTCAATCAAAATCTATTTTCCTTTCCTTTTTTCCTTTGCCTTTTACCACCTTCTATTAATTCCCCTGTTGCTCAAAAGCTCTTTGTCACTCTTAGCGCATGTGATGAGGGCTGGTTTGTTGAAATTAATTCCATCTGATCCAATTGAATTGGATCGCAAATGTTGGCTGGGCAGCGCCGAACCCCTTGGAATTCTACACAACGCTCTTTTGAAACGTGAGGGGTTCTGTTGTCACCCAAACCACACATTTCATTTGTATGAGCAAATCGCGCAGGAGAAACTGAACTTGGCTTCAGAGCTGGGTCGTGTTAAAGTCACTCTCCCACTCAGAGCTATTCAAGAAAGTCAAAACAAATTAGTGAAGCATTATAGAGATGATGGAGTTCGTAGAAATAAAACAACTCCCTGATGAACGGCCTCTTTATAACTCTTGCCAGCAGGAAACGCACATGTGTATTAGAGGGAAAATCCACTTCTCCGCAATGTGAACAAGAATAATACAACTCAAAATTATTTGCTTTTACTAGTAGCTATAGCTGAAACCCCATCAAGAGTCATGCTGATATTCAATATAGTACCGATATCACCAAACATTGTGAGTTGATAAGATACGTTAAAATGTTTTTGAAATAAGTCTTTTACACTCACCAAGTCTACATTTGATCAAACATACTGTAAAAACAGTAATATTACAAAATATAGTTACTATTTAAAATAATTGTTTTCTGTTTTAATATATTTCGAAGTGCAATTAATTCATGTGATGGCAAAGCAGAATTTTCAGTGGCCATTATTCAGTGTCACATGAATCTTTAGAAATCATTCCAATATGCTGATTTGTTGCTAATTTTACGATTAATGTTGAAAACTACAATCTAATGTTGTGCTACTTGAATGTACAGTACGTAACTTTTCACCCTCCAATGGTTATAAAATCATAACTGCAAACATTTTGCAGAAGAACATTGTTTTGATTGCGACAACTACCCTGTGCCACTCCCACACCATACACACGTTAAAGTAGACGGAGTAACTTTTCTCTTTTTATGAATATGATAAGACTCGACGATGCAATTTCCCGTGAAAACCATCCTGCTAGGTCTAAAATGTAAACACTTGATTGATGATGTATTGACTCATTATTTAATTTTGAACAAAAAAAAAGTTACATAGTGTACCTTTAATATTTTTGTGGAAACCATGATATATTTTTAGTATTATGTCTTTACTGCAACTTTTGATCAATTTAATGCAGCCTTTCTAAATAAAAACTGACAGCAATCTTTTAAATGGCAGTGTACAGTTGTGGCCAAAAGTTTTGAGAATTACATAAATATTGGAAATTGGAAAAGTTGCTGCTTAAGTTTTTATAATAGCAATTTGCATATACTCCAGAATGTTATGAAGAGTGATCAGATGAATTGCATAGTCCTTCTTTGCCATGAAAATGAACTTAATCCCAAAAAAACCTTTCCACTGAATTTCATTGCTGTCATTAAAGGACCTGCTGAGATCATTTCAGTAATCGTCTTGTTCACTCAGGTGAGAATGTTGACGAGCACAAGGCTGGAGATCATTATGTCAGGCTGATTGGGTTAGAATGGCAGACTTGACATGTTAAAAGGAGGGTGATGCTTGAAATCATTGTTCTTCCATTGTTAACCATGGTGACCTCCAAAAAAAACCGCGTGCAGCCATCATTGCGTTGCATAAATATTCTTATGCTTCACAGGCAAGGATATTGTGGCTACTAAGATTGCACCTAAATCATCAATTTATAGGATCATCAGCAACTTCAAGGAAAGAGGTTCAATTCTTGTAAAGAAGGCTTCAAGGCGTCCAAGAAAGTCCAGCAAGTGCCAGGATCGTCTCCTAAAGAGGATTCAGCTGCGGGATCAGAGTGCCACCAGTGCAGAGCTTGCTCAGGAATGGCAGCAGGCAGGTGTGAGCGCATCTGCACGCACAGTGAGGTGAAGACTTTTGGAAGATGGCCTGGTGTCAAGAAGGGCAGCAAAAACATCAGGGACAGATTGATCTTCTGCAGAAAGTATCGTGAATGGACTGCTGAGGACTGGGGCAAAGTCATATTCTCCGATGAAGCCCCTTTCCGATTGTTTGGGGCATCTGGAAAAAGGCTTGTCAGAAGAAGAAAAGGTGAGCTTTACCATCAGTCCTGTGTCATGCCAACAGTAAAGCATCCTGAGACCATTCATGTGTGGGTTTGCTTCTCATCCAAGGGAGTGGGCTCACTCACAATTCTGCCCAAAAACACAGCCATGAATAAAGAATGGTACCAAAACACCCTCAAACAGCAACTTCTTCCAACAATCCAACAACAGTTTGGTGAAGAACAATACATTTTCCAGCACGATGGAGCACCGTGCCATAAGGCAAAAGTGATAACTAAGTGGCTCGGGGACCAGAACGTTGAAATTTTGGGTCCATGGCCTGGAAACTCCCCAGATCTTAATCCCATTGAGAACTTGTGGTCAATCCTCAAGAGGCGGGTGGACAAACAAAAACCCACTAATTCTGACAAACTCCAAGAAGTGATTATGAAAGAATGGGTTGCTATCAGTCAGGATTTGGCCCAGAAGTTGATTGAGAGCATGCCCAGTCGAATTGCAGAGGTCCTGAAAAAGAACGGCCAACACTGCAAATACTGACTCTTTGCATAAATGTCATGTAATTGTCGATAAAAGCCTTTGAAACGTATGAAGTGCTTGCAATTATATTTCAGTACATCGCAGAAACAACTGAAACAAAGATCTAAAAGCAGTTTAGCAGCAAACTTTGTGAAAACTAATATTTATGTAATTCTCAAAACTTTTGGCCACGACTGTATTGTTCATCTCTATCTATTTAAATGATTTTCAGTACTGTAAAGAGTGCGTTTACCAAAAGGCAGAATACTAATGCAAAAACAAAGGCTATATGTCACCTATAAAGACCTGGAATTGAGTAAATTGCCAAAGAATAGCATCTTTCTAAACACTGCACACACCAAAACTAGCACCCCGGTAATGGGGATAAATCAATTTCGGCATCTTTAGAAGCACCACTTGAAGTACGGCACTAGAAATCCTGTGTGTGGATCCTTATCTGAAAAGGTCAGAATATAATACTCCCTCACTCCAAGAAAGAGCTCACCAAGCACGTGCTTTAATTACTGCCCATAGGACGTGGATTAAGAGACTAAATGAAAATGTCATAAAAACGACGAAGTGAAATCTGTGTTATCGCTGCTTTAACTGATCTTATCATTGTGCCGTAATCACAATCACTTCCATTGTTCAGGGTTGTGCATCAAGGGCCTTTACTATCCAGCATTAGTGCCCGTGTTCAAATACCAGCACATTTGACAGCAGCATGTTTGCGATATGCATTGTATTTTGTGCTACATCGTTTGAGCAGTTAATACTTAATTCATACTTTTACACAATATGAATGTTCACGTTTAATGACGATTGGGCTGAACTGACATATTTGTGTGATTTTTTCTTAAAATTGCTCCCTGTAAAGAAACTTTATATTTACTTAATTAAATAAATAATTAAAAACACACTTTTATTAATATAGGTGCAGTATTAGAAAGAAAGTAGTAGAAAGATAACAGGATATGATGCGTAGATGACTGATCAGACTAAACCACACATTTCCGACATGAGCACCAAGGCTCAACATGATAGAAATCAAACCCTCTTCAATTGGAACAAAAGTTTGGATTGCTTTCACAGATTGTGGTTCTGGATTTACCAGATGGTACAAAACTGTATCTGTAACTGTGAATGTGTGACTGAATCACAAAGTCTACAGTAGTTGGTCCAAGGTCAGCATAATCTTTGCCTGGTGATAGTGTATTTTAGCAAAGGCCGTAACTTTCATGGCCAGGTCGGCAGCTCCAGTGCTCTGTGAAGCGAACGGCAGAGATCAGACAGACGTTTCTCCTCCCTTCTGCTGAGAATAGGGCTGGTAATATGCACTGGCAGCCTCTGTCAGCTCAGCCTGCACACCTCTCACAAATTAGGACCTATTTATCCAGAGCACCCTGCACTCAATGGAAATGATTACCAAGACAGTCAAACCCTATTTACACAGTACGTCTTCATCAAAGTAGAAAAAAAAGAAGGAAATGACATATTCTATTTCAAGGACTGTATCTAAACGAGGAGGTAGAAAAGAGGAGCTGAACGTGTGTTACGTGTTAGTTTTACAAACAAATACAAAAGACCACATGTGTACGATACGCCAAAATGCGTGTTTAGTTTACTCGCTCACTTTACGTGTGCATTTAGATACAGTGTGGATATCACGGTATACACAAAAAGAAAATGTGTTTCTGTTAAAATAACTTCAAGGGCTTTTATTTTCTTGTTTACTCTTTTTCTAAATGAGATCAAAAGAAGAGTTGAAACCATTTAAAACTTAAATCTCAACTGGGAAATAAAAGAAAAATAGAAAAAGGAAAACAATAATAATGAAATGAATAGATAAGCCAACAAACGAATAAACAAATAAAAGTACAAACAATAGAAGTCCTGAAAGATCCTGAGAGAATTTCCCCCTTGAGTTGATTTTCTTTTTAGTTCTTTCTTTCAGCTCCAGAGGGCTGGCAGATAGAAGCTCTCCAGATCCACTAGTCCAGTGTGACTTAGATCTAATTAGTTGAAAGGAATGAATAATTATCTCATTTCTATTACACTCTATTTGCATATACCAATCAGTAAGAAAGTTATTTTCCATCATTGTGACCTTGTGTTGCATATCTTGTAAAGACATATACAAAGCGGGTAGTAAAGGGCAGCCAGTCACTGACCTTGACCTGCAGTCAAAAGTAATTAGATGATGTCACTGTCAGATGCATAGAAGATACACAGAAAAGTACAAAGAAAAGACATCTAGAAAGTCCAAATTTCTCCCTGGATCAATCTGGTTCTGTTTAAACCAACTCCATAAACCTGTGTGGCTTTCGGCGAAAGAAAGAAAGAAAGAAAGAAAGAAAGAAAGAAAGAAAGAAAGAAAGAAAGAAAGAAAATCAATGCCTCAGACTTGTGTTTCTTACATTCAGCTGAAGGGTTTGTTGAGAAAAAGAGTGCAGGCTGAAGCGGAGAACATTTCAGGTCAATAAGGAATCAATAATGGTGGGTGAATCTACACAGAGGAGATGAAAGCCAGTATAGAGGGCCTTGACCTGGGTCATTGTTCGCTGGATTAGGCCGTAGAGGAAGAGAGTTGTTCAGGTTATTCTACAGTACTTCACTGCAAAGCTTACAAGAATGAATTCTTATAGAAATAAAGGTAGCTGTGATGTGACCAATGATGAACACTGGACTGTTGGATGCACTATATTCTTTTACATACTAGTCCAATAATCTTTTCACATTTTATCCTTTGTTAAAATCATCCTTGCCATATTATAGAGGAAAATAGTAGAAGCCCCCCCCCCCCAAATGCTAATTAAAAAGCTTTAAAGATAAAAATCCTTCAGAAAAATAAAACTTTCTATGAAGCCTGTATATTATAATGCATTTTAAATTACACAATCAACTGAACGTTTGAAAAAAAGCATGAAGAGTAAATATGAGCATAATGTAATAGGTAATTGTTATGACACTGTGGTTACAATAATTTATCAAAAGACATGACAAGAGAAAGACATCATTATATATCATAATATATAGGCTTCATAACAAGTCTTGATTGAATTGAAGGAAACTCCCTGATATAGCAACAATAAGGATACTTCATTCTTTAAAACTGCTGAATGATGCTATAAAGTAACCCTTTTCAACAGAAGCTTAAAATAATTACATGCCCATTGTCTGCATGGAGATGTTGATGTCATTTAAAGTTTCGGTGTAGAATCCTCTGCTTAGCAATCAGTCAATCACACATTCAGGGATTCCCCGAATCCTGGGTGTTTTCTCTCTCTCTTTATCGGCTATTCATAATGGGCTGCTATCGATCTGACCCTCTCCTCCCCTGCTGTAATTGCTTTGGTGATTGGTTTAATTTCACAGTCAGTCTGAGCCTAAGTTGATGAGAATGCATTTATTATCTTATCCAATCTAGGAAAAAATAGCAGAACTAAAATAAATTGTTCATTCAAATTGCAAAAAAAGAAAAAGAAAAAAGTACTGTATGCTGTAGTACCTCATGTGAGACACTTCTATCATGCATAGGGGTGGGGGTGGTATGAAATTGACCAATTAAGCAAATACGGATATCAATTAGGTGGTATAATTGAGATTTTTGATATATTAAACGTGTGTCCCTGGGTGCGTATGTAATGAGCTCCAGTGTGAGGTATGGGAGTTGATCATATTAGAGAGCTCCACCAGTCTCTCTGTGGAACACAAATAAGTGCCATTCACACACACAGGACTGCTGTATCTGATAAGGTGAAACAAAAAATGTCCAGGCTTGCACGGCGAGGACAGGCACTGCTGACAGGGTGCACTTTTATCTTGAGCTAGACCATCACCCTGCTCTGTATACAAGACTCCTGTGACAGTTCAGCCATAGAAACAACAGAATGTTTCCTATGTTGACAAACAGTCACAGCTTTAACAGTGGAAAGAACATTTATTACAAAAAAATAAATAAATTAAAAAAAATACATTTTTAAAAAAAAATCCTCCTCTTAAATAAAAACATTTTAGGGGGGGGGGGGGGGGGGGGGGACTAAGGTCATTTGGAGCAAATAAACAGATCTTTCTGTTGTTTTTTATTTGTTTATAATACAGTTTTGAGGAATATGAGCTGTCTCTCTGTTCAACTTAAAGCTCAAATGGCTAGAATGTATTTGTTCACATATCATGGGCTTTGAATTTTTCAAGATTTATATAGTAAAATCTTGATTATATAGTAAAAGTCTCTGGCAGGTAAAATTATGAAAAAATAAAAAAAAATTTATGTGAGGAATATCAGCTTTTACCATCAAACAGAAGACTCAGAGTTGCATATGCTAGAATGAACAGATTACAGAAATATTTTGTTCACCAGTCTGTTAAATTAATAAATCAGAGTTGGGGGTCTAAGTAGACCTCAGGGTTTTGAAAAAACAGAAATTACTAAATTGATGCACGGCAGCCAGTCATGTATTTTCATTTTTTTTTTAAAGTGGTGCTTAGTGTATTGTGATGTATTAATTGATGTGGTATTGAAGTGTATGTAGTTTGATGAGCGAAAGTAAATGCTATATGGGATGCGAGACAATTTTTGGAAGAAATTTCCAACAATAAAGAGAAACTGAATTGAATTAACAATAAGTTATCAATTCTACTCAATTTTGGTTCATTCAGTAATTAAATTCATAGACAAAATGTCACCCATAAAGATGGCAATCCCAGAAATCTTTGACATTCTAGGGACATTTTTTGGTCTCCATGAGGAAAACAGTTTTTATATCATACTGAATTATTTATTTATTTATTTTATTATTATTATTTTTTTTTTTCAAATGAAAATGTGGAAAGATTTCTGTCAAGGGTAAGTTTAGGAATAAGGGAAGGAATATACAGTTTGTACAGTATAAAAATTATTTTGTCTATTGAAAGTCCCCATAAAACCATACATATATATAATTGCACATAAGTGCAATTAAGTGTCCCCTAAGCGAATGGCAGTGAGCGACAGTGTGTATCTATTGTCATGGCAACCATTGCAAGCTGATTTGCTAAAAGACGTTCCAGAATGAAAGTATCAATGGCAAAGAAAGAGCCTCACTTCTCCGTAATGTCATCCCCTATTAAGAAGCACAAACGTATATCATGCATGTTTTGACAGACCAGACCTGACAGGCAGCTGGTGAAAGGTCAAGAAAAAAGAAGCATAGGCGCTTCAGATGCTGTTAATGAATGATGTCCACAACAATGAGGTTGCTACAGCTGTCTCTCTTTCTCTGATATGTGATATGTTTAAATTATTGTTTGATACATGTGCTTCATTAACGATCCTCTAACAGATCTCTCTTCATGGTAATTAAGCAAGCTGTTTGTGCAAAACCGTGCCCCATACACACGTCATAACCCCACTCCCACATAGATGAACCCACATACACTTTTTCCACTCACACAGAAACAATGCAACCGTATAAAACTGTATTCGAGCTCTGGATGGTGTTAGTTGTTTGCAGTGGGAGGACAGCGAGGTAAGAGATTTTGAAAATTAAGTACAAGGTCAGGCTTTAAATGAAACAAACGCTCGACTTCAGGCTCAGACTAGCTGAACATCCGGCCTCACCAACATCCCAAGAAACCAGCATGCGGATTCAGTCCAAAAACTCCCTAAAAAAATAACAACACATGAGCATACTGTAAAATATTCAAATTTACAGTGCAAAAAAAATATTTTCCTAATCAGAATCAGTATCACTGGAACAACCACATGTGAGGCAGTCACTGTGCATTAAGTTTTCATCAACTTACAGGATATACATTTTATTGTAGCTATATGGGCGCTCACTTCTTGTGAAATCTCATGATACAAAAGATGAAGGGCTATGCACAGGATATTTAAAACAGTATATTTGCTTCATTTGACTAAGACTTTTCTCCGCTCTTCAATTAGCCTTTATGGACATTGTATTTCTTGAGTAATGAAAAACACTGAATTAGAGGTCAAAACATTGCAGCTATGGAATTAAATAAAACAAAATTTCCTAGTATGTTGGCTGCATTATTTCTTGCACCTGTTCTTGGCTTGGGTTGCATGTGTACATTTTTTGAATTTCTGCATATAGATATTTTTACTGAACTAAACAGTTAATATCTACTGAGTTGTACATTTAATGCCAGCAACAGAACAGTATTATCAATAAATTTCCACACATTGAGTTTAATGCTTAAAAATGGTATTGGACAAACGCAACAACCAGCTAGAGATCAAAACACTGCAGCTGTGGAGAAATATTAAAATAAAATATATCAGTGTATAAATCAGTGTGTAGATATTTAATAGTTAATTATTTGCTTTCCTATGTTTGCTGCATTATTCCATGCACCTATACTGGACTTTGGTTGGATGTGAGTGGTTGGACATATTTCTAAATTTGTCTTGATATATATATCAAGACAAATTTAGAAATATGTCCGACCACTCGCATCCAAATATATATATATATATATATATATATATATGAAACAAACGCTCGACTTCAGGCTCAGACTAGCTGAACATCCGGCCTCATCAACATCCCAAGAAACCAGCATGCGGATTCAGTATATATATATATATATATACACACATATATATATACTTCAATGCATCTGTATAGAATTTTCTTAGCTCTGTAAAAAAAAACCCAAAAAAAGAGCTTTGAATTTCAAAACAGATTAATGCTCAGTGATGTGGCATTCCGGTTACAAGAGATATTTGAATATGATGAGAAAGAGAGAGAGCAGACAGAGATGAACTCTGCTGTGTTTTAGGTCAACGCCTCATGTGACAAGTGGGAGAGCTTGTCAGCTAATGCAGTGAGCTGCTGGACAGCACAGTGACTCCACAGTACATCTTGGCATTCATAAACATCTCTCTCTCACACACACACACACACACACATTCACGCTCACACACACACACACACACACACACACACACAGAGAGAGAGACAGAGAGAGAGAGAGAGAGAGAGAGCGAGAGAGAGAGAGAGAGAGAGAGAGAGAGAGAGAGAGAGAGAGCGAGAGAGAGAGAGAGCGAGCGAGAGAGAGATAGAGAGAGAGAGAGAGAGAGAGAGAGAGAGCTGCTGAACACTGGGTAAAACACCAGTTCCTGAAACACCGGTGAAGCGGCCTTAAAAATGGACATCTCTGCTGTCCCTTCACATGATGGATGGCCATGATAATGTTACTGGGACCAACAGCAATAAAAGTGACTCTGTCCAGGCATAAAGTACACAAATCAATCAAACTCAAGGTAATATAATTTATTACCCACCAAAACGGGAAATATGCTCAAAGACAAACACACACAGAAATCCCCCCATGTTCTGTGATAACCATTACCGTAGAAGAGGCAGCGGCAGTAATTTCTATTGGCCGGTTCATGCGGCAGTGGGCAGTGTGTCTTGGGAACAGGATGAGCTGTGATCCAGGCCTGTTCCACTTGCTGAGGCCCAGCAAACAGACCAGCACCACTGACAGCCATCCAGACTTTAACCCACCAATTAACATTTGGAAGGGATTAATCAGCTCCCATTTGGAGCCCAGTTTTAATGAGACTGAGTATGCTTTCAGCCAGATGTCCTCCTCTGTAGGTATCTATGAGAGCCTGTTGGTTTAATTAATTATTGATGTCTTAATGCCTCCTGCTTTGTGAGTCTCAGTCACTGGTGAGCCATGTGTCTCCAGCCTAAGCTAAGCCAGCAGTAACTGGGGTTTTTTATATTTGTGTGTGTGTGTGTGAGAGAGAGAGAGTTATAGAGAGACACACGGAGGAATGAGCTAAGTGGGAAAAATGCAGGAGAGAATGAGATGCGCGTGGCACTTGAATGCACTGGATTGGCCTCTTCTTGTCCTGCACTGTTCCACACAACATGCAACCTAACCTCCGCTCATGCACTTTAATATGAGGTGATTGCATGTCCACTTATATAAATTATACACCACCCTGCTTACATTATTGATGCAGCAGAATCCAAAAGACATGCTGGATTACTCGAATGAAGGCACAATATCAAAACATAATATCTGATTCATTTCAGGTGAGCAGACTGTAATATCTCATATTTAATGTTTTCTATTCAAACAAGCACATCTGTATCATTTCAGATTATATTCCCTAATCCACTTTTCTCCTTCCCCTCCATTTCCTTTGCTTTCTTCTCCTCAATTCTTTCTTTCCATTAGTTTTACACTAGTACAGTCTTGCACCCGTTCCTTTCCAATTCTTTCTTCACCTCCTTTTCTCTTTTCTTCACCTTTCATCTTCCTTTATTGCATATCCTCTTCTCCTTTACTTTCCTGTACTCTCCTCTCCTCTATTCTCTTCTCATCTCATCACCTTATCTTGTCTACTTTACTCTCTTCTGCTCTCGTTTCTTTACCTTTTCCCTCTCCACTCCTCAATTATTCTCATCTTCTTCCCTGTCCCTCTCCTCTAGTCTTGTCACATCTTCTTTCTCCTTTCCTTTCCTTTCCTTTCCTTATCCAGTAATTTCTAAGCTGACTCTGCGCAACACAAATTCCCATACACAATCATGCAGACACAAAGTGTCTGTGTGTTTAAGTGTGCGTACGCTCACAGAGGTGGGGGATGAAAAACGATGCCACGCAACAGAAGCGTTTCCGTGTTCGCCAGTTCCTGCGCATGTGTTTAATCACACTTAATAATGTATCTACAGCACCGGCACCTACTCAGATAAATGGGAACACATGCTGAGGTGCAAGAGATATTTATCAGAACGACGGCAAAAACGCAAACTCAAGCACTTCCCTCTCCCCTGCCCTGCTATTTGGGAAGAATAAAACTCTAAGCAGTGGGTCAAATGGTCAGCTGGAGGTACTAAATGATTGAGTTGTGTTGCCATAAAGCAGAGCCCTGCTCCTCTCCTCCCTCATCCTTTTTGCAGAAGCCTTCCAGTTAATCCCTAGTGAACACTCTGCATTTTTCATTTGATGAGATGGAAGTTGACTCCAGGCCAGAAACAGTGGGGATATACTGGAACAATATTTTGACAAGCCAGAGTCGTAGAACTGGATTGTGTGTGTGTTTGCACGTGTGTGTTTTTTGGGACCATGTCTGGCGTGTGTGAGGAAGACAGAAAAGAGGGGTGGCACTCTTCAGAGTTTTTATCTACTTCAATTGTCACACTGGCTTGGACACATTATGAGCCGTTCAAAATACACTTTATTTTATTTATTTATTTTTACGCATTTATTCTGCAGTGTGTCAGCCATAAAGTTCAAACTGGGAAAGTGTCACAGCATGATATTTTAGCAAGAGCCGTCCTCCTGCGGAAGTTTTTGGACACGGGAGAAGGCCGGAGCGCCAATGCCAGAGATAGAAAAAAAAGCCCACTGCATGTCAAGGCTCACACGGATGACTTAACTCCTAAATATAGAACGGGAGCTCCATTCATGTAATGTTATTACAGTGCTAATACGCACAATTGTGGATTTGGTGCAGGAAGCCATATAGCCGCCTGAGCTTCTGAATATGTATGCGCTGGAAAAAGAAAGGAGCGTCAACTGAGACACTCTGGATTTGATGTTCAATAAAAGAATAAGCCTTTGACATGAAATATGAGTTGCGCTAGCCTCAATATAAAAGAATGTGGAAGAGAGTTAGAAGTGTGGAGAATTCTCTCAGATGTGCAGTGTGGACTGAATTATGAGAGGGATAGAGCACATGTGTGTGTTCATGTCATAATAAAGCGTCTTATACCTATAACACTCCAGAGGTATAAAAATGGGAAAGAGAAAGCAAGAGGAAGCTGGATGAAGAACAGACATGATGAACATGATAACACTTCCTCCATGTCAGTCCAAAGCCACTTGGTTGATTGGTTGGGTGGGTGGAGGTTGGTGGGCTGTTGTATTGTATTATATTATATAGTAAAATAAACTTTATTCATTCCTTAATTAAATTATATGAATATCTAATTAAACATTATTATTACTTCTACTACTAGAGGCTGTATTTTACCATGACTTTTCCATAACTATTTTAGAACGCCAAAGCTACATTTGATCTTTAAAACATGGTAAAATCACTGTACGAGCTTAAAAAAAACACCATTCAGCAATGCTCCAAACAATCTCTGTAAAATCAGTTAAAGCTTATTGTCTTTTTACAATCATTACTGGATCTGGAGTGTCGACAAAAGACTATTACATGATTTAATGAAATGTCTTAGGACCTGACCTCTTAATGAAACATCATAAACCTTAAAAGCCCTAGAGGGAAAAGTGTGAGACAATGTGAGAATGAGAGTGAGAGGACGACAGAAGAGAGATCTGAAAGCAATCGCATACTACAAAGCTCTGTAGAGTCCAGGTGGAATGAGCGAGAGGAAGTGACATCAGCGAGAAGAAACTGTCTGAAACCTGCAGCTTGTCCCTGATGTTCTACAGAGCTGCTCAAGACACAAAGCACTCTGAACGCTTCAGTAAGGGCAAGTTTCATATTAAGTATGTTTTCCATTGCAATTAAGGTTTGGCCTTGATCCCTTCTGACATCGTAATTGTTATTTCAAATGAAAATTAATAAATCATGCCAGTCTAGTTAAGAATGAAAATAGGTCTACACCATACCACTGCTGCATCTAACAAGAGGTTATTTACCCCAAACAGCCCTTAAAACATGCCTTAGCACTTTTCTGCACATAAAAATATATAAAACGAGAAGAAAGCATGACATAAAGCGAAACATACGGATAAAACGTGCAGTTGAGATCCAGCAACAAGAGAGTCTCTTTTCTACACTCATCACTAATACAGTTTGCAAATGGTTTACCCTTCTCTACTCCAAGTTCAGGCTGCAGAGAATTCAAAATGTATGCTGAATAATGTTAACTGGTCACATCCCGGGCCCTTGCCGGATCCTCCAGGGTTAGCTCTCTCCCGCGGTATGCGGCGAGCACTTTAGCTATCACAGTGAATTAGTGTAAGACCTGTAATGCACCTTTAAGTATGTGAGCCCTTTTAAGGCACTTCGAGGTCATCTCCTTGGCTAAATATAAAGTACAACCTTTTGAACATTTATTTTCACTTGCCAGGCCAGTGCCTCAGATAGCACGCAAAGGATGGCATGCACTTTCCTGACCCTCTTCCTCTAATGGCTTGAGCTGAGGAGAGAGAGGGACAAAAAAGAACAGAACTGAGAAACCCTAAAGGCCCCTATGAGGAACAGGGAGCCACTTGACATCCCAGCATGGACAGTAAGACATGCCAACCATAAATGCTTTCAGCATGTTTTAGGAAGAGTGGACTTATAACAATCATGCTAAACGCTGGAGAGGTGGTGCTGAATGAGGTGAAATGAAGCTTAAACTGATGGAAGTAGTAGTAGAACCAAATATTTTGCAAACGGTTAAGGAATTGTAGGATGTCAAGCTAGTGATTAACACTAGTTTTTTTTAGGGTACGTTTACAAGTCAACAATGTACTAAAACTAAATATATTATAGTATATTGCATTTTTCACATACAGATGACACCATTGTCAAAGAGATCCCCGTTCTCACAGATCTACGAAAACAACTAAAAACGCTGTATTATGCTACAAGACCAGTAGTTGGAGGTAACACACTGCAAATGAGCATTTTTGTAGTTTACACAGAGACAATCACTGTATCGTTTTCCAAAATTTTTCAGGTTATCAGCCCCCTAAATCAAAATTGTCGTGTAAATGAACAGCCAAAAAACATAAAAAGTTTAATGTTTTTATTGAAAACGATGTCGTGTAAACTGTCCCTCAGAAAATTTGGGAATCATCTGAGGAAGCTCTGGTGGCACTTTAGGAGAGAAGGTTTGTATGGATTGTGATGTCACAAAATGGTGAATACTAAGCTCATGAATATTAATTAGCCATGAACACATAATTGAACATGGTGTTTTAATTCAACACTGAAATGTAAACTATGGCGTTAAATGTCTAAAAATCATTTAAACACCAATAAAACATAAAACGAGCACTACCATTTTATGGGACAAACAAAGAATGACTCAAACTGACAATTTTATATACACACAAACTGCCCGAGGGAGAAAACATGAACAGGTGGGGCTAATTGATCAGACAACGGGTAACTATGACAACAAATGAGAAGCAGGTACATACAAGAGGGAACAAAGGTACATGGAAAACAACAACAACAACAACAACAACAACAAAAAAAACCTTGACAAAAAATAATAATACAAATGTATTTTAATCAAAAATACAGCTGTGGATATGCATCAGGAAAAGAAACAAATATGTTTGGATTATATTTTGTGCTTTTCATGCAAGAGGAAAGTGATTAATTGAAGCATTTGTCTTTAATAGCAAAACGTTGTGTCAACTGTAAATGACAACCATATGATCAAGTGCTATTTTATTGTTATTTAAATTATATCATATTTTAATTAGCTTTTATTTTATGCCTTACAATTTAATTCAAGTTTAGTTTTGTAAAGTAATTTTGTTATGTGGTTTTGTCATTTTTAGTAGTTTTAAAATATTTGTTTTTAGCTTTAACTTTTAAGTAAAAGTTTTTCCATCTAATATTTACTTTACAATTTATCATTTCCATCTAATATTAATTTTACTTTTTCATTTTTTTTTTCAATTAACAAAAACTATTTTTAATAGTTAACAATAACATCACTGATGTTAATAAGTGAAGGTCTGTCTGTCCTTTAGTCCACTATAACCTTAAGGAACCATAAATGGTGGATGGACGGGTAAGGAGCCACACTGGACCCCGTCTGGGAATGAAAGACCACTAATCTAGTGAGCCTCTCAGCCACTGGGCTCTTAACCTGAAAATGGACAGATGAAAGAGGAGGAGAGTGAAAGGGAAGAGTATGTGGGGGGTGGTGTTCTGCTGACCCCATTAGATGGGGCAGAGCAGTTCAGCCAGAGATATGACAGGACCAGAGAAGAAAGGGAGTAAGAGGGGATGATGGGACGATATAAGAGTAAGAGTGAGAGTACGAAGGAGGAGAGAGAGCGGGAGAGAGAAAGAAAGAGGAGCAAAGGGAGTTATACAGAATGAGAGAGGTCTGCTGAAATGGCAAAAAGGCCCTAAAAAACAGCATAGTAGGAAAAAAAAAAAAACTAAGAACAGAATATGAGTGTGTGTTTGAGAGAGCCGTATAAAGCGACAAGGCCGCTCATGAAAGGACTAAAGTGGGCACATACTTCACTCTGCTTACTGGAGCAGCACATCAGAGGTCAGTTTTAGATGCTGGGCTAGTCTATTCTACACTGGAAGTGACCAAGGTTTCAAGCAGCAAAGGCTAAGTTTGCGTACGCTCAAAGAATGTTTCCTTATCAAGGACCAATCATCTGTAAGCTTTCACATATACCCCAACAACATTTAAATGAGTGCATCATTTTGAATCCTTTTTTTTTATCTCAAATTCATTTTCAAAAATTATTTTGAAATAGCAACAAATTAATTTTTTGTTCATTTATTATTAAATATATAAATAAATAAATCACACACGATGTCAGTTAATGCTACCATGCTATGGTATATATGTAACGCGCACCATTCCAAAGTCTGGGGGCAATAAGATGTTTTTAAAAGAAGTCTCTTTTGGTTGCCAAGGCTGCATTTATTTGATCAAAAATACAGTGAAATATTATCATTTTAAATAACATTTTTAATTATTATTATTTTGCTGTACTTTTAAAATGGAATATAATTTAGGCTGGAAAAGCTGAATTCTCAACAGCCATTATTCCAGTCTTCAGTGTCACTTGCAGTATTAATTTCTTAAATAAATAAATAAATCTATGTATTAATATAATGTATATGAATGGAATATAGATTATATATTTTTTTTATTATATAAAAACTAAATGATAAGAAATGGTCAGTTATTTATCTATATATAACAAATTGAATGCTATGAATTTTATTCATATTCTACAATAAATTCTGACAATGTGATATATGTGAATAAAATGTTATTTCAGGAATTAAAGTAATGAAATAGCTGGGGTATCTGTCAGCTAAAAGTCTCGCGCTGCTTTAAGGGGAAGTCTTTCCATTCCATTGACTTCCATTTATACGAATGTGAAAGCTGGAGACCGGAAATGCAAGCTCATGCAAAGCAGTTTCGCATTTCGTTGTGCGTTCCAAAGTTCGGTGAACTGACACCAGTGAATTCGTATCAATGTGTGACCAATAGAAGACAAAGCTTTACCTTTAGGATGAATTAAAAGAATGCACATTTTTGCAGTAAAATGGAGTAGACTAAATATTTTTACTTTTTGGATTTATTATTATTTGTTGAATTGATGTATACAAATAAGACATCACAGAGTTTGATGTCATATAACGACCTTTACAGTGTCCGTAGAAATGCTCACCCAAATTCTAGTGTGGCCACGGCTTTAGGCGCAATGCTGGAATCCATTGACTTAACCGATAGCATGAGTTTGGGAAGGGGTTACCAATGGGAGACACGGGTAGTGTTTCAGGAGGCATGTTTAAAAACAGTCCTTTCTCTAAATCTATTTGGTGGAAATATACTTAATCTTTAAACTTAATAGTGTTCTATGAAAAAGTACCAGGGTAAAGCTAGTAGGGGAAAGAGTAAAGCAGAACAGAGAGAACCGAGCAGATGTGTAGAGGGGGGTTGAGGGCAGTACTGTGAGAAAGGTAGAGGGGTCTGTCCTGGTGGTCTCTGCACTCATGACTGCCTCAGACAATAGATGCTAATTGGCCTGGCTGTTGGTGGTCCAGCTGGAATAGCTGCTGGCCCATCGGACAAAGCGCCTCTGGTTACAGCACACTTGTGCGGTGAGGTGCGGTACAGGAGAGTTCCGTTCAATGCCACGCCACAAACAACTAAATCACTCTCTATGGTGAGAAACAAAGGCTTCCACTGTGTTGGTACCACGAAAACTCCATGAAACCTGACAACTATCCAGCATCACAACTTATTCAAAGATATAGAAGCTACTTTGCTACCTTATAGAGGACTAAAACTCATCTGAGCAGCCCAGGACAGTAATCCACACATACACAGACATACATGGGCATAGACACACTGGCAAGGCAACCCCACAGGGGAGACATCTGTGTGTTTGCTGGAGCAGTTGCAGAGAGTGTTAATTATGTATCAATGAGCCAAATGTACACCAGGATTCCGTGCAACCAGCATCCTGTGGCCATTTTCAGACATGTCAACACAGAGACTCTGGAAGTGTTTAATGTACAGAACAGAGCAGTTAAATATTCATCCTGCATTAAGACAGACGGCAAATGTGGTCCACCAAAGAGATGGAGAGGGGAAAAGAGGGACACAGGAGAGGGAAATAGAAACCTGTCAAACCTGCCTTCCAATGGAGTCCTGGAGTTTATGTTTAAAAAAAAAAAAAAGATATACTGTACACACACACACACACACACACACACGTTTCTTTCACTATATTCATGAGAACATTGCATACGTCCACTGATTTTATATTAGGTTAATGATATTTTCTATGGTCTAACTAAACCTCTAGCCCTAAACCAATCCATTATAGAAACATGTGCAACACTAGATTTAAATCAAAATATGTTTTAGCTGATTTACAGATTTATAAGCCTTTGTGGGACCAGTGAAATGTCCTCACCATTAAGTTGTCATAATGTTTCACTATAAAAGTGAGGACAAATATTTTGTTTAATATATTATATTATTATTATATTATTAAATTATTTTGTCAAATATTTATATAGTACTTTGTATATTTGCTGTGATTCTAAAATATTTTCTTATTTTTACTTTTATTTTCAATACAAATGTTTATCCTGTATATATAGAAGGTCATTAGTGTGAACTGAAAAAAAAAACCAAATAAATAAATGAATAAGTGGTTTGAATGTAATGTAAATCTCTTTGTATAAATATTCCAAATGCATAAAACATGTCAAATGTACACCAAATGCATTCATGCACCACGATGGAACAAAACTAGATCGCACCCATTATAATAAACAGAGTTATATACACTGGGAGTTGACGGATGCCTCGTTTCTATTTTTTACACTCTGCTCAACTACACTTGGTAAGTGGCCCCCAGGTAGTTTGAGTTAGAGACCCCTAATCTAAGCCAATGTGCAGTTGCCTTACATTTAATCTGCAATTCTACAGTGGAAGGGGAAAAAAAAGTTGTAGAGGTCACGTAAGAAGAATTCTGACCCAGCATTCCAAAAATACTTTTATGATGATACAGAGGTGCAGCTCAACCAGGTAGATAAATATGATAATCTTTTGAAAAATGTAGTTCATGGGATGAAATATTACAGTTGCTATTGTCACAGGGGCACAGCTGACAGCGCAAGCGGCCACAGCTGAGAATGCTGGGCTTCTGGGGCCAACCGGGAAAGAAAACAGTCCCAATTAGCCAGCAGAGGCAGGTCAGCTGGGCTCCAAAGTCCTTCTCTCAATTCAGCCTGAAATCAGCATATGCTGCATGTCTTAAAATAAAACACCAATTGAGAAAAAGACAAGAGTGAGGAAAACTGTGAGAGGGCCAGAGAAAATAACAAGAGAAGGGGCAGACCAGAGAGATACAGAGAATGATAATGGGATGGGGGAAAAGGAACTATACACAACATTCGGCCACAATTACAACTCCATTTTCCTAATAAATACTATTATATAATAAATACAGTTATAAATACTAACTGTCACAACTACACACATCCACAGATATAACTGCTACATTAGAAGGTCAAGGCAAAAAAAAAAAAAAAAAAAATCTTTCTTTCTTTCTTCCATCCATCCATGAACCCACCCATCTATACATCTATAAAAACAAAATCTTCAGGACATTGTGTAATCTGGCAATTAAATGACAGGTCAGTGAATACTTGTACTGTAGTATATGTAAGGAATACTGCCTCTAGTGGCCAGCCTAGAAAGTATACATTTGTTCAGTCTCCACACATGCATTATCAATCACATTCCATCAGTCACACAGGAGTCCAGCATTATTGAAAGTTGATTTGTATGGTGTTTAAAAAGAGTTAGACATAGTAAGCGTCACACTGATGAGGTTGTGTGTATTGCATGGCCCATCCAGATGTAGCAGCCTGCCAGACACAACAAAGCCAGTCTCTGACCTTTACGCATGGCCTAAATTTAAGAGTGGCCGTAAAGGATCAGGTTACAGACAAAAATAGCTGGCCCAGCCCCCTCCACCTCCATTCCTAAACCACTCTACCTTTAAATTCTGGGCTGTGGCTATTGACAGATGTTCCTTTCAACACAACCCTGCAGACTGGCAGGACATCTGGGTAATTGAAGGATGCTGTCAATCAAACTAAGTCCTTTACTTAGACGTGAGATTGCATGACCCTTGTCTGGCTGAAAGAGTTTGAGGAAAAAATTGTGTCATCGCTGAGTTTTGAGGAACAGATCTGGCCTCTTCTAGTTTCTTCAAGGCTAGAATAAGTTTCATGATGATTATTTAGAAGCATTCATTTATCAATATAGTCTTTTACAATCCTGAACGGGATTGTTAGGCATCTAGGGAATGACCCTGTAGCACCTTTGGTGCATAAACGTTGACTAGCTGACTTGGTATGATTAGTCATCAAGGGGTTAAGGTAGTCTAAGAGGATATTCTTTTTTCCTTCTCACTTGCAATGTATTCATTCTCATTTTGTATTTTTGATGATCCTATTTAAAAGTACAGCTAGATAAAAATGTGTTGAAGTGCCATTTTTTAATGTTTTGTTGCCATGCAACTTTCACACATTGTACATTTATAAAAAGAAGGAAGATTGCTCCTTTTCTTCACCCTGCCAAGCTGGGCTACACACATCAATTACTGTATATCCTTGTGCTCCCCTTCTCTTTTAACACACACATCCTGTCTGATGAAAGCCCACACTGTGTTTGATATCTACACTGGCAGTTCACTCACACACAAAAACTCTGAACTCGGCCATGACCTGGGCAGCCAGAGTCGGATGGAGCAGACCATGTGTCTTAACAATGACTTCATGACCTGACTCCTTTCAAGTGAATCTGCCTAATTAGCAAACACAAGGAATGGGTAAAAATGAAAGGACTCGAAACCTCAGGGACACACACACACACTGTATAACGTGTCGTATAGTCAATATTGACTTGAGTAGACTGTGAATATTTAAACTATTTGCCAACTGAAACTGCCCATTTGTACAAGGGCTTGATCTGAAGTACCACAAAAGAGCTCATCATGAAAGACTGCTGGTGGACAGTATTTAGCACAACCGCAAAATCCAGCTAATCACACAAACTGAAGGTAATTAAATATGAGACGTTCCCCATGCCATCATCCTCACACCTGGGAGCTTCTTACAGCGTTTCTAACAAATCTATTTGAGAAAAATTCAAACGAAAATCCACCAGAGTAATCCAGGTTAAATGAATCTCTCTGAGGTATGGCAGCAAGTGTTCCACCAGGGATTGAAGTCTGGAAGCCTCCAGTTCCTCTCCCCTTGTTTGATTTAGTGTAGCTCCAGACGGACGCAGTCAGACGGTACCCTCAAGACTGCTCTCTCCTGAGGAACTGCCTCCACTACTTCAACTTTTCCTGAGAGATATACCACCTAACAAAACTCTCTTCCACCCTCAATACCACGACTACTACTAAAGTGCCCAAGACACCCTAACCCCCAATTGCTCCCGGGCGGTCGGCGTCGCAATAGCCCCCTGCGTGCTCCTGTGTGTGTCACTGTGTGTGTGTGTGTGTGTTGTCACTACTCACTGCTGTGTGTGTGTGCTTGTTGGGATGGTAAATGCAGAAGCATCAATTTTTCGATATGGGGTCACATTACTTGACAACATGTCACGACTTTCACTTTTTTTTTTCACTTTCACTTTCCACAGAGCACCACCTAGCTGAGGAATTGAAAGAAGGACTGTGTTTATGAGAAGTTTAGTCCATTGAAAACCAAGATTTAAGGGCCGTTCACCTTAAGGACAATAACTATAACGTTTTAAAAATCGTTCTTATTTTATGAGATCAGGGAAGTTCATAAGCTATAACGATAACGACAATAACGATTTCTTCAGTTGATGAATGATGAATCACAGACAGCCAATAGGAATCCATCTGACTTTAAAGAGCGTGAGGTTTTAAAGCGATAAATAACACAACTGCAGTGTGCGCTTATAATAAACAGAACATTATCGTTCGTTGGTGTGGTTGCTAATATTGTTATCGTTACAATTATCTATATAGTTATCGATCTAGGTGTGATTGGCCTTTTACACTCTCTGGTTTCCATCTTAACAGGTCAGGAACTGAATTTAAACTGAATAGTATTTAAAGGTGACCTATCTTAGTATACAAAGAGCTAAGAAAGTCGTTTGGTAGGATGATTCCAAAAGTGCAAACACTGGGATGCTATCAAAACAATGGTGTTTGTTCGAGAATCCTGACCTGCCGGTCACAGCAACAGTGGCTTAACCAATGGCGTGAGTTTGGGGAGGGGCTATATCTTTGGTTGGCCAATGGAAAGAGGTTAGTGTTTAAAAACACAAAACAAAATTATTTCAACTGCTGCAGTTGATTAAAACTATTTCACTTATTCTCTACGATGTGTATTTATACGTGTTAAATATCAAGAAAGAGTTTTTCTGCATTTAATTTCCTTACCTTTTTTAGATGAACACTTTATAGATCCCAGCAATTCAGGGACTTCCATGTTTCAGTCCAGAACAGGAAGAGGTTTAAACAGTTCAGAATCGTTTTAACTAATAGAGATTAAGTGACTTTGACTGTTACTACTAAGGAAGAACGACTGCTTCTCATGTCAATAAATCACCAAGAGAAGCTCGGGAATGACAGGAAACAGGATATTGGGACACTGCTGTCTCAATGGGTCTTGGTCAGTGGGGCAGGGGTCTAGGAAATGACTGTTAACACACTATCAACAAACTCCTTGACACCTGACCAAACTTCCTGTGTGGAAAGGAAGTGAGAGTGGCCGCAGGGGCCACAGTTAACAGTCAGCTCATGCACTGATGGAGAGGAAGAAGGAGAGAGAGCGATAAGGGCAGACTTGGGCAAACCTGCCGTTTATCAGCTATCTGACATGAGGAGATGGGCCCAGTGCACTATATGACCAAATATGACATTATTCAGGTTATGTAATATTATTTGCAACTGGCCAGGAATGCACACAAATATACACAGGCTCTCGCATACACCATGTTCTCATTCTGGCACGTACAATAATAGGAAGTAATGCTAATGCCATGCTTTAAATACTTCAGGGTTGAGTAAAGTCGCCTATGAAATGCAAATTACAAATCTGCTGTAAGAAAAAAAAAAAAAAAATCAAGAAGAGCACAGCCACGCACTCCCGAAGTGTTTAAACGGCTAAGATGCCATGAATATTAATGTTCTGAAAAATCACAATAGCAGCACCGAGCTGTTTACAGGAGCGAGCGGCGTGTTTCAGGCCCTGAATCTGCTGTTTAGCATGCGCCGGTACCAGTCCGTATCAAACATGGCACGCGTTGAGACAACACCGTCTCAGTCGCTGCTACTCAACTGACATCATGCATTGTGACCTATGGATGGGAGAACAGAAAAAAAACCTGAAGGAGTCAGAAGGAGATAGAGAGAAAGGGAGCGTACTGTAGCCAAACACTGTACGTCTGACCTCCTGTCTTTCTAAGTGCGGTGTTAGCATGTCTCTGAAGCAGCGGTGCATGCGCATCCTAGCACACTACATATGTTCCAGCCCAGTCACCGTAATGAAACAATGACAATCCATCCTAAGTCTGGCAGTGAGCAGTCTCTAAAATCCTCATATTACGTATAACCGCTAAGCTGAAACATTTAATAGGACATTATCATTACCACGCGCCGCTGTATTAACCTAATAAACATCAGTGGGAGTTACTGTATGATAGCAAACTGGAATTATCACCGCTGTTATCCCATCATAATTGCACATGAAGTAATAGAAGTCACCATAAATTGGATATTAGTGTGTTAAAATGCATCATATTGTATTAGAACCTGCTGAGATGGTAATAACTAAATGAGAGTGTTCATTGCTCTAAACAAGTTTATGAATTTGATAAGTGAGGTGAGACCTCAGGTTTATTTTGATGTTTCACAAACAGCTAGAGTTTGCTCTTGAATTTATCTTGAGTGAGTTCAAGGGAGCCATTCAAATACGACCATGGCTATTCCGCTATTGCTTCTGGTTGATGAGGACGAGGCTTTTGAGGCTTATCTCACCTTTTTATAATAGAGTTTCAAAATAAAATACACATACACACAAAACACACACACACTGTCAGACATTTACTCCCACCGTGAAAAATAGGCACGGCCAAAGAGATTATACTGTCGTCCATTTCGTGACACCTGTGAGGACACTGCAAACAGTCACTCGTGCTTTATCTTTCCTTTGTGCCGAATGGAGGCTACGGCTTTATTGGTTTGTTAGTTAAGAAAGTAGGCCAGCATAAGCAGGACACAATAATAATTCCTTGAGTGGCTGGGCTCTGGCCTCGGCGAGCCCGCCGATGATGAATCTGTGTGCCATGGTACATTATAGCAGGATAAAAGAAGAGGGGGGTGAAGGACAGTGCCTTCTCTGAACCTTAATCAGATGCAGATCAGACTAAAAGCATCGGAGCAGCAAATCCCCGCTCCAAAGCGCAGCGCCACACCACGCCGGCCACCCTCTCTCTCTTTTCTTCCATTTCTCTCACCCGCTCCCCCCGCCCGCCCTCTCCCTGAGCCCTTTATAAAAGGTTGGTAGATAGATTCAAGTCTTTATTGGAAGATCATATGGGATGACTGCAAAATCCCATTACTTGTTGATTAAGTATTGATCCCACCCCCAAGTATTAACAAGTAAGCTAATATGGAGTGACCGTGAGACCAGTGGCTGTGGAGCAAAGAAATCAAACGCTTTGGGGACAGAAAAAAAAGAGAGGGAGGGAGGGAGAAAGAGAGAGAGAGACAAAGAGAGAGATCATACAGGAGACAAAAAGAAGGGCATTGAGTAAAGTGAATAGAAATAGACAAGATGTGAAGAAAGAACTTGTGAACAAGAAGGAAAGAAGCTCTGCTTCAGACGTGTTAGTGAACTTCTGTCTCTCAGCTCTGGTTAAAATGTCACACATCAATGTGCAGATCAATGGACGCCTTATTTTCCAGCCTCCTCCTTATTGCCATCATCAGATGGCTCTGCTCTCGTACCTCCTAATGACTCGGGCTGAATTCCCTCCCTCCTGCGAGTCAGTGTACAGCGGACTTCTCTTGATCTCTCTTGAATCCATGCGGCCCCTTCAACAGTTCCCTGTGTTCTTCTGACACCGCCAACCCACCCACGTGCTCACACCAAACGGGTACGGCATGTATTCAAAATATGGTCCAAAGCTAATTTTCTTTCAGTTTTTATTCTGGCCTTTGAATTTCATTTGGTCTTAAGATTTTTTTTTCTCCTTAAGCTAGTTTTTATTATGTTCCGACCAGTGTTTGGGAAGCTATAGTTTAAAATGTACTTTGATAAGTTACAAGCTAATTAGAATAAAATTGTTAAAGGGATAGTTCAACCAAAAATGAAAATTCTGTCATTAACCACCATCATGATGCTCCACTTTCTTTCTTCTATGAAACACAAAACATATGATATTAGTTATGGTGTTTTGTTTTCTGTAAAAGAAAGAAAGTCACAGGCTTATAATGAGGGTGTTGATGAATGATAAGAGAATTTTTATATTTTAAGAGAACTATCCCTTTCAACAGCTGTCAAGCAGCCCTTTTAAAAAGCAGTTACCTACACCACAAAGTACTAAGAAAAAAAACTATTGAAGCTATTTAGGGCACACTATCTTATCTTTTAAAATATGCAATCAGATTTAATGATTTTGAACTTGAACAGAGGCATATATACCAAATAGAACTAGAAAACAACCTAATTCAAAACTGATAAAGTTTTTTAAACTGACAAAGTGGTTTTTTTTAACAGAAACACTGAACTAAATATTTTTTCAGAAATAAGTTTACAGAGTTCTGTACAGGTGACATCTCTGTATTTTTTTGTTATTTTATATGAACTGCCTGGACCAAATAAACCATTAATAAACCAAATGGAAATGAATCTTTCTAATGCTACATAGCATGAGAGAAAGAACAAACACCACACCAAAAATGTGGAAGTGGAATTTTGATGAAACACAAAAGACACTTGCTGCAAAAAAGCAGCAAAAACAAAAACAAAAAAACAAACAAACAAACAAAAAAACAGGTTAACTACTGTCAAGATACTGAGAAACTTAGTTATGTAACACTACATGTAGTATGGGACCTCACAAAACTGATTATCATCAATTTCGGTAATCTAGAGTCATAGTCACACATCCAAGAAACATGGCAGATAAAGTCTAATCGCCCTTTTGAGTCTTTATAAAGCTGTGGCGACTGCACACCCCTCACCCACGTGTTCACTGTCAATAATTCATATTTCATTTAAAACCCATCACTACCGAGATCACAGTGTTTGTTATTGCACACAAGAAAATTACTTCAGCTGGAGTGCATGAGCAGAACATAAACAGATTGTTTGTCTTCATGTAACTGTCATTCAGTACTTCCCTTTTGTGTAAAGAGAATGAATAGAGATGATAGAACAAGAAAGAATCAATGAGAGAGACTGTCAGAATTTTCATATTAAAATGGAGCAGAGAAAAAAAAAAAGACACAAAGGATTTGTTATTCTGGCAGACTGCTCGGTCAGTCGATATGTCCACAGATTATTCAGATTAGTGAGAGGTTTAACTCCGCTCATTGACTTGACGAAGGTTTCGTCCGGTTAAAAAGCTGACACAGTCCATTACGAATAACATTCTGCTATTGATTAGTTTATTCCGAGAGAAACTCTTCTACATCTCTCTCTCTCTCTCTCTCACTCAGGCTTTCCAGCCTCATTACACAGCTGTGTAAATTATGTGTGTATTATGTAACCCCACAAGGTGCATAAAATATTTTTTTATGAGTACAGTTAAAGGTTTTTCTAACGAAACAGTATCAATACGGTACAAGTCAGCCAGATGCACTGCTAGTGTTTCCTGTAAAGGCTATGTTGGCTATATCTGAGTGAGTGATTGACTGACTTTATCTATAACGTCAAAAGATTCACTCACTATTTAGTCCAAAATTCCAATAGTCCAAGCTGGAAAGAGGTTTGTGCAACATTCATTATTAAATTGGGAATTTAAATTCATATAACTGCAATCTTTAAATAGAAAAGTTGTAGGACGGACGGACGGACGGACGGACAGACAGACAGACAGACAGACAGACAGACAGACAGATAGATAGATAGATAGATAGATAGATAGATAGATAGATAGATAGATAGATAGATAGATAGATAGATAGATAGATAGATAGATAGATAGATAGATAGATAGATAGATAGATAGATAGATAGATAGATATTTCAATTTAACTGTGTTGTGGCCAATTCAATTCAAATTCACTCTAATGAGCTTAAATGCCTCTGGACTGATTAGGCTCTAGGTAAAAAAAACCTGAGAGTCTCTTTAGCTTGCAAAAGTTTGCTTAAAAATATAAATACAAGGAGGCACATCTAACTCCTTTTTTATTAGTCTTATAAAGGTCTATTGATCGATTGTTAAGGAACTGTTCAGGTCTCAACGCACAATGTGTAGAACCTGTTTGTAAAGCTTGCTGAGTAACCAAATAATTTCTCAGTATCTATTTATTAGAGATGCAAATGCCTTATAGCACGAAGGACAGAATGGACGAGGCAAGATATTTGTCAGACTAATGGCCAATTAAGCCCCTCTAAACAAGAAGGTAGGAGATTAGAAACTCGCCGACCCCCTCTGAGACATTAAGTGCGTTTACATGCACTTTAAAAGTTCGATTTCAGTTAGACTGAAACAATAATTTGTCTTTTTACAACGGTATATAAACGGTCCGACCAAAATCATGTCAATTAATTAGACTACAAAAGTAATTCCTTTGCCAAATGATGAGATCATTTCATTAATAAATAAGTTAAATAAATAAATAGAGCAATTGTTCGCAAAAGATGCAATTCAATAACTAGCCTTAACTTACACAATAAACCTACGCAAACAAATAATGTTAAGCTGTTAATATTACACACTGTCAGAACTAATGCTGTCATAAGAAATCATCACTACACTAAATATTTAGTAGTGTGTGTTTGAGTCATTAAATAGAAAACATTCAGTCATTCCTTTGCACGTCATTCAGCTTCAGTATTTTTTAAAAATGGAACCTTATCTTGAACTCAGTTTTCAACCTTAATTATAATGTACATGTAAACTTAACGAGTGAGAAAACCGTTTTCCCCATCAAACTTAGAAAGAGAGGGCTGCTTCCTGATGGAAACTGAGAAGTGTTTTGCAAGACTTACAGCGGTAGGCCATTTTCATTTTCAGCTTAAACTGTATTATGAACACATTTCTTCCTTCCCAGGATGTATTTTTGCACAGTGTTTTAGACATTTGACAAGGTCTCTTAAATATACATCAACAATTTTTTAGTGACCAATACTTTCAGCTGCACACTGTATCAACTTTTCCCAGCGTGCGTGACCTAAAATAAAACTTTCAATATGGGGGCTCGGTGCACGACTTAGTCCACAAATGTATTGAAACCAGGCCCGTTGTGTGTTGCCAAAATATTCTGTGGTTTTCTGGAGTTTAGACCACTCTCCTGTGATCTAAGATGGCTTGGAAATTGGATCTTGGCCTATAATAAGCAGGGCTGGAGAACCGTGGGCCGCCTCAGCCAAAGAACAGAGACATGAATAGGTCCCAGGAACACTGGGTCACACAAAGCCTTGATTGACTGGATCAGATGCTTGGTACGATCAGATACTTGGGCCCGGTTGAAATCAAAGGGAGGTGGGCTCTTTTAAGCACACATCAGGGGAAAGGGTGGGGGCCGAGAGTCAGTTCTAAAGAGCCGAATGATCCTGTCGTCTGACGCACTGAAATCCTGCGGTATCGGAAGGTCAGTGCAGCTTGTCTGAACATGACAAATAATGCCCACAGAAACTGCTAAAGTACTCCAAATCTCGCTAATGTGCTCTGGGGTATTAAACCGAGAGAGAGGGAGATGATTTTAAGGAAGACAGTGGGTGCAGTCCCACCGTTCTCTTCATTACACCCATGTGGTGACAATTGTAGTGCCCCCTCTGTCCCAGTCCCCTCCCCCTTCCATGTTTAGGAGTGGAGGACATCAACATGCACAGCATGTAATGATGTCAAAGAGCTATTTCATGGTGAACGTTTGGTTTGAATTAGAGGCCAGTGGGAGTGCGGACTCTCACACACTCTGGCAGTGTCCCTTTGTTCCTCCCTGATCTGTGGTGCGGAGGAGACCTCTCTCTTTTTCTCTTTCTCTCGGTCTACAAAACACTCTCTCCACCCATCTCCCACCCTGCGATTATGCATGTGCCCACAACGCCCCGATGTTCACACTCTTAGATGCATGATCTTGCAAACGCTGACATTTTCTAAGCATACAAGCTCGCACTTACACACTTTAGCATCCGTTTGGCACTTTTAAACTCACTAGTAACGGCGTAGAACGCTGTTGCATAAACACATGTATGTACATTTACGCTGATAACATCCTAAAAAGTGTTGCCATGTAGCGTCTCCAAGTCATTACATTACTCAGAAGCTGAGAAAAAGCAGTTTAAAAACCATACAAACATCCCAAACACACTTTTTATCTTAGAGAGTATGAGCCGGAAAAGGCAGATTTTCTGTGAGCTGAATATGGATTGAGACTAGACATGGCTGAATGAATAAATGGAAAGTTTGAGAGGCTGAGAGGAGAGGAGCGGACAGTGTGACCTTTTTAAGATCCCAGTCAAATGGGTAAATAAGATCCCGAGGTGACTGTCATTTACAGGTTGGGTATTGACGCGAAGCCGGCCAGTCCTGAGAGAGCAGGCCACTGCGAAGGACAGACACAGAAAGTACACATGTGCCAGAACACGCAGACAGACCGAAACTATTATACAAACACACGTTCATACACAGCTGACAAGGTCAAATTAAAGCTAAGAGATGCATTCAATGACAAAAAGTAGATTTTGTAATTTAATTTAATAGTAATAAAAAATAATTACGATAGGAAAAAAAAAGTAAAATATACAGTCATCAAAATGCATATTGCTACAGTAAAACTGTTAATTCTTTAATATACGTGAAAAAACAGGTTTTTCATTGTAAAATATTGTAAATACCAGAACATTTTTCATTAAATTCTATATTTATTTTTTTAACACTGCATTTCAAGCCACCACAGCTATCTGTTTCTAATTAAATTTAAGAAAAAATTATGTAAATTTAATTTAATTTATATATATATATATATATATATATATATATATAATTTATTTGATCTGTCTTTCTATCCTTCTACCCATGAACATGTGTGATTTTGCTAAGGGCGAACATGTCTCAATCCTCACTTCAAAACAATGCATACCATTTCTGTCATTTCTTTGCTTACTGTTCCTTTCCTAGAGCCATGGCTAATAAGGGGGATGTTTTCCTAAGTTATGGTCAAGGATGCCTCCCGTTAACTTATCACACAGGGAAATGCCAGAGACAGCAGGGCTGGAGGCTGATGCGCTGGGTAAAACTTGGCATAAGCTCCTTATCAGAAAATATTAGGTTTACGCCTAAAGGTGCTTGCTTGTGTCAGCTTCTGAGACTGTCTGGAAATCCCTGCCTCGATGTGACAGGTCAGTGTGCCAAAACTAGCCAGCAGATGAAAGATGCCCCCTACATGAATACATGCATAAGGCACACATCCACATAAATATAACAGTTCACAGAAACTGCAGTATTACATTTTAATGTTTAACCAAAAAACTATGACATTTAAGAACACAATTTCTATTATTTACAAAACAAATAAATGAACCAAATTACTAATTCTACAGTATGTATTTAAAATACATACAAATACTGGCATTAAAGAAATGTTTACAAAAACAGCTACAGATTTTGTAGTCAATTAATTTGTTTATGATAAACAAATAATGTTTGTTGGTTGGTTTGTTTTCACGCCCTTATTTTTCACAAGAACATTATTCTTTTATCATTGCTCCTCATTAAATTAAGCAGTACATAATTTATTCACGGTCAAATAAGGAAAACAACATCAAGATATGTTGCTTACCTCCAGAACACGTATTTCATAATGACAGGTTTGTACTTGTGTTCTTTTATGTATCAAAACATTATAAATCAAAAACCATCCTATTTCTCCAAGGTTGAACAAAACTTTAAGAGTTTCTAGTTGAATCAAGTGCCTCTATAAATAACCAAGTTCATGTGATACAGATCAAACTGTAGAGACGTTTGAAGTGCAAGCAATATGTGCAAGTTGCTCAACTCTTCTAGATCGATTGAGAGGGTCTTACAGGGGTCAGAGTGGATGCCTGAGGGAGAAGAGGAGTCAAACATAATGTTGGGTGTCAGACTGTTGACATTTCAGATCTTCAGATGTGTTCACCATGCCAACAGAAAGAGAGGGAAAAAAGGATGCCAGGGGCAGTGTGCACGATATACAGTATGAGAGTATGTTGCCTGAAATGGCCAGGGTCACAGTAAAAGTTGACAGGCCATGTTGCCAATAATCATAATCATTATGGGTCGCGTTAGTATGCAGATACGTCTTGCATTCATTTACATATCTTAATTATTTTCCGCCCCAACAATGCTAGTTTTATATATCTTTCCCATGTAGATCTTTTAAACATGGATTGATTGCCACAATAAATTCATGCACAAAAATTAAAGCAGCCATGTTTTCTATTAGTGTTACAACCCACTCTGGTACTCCAGCAGTCTTAGGACTTGACATTAATTTACACAATTTAGGGATTAGTAGCCACTTCTAAACTACTTTAATTTAACAGATAAATATGGATTCAGTTTGAGCATAAAAAACACTTACACATACTGAAACAAAGTGTGTTAAATCACTTCACGGTCTCCACTACAATAAAAATTAATATATGCATATCTGTAATTAAAGGGGGGATGTTTCTACTATTAGTACACAAATAAGGGATTATAATAAAGTTTAAGCACGAAAAAACACTTAGCATGTAAGTGTACACTACACTCTAAAAAATGCTGGGTTAAAAACAACCCAAGTTGGGTTGAAAATGGACAAATCAAGCAACTGGGTGGTTTTAACACAGCGAATAGGTTGTTTTAACCCAGGGTTAAATGTTTGCCCAACCTGCTGGGTAGTTTCATTTAATTCAACTATTCTTTAAGAATTACCAAAGTGACGATGTATTAATAAGTTTAATGAATGAATGTAAATATTTAACCTAACCACTAGGTTTGTCCATTTTCAACCCAACTTGGGTTGTTTTTAACCCAGCATTTTTTTAGTGTGTACCAAATAAAACAAAAAGAAAATTCAGAACTGAGGTTATGCTTTATGTTATTAAAAGTACCTAAAGTTTTAAAACAAACTAAATTACACAAAACCAATTACAAGTCCAACTATTGTGACCTAAAATAACAAAACGTCCCTTGTTGTGAGGGAGTCAGACCAGCTGTTGTAATGTGGCTAATAGTCCTACACCACCCATATCATTGGGATGGAGTGACCCATATCTGCCATGCGCGAGCAGGCTGGTGCTGATCCCCACAGCTCGTCTCCTGTCTCTCTGAGCCGAGTGCACCGCCTGGCCCTGGCTCTCACTTCTGGGCTTGGACGGGCCCCTGACGAGGCTATCTTAAAAATGCTCTAAGATCCTCTGTCCTTTACTGTCTCATTCAAAGCACCACATTTTTAATATTCAGCACTGCAAGATGGTGGGAGCATTTGTTCAGGCCGCCACATTAAAATAGCTCACTCTCTCACTGATGAACTTGAGGCTCCAAAAGTGGGGCTATGAATTTATCACAACAAGGTCACAATGAACAATATTTGCATGTATGAATTTAAGCACAGTGATAATGAAATATGCTCTTATATTTCAGGAGAGGCGACAAATAAATCTGTGTGGTGGTTTGGGCTGTAATTCATAATCTCTGTCCTTATAAATGTATCTCACAGTCTAGAATACGTGCATACAAACTCACATACACGTGACAGTGGCGCAACCAAGCACATACTCATTCATACACACATATACACAAACATAAATGAGGTAGGATAAGGAACAGGTCAAGTATTTCTCCATTAGAGGAGCAATCGTCACGTTGCCAATTTGTCTAAATGACGGTTAGACTTGGGGCCCTCTCTGACACTTGCTGCTTTGTGTGAGAGCACGTGTTTCTTCCTGCATGAGTTTTGACTAAAACACACCCACACACACACACACACACACGCACACAGGTGCGTGAATTTCATTTAAAGAAACAGCTTATGGGGACAATTAAAGTAGAACCTTGAAAATATGTGCACTCAAGGCCAGAATACATTGTTTTGGAGTTTGCTATTAAAGTACTCAACCAATTAACACAAAGAAACAAGTTTTAGATGTTAAAAAAGGGAAGAGAATTCAGAAAATATAAGAAAACATGCAATGACCTGTTTAGGAAAAATGAGAAACAGTTGTAACATGACCAGTAAAGTAAAGTAAGTAAAACACTAAAGGCTTTTCAACAAGCCTGAAAAAACCAGGTGAATTAATTGGAATGAAGTAAATGGAGCACTGATTCCTCTCTATTGTACAGGAAGACTGGAGACCTTAACCGCTAAAACAGGAAACAATAAACATGATACCTCACATACGAGTTAAATAAAATGTGCAAAAAAAAAATAGATGTTAAATAGAAAAAAATGTTAAAATACAAAATGTTTTTATTTTTGATACATCAAAAATGCAAAGTGATATCAATTAACAAAAAATGCAAATCAAATCAAAATCAGAAAAATGTGATTATTTCATGTTCAAAAAAAGCCAACCTTTGTCTGCAATACACTTGCACACAAAGTTTTTTGAACAACTTTGGGGCAAACCACAACAGAACTAGAGTGATGAAAAACTCTCAGGAGAACTAACCACAGCAGCCTCAAGATTTAGGCAGCTTCTCTCTGTTCTCTATCTTCTTCGATGATGTCCCAGACAGTGCTCTGATGGGGAGATCAGGGCTATGTGGGCTTCCATACCATCACTTCTCACTTTCCTTGTTCTCTTTTACATTTAAGTACTGCTATGAGTTTGTCTTTGTCGTTATGCTCTGCAAAATAAATTTGGGGCAATCAGAATTTGGGGCCAATATTGCATGATTGATAAGTAGTATCCCTGCTGTTTGCAAGCATTGAGGGATACACCAATTCTTGACAACCAAAATACCTCCATTTGCCCCCAACTCCCCCCCAAACTTTGCAGCCCCCTCCACCACATTTGAATTTGCCATGCTCAGACATCATTCGTGTACCGCCGCTCCAGTACTTTCGGCGAACAAACTGCCTTCTGCTACAGCCAAATATTTCAAATTTTATTTCAACCTTTTGCCATTTTCTGCTGCCATTTTTTTTGCCCCATTTTTCTTGTTTTTATGCCTGTGTTTTTCATAGTTGAGTCGCTGTTTTGGCTTGGTGGCCTTTTTGGATGTATTTTTTTCCGCAAGTCATCATGACTTCAGACTTGACCAAGATGACTCCGGACAGTAGATGGGTTGTACCAGGGTCCCCACTGTTTTCTGCCAATCTGCTGCTTAATGGCTCTAATGCGACATCTCGAGATGCGATGATGTGTAATTCATCTATGCATCTGTCTTTCTGCTGCTGCTTTCCTTTGCCTTTACCCTGCGCAACGTTGCCAGTACGCTTGCTGTTCTTCAATGCTTCTCTTCAGAGCTTGGACAGAAACACTGTCTGATGGAAACCACTGTGCCTCTTGATGCCTGGGAGAGGGAGAGGCTGATGCAGTATAACTACCTTTGTCTTTGTGCTGTGTCTTGTTGCTGTGCATGGTGTTTGACTTTTGAACTGTAAACTGTCTTCAGCAACCTCAAAACTTGTTAGCTGAGTTTGCTGTTCCTCCACCCTTCCTTTTATTCTCTCTGTCTGCTGTTTCTGTTTTCAGTTTGTTGTTGTGTTTCACCTACATATATGATTGTGATGATCATTAGCACTGTTTTGTTGTAAATAATAATAATAACTAACCTAACTATACTGCAAAAAAAATCGCAAGTTGCAAGTGTTGTACCTTTGAAGATTTTTTTGTTTTTTTTGAAGGGTAATGGGGTGTCACACAAAATGATTTGATTTTTTTTTTTTTTCTGTTCATCACTTTGCATTTTGTTAATTGATAAATATATATAATTACCAATTCTTTTTTTTTTGAGCATTCTTACTACTTACATTTTTTTTCACACCTGCCTAAAAACTTTTGCACAGTACTGTACTGTAACAACAGTAAAACACAAAATTTGCCTACATGTCTGTTTATCCATCATTTCTTTTAATACCCAGTGAGAGAGCATAAATCACGTGATATCGGCCACTCTGTGCTTCATTCAAAACGAACCATCTACAGCCAGTTTTGGTTTGACACATCTCGCTTTACTGATGCACCACGTGTTTTCATAAATGCGGTGACACGAGCGCGCATCCAGCTGTGATATTATTAGTTCCTTTGGCGTACAAATAAAAACTCACTTCACCATGCATCGATCGTATAAGAGTGATGAAAAAGAACAGAACGATAGGTGAAAAACAGAGAAAAAAAACACACTGAGAACTGTGTGCGGTAAAACAAGTGGAGGAAGTCTTCATCCATGAAGAGGACATTAAGTAATACCCCTGACACGATGACCAGCTCATTAAGTTGAGCCTTTATGGACCATTACGCACTGGGTCAATGAACACACAAGTTCGAGCCGTCCACGGTCAGACTGCCTCTCTGCGCTCACGTGAGACAGCGTTTGTATTGTGGAGCCGAAGTCTAACCTGAACGAGACCTGATAGAGCGACTCCGTTTCGAATCTCATTCCACCCCTGTCTCTTTATTTCTCTCCCTCTCAATTATTGCTGTGATTTGTAAGTTGTGATTACAGCCGTGCACTTGGGAGCAAGCTAGCGCCAGCCTACACCGGGAGATAACGCACTCCATGCAAACTTACAAAGCGACCACTGACTCTTCACTCGCAGGGTAATGAATAGAAATGCAGCTTTCAGGACAGCGGGGGGAGAGCCGTTTGAGTGTGTATGTGTGTGTACTACGGGGGTGGCGGGGTTGTAGGGTGAGCAATGCAGCTCCATTCTCTACCTCGCTGTCAGAAAATATAATTTGCGCCTTCAGTGATTCACCTGGTTCATATGCAGCATGCAAATTTATTTCCTTAATAATCAGAGCAGGAGGCTGCCCAGGAGGATTAATGGCATCATTCCTTATGCACCGGCAGCCTCCCGGACCGCGAGGATATTACCCACCTCTGACATGGAAAAATTGTGTTAGTTCTACAGAGAAAACGCCGGGATATTTGTCCTGTGCGACAATATAATGGGCTGGTGCATCATCAGATTGCAATGTCATTTCAAAAACCTTGAATACAAATAATGTACAGTGAGAGAATGGATGGCGCGTACCTTAATACAGTCGACTAGTTATCCTTCACACAGGTATAAAGGGGCTTTTCTGACACCAGCCTTTATTTAAATGAAGCTCGCCGCATCCGGCGGCTCTAGGCTCTATCCTAGGATGGATCCCTCTCTCTCTTCCCTCTTTTAATTAATCTTCCCTTCTCTCCCTCACTCTGAGAATCTCTCTTTTCTTGCCTCCTTCACCATTTTAAAGCAAACAACATGAAATATGTATGGGCCAGACATATTAATTATCCCACTATGTGGGGAAAAACAATGCGGTGGTGGCAGGGAGTGTTTGGGTGCAGATCTGTCACCGGGTGCGGGGAGGGGAGAGCCGGCGAGAAGTGAAAACCTAATTAACAAGATAAGTGACCAACAGGAACCCTCTGTCAGGAGTCACACCCACCCCGGAGCTGAGCCAACATGGACGCTGCTGGTGTTACCGCAGTGCTGCCTGGGCAGCCATCTTGATGAAGTTGTCCTGTTTGTGCAGTGATCTAGTGCGGAGAGGCACTAGAACGTTTGGAAGAACAATTATATGTTTCTATTATTTTAGAATCTAAAGGAAACAGCACCAGCCGCCACCAGATGTTAAACCGTGATTTTGGAGATAGGGGAACCTTAAAATCAGGTGCTACCTCAGGCCTGACCTCCTATTAATAATCAAATATTTAGTTAGTAGAAGTTAGTACAATTACTGTTTTTGATAAGCAGTCCTGAGTTCAAAACCCACCTTCATATACAACTAAACAAAATTAGAAACGGAATGGATCAAACAAAAACAAGAATGGAGCTGAAAGGTTCGCAAAGGTTATGCTTTTTAAATAATAATCACATTTATTTAGTACTACTGACTGTTGATATTATTATCAAAAGTCGCCTTTATGTATGGGTGAGTTACGTACTCTAATTAGACCATTTCCACCAGTTTGACCCATTCAGGGTGATTTGCTACTGGTTACAGGCATGATAAGGCATTTTTCCAGGGGGCAGCACCTACTGTCACATGACTTTTTAAAACTGCACACTTAAGAATCTCACTGAGAACCTTAATGAGCTCAAGGGAGGCCAAAGAGATGCTGCTTCCATCTGACATTTATCCACTTGTGTCGCTGTTGGACAGTGTTACATTAGAACAACAACAACAAAAAGTATTTAATCTCATATGTTGTTATATTCATTTAACTATATTTCCAACTTATTTAAAGAGACACCACCTCCCTTGCCTCCCTGGAAAAAAAATATCTCAGATGCTAATGGGTAAAGGGAATTTGAGGTCAAGAAAGGCAAGCCCTTTCCTTGGAGTAAAGCTCTCTTTTTTTCTCTATTTTGGTTCTTCTGTGAGACCCAGGGGTGCCTTGAGGTGAGGGCTAGTATTTTTTCATCACTGCCAACCACTCATTACAGTCCTGGTGTCCCCCTCTGCCTCTCCATCACTCGAGATTATAGGAAAGAATTTCTCCAGATGAAAAACGACAGCGTTCTCACTTTGCTGTTGTCCAATAGACTGAGCCAAGAGCAACAGTGTGGATGACGACGACCTCAGAGTTCACAGACTGAAACAGTTTGGATATCAGCATATCCAGCAGAGATAAAAGACCCTTTAACTTTTCATCAATCCACAATTTGACTTGTGACGCAGCCTGAAATAAATCACACCATGTTCATTCATTTGGCCAAGCCTGGTTTCGCCAAAGGAGTTTTTTTTTTCTTTTTTTCCATTTCTGTCACCTGATGTAGTTTGGGGTCTTTGCAACTGTCACTTTTGGCTTGCTTAGCTGAGGTTTAAAAGACACTCTATATTCAGTAACATTATTGATTTGTTTGCAACTAGTAAAGTCATGCTTTACTTTTTCAAATGTAATAATTAACTATATTAAATTATGCAAATTTACTTTATGTATTTAATCTCACTTTATTGACCAATGTCTTTGCTGCTGACCTTCAATGATCTAACTCAACCATACTAAGCAAAAATCAGTTTTGATTACATTTATGACATAAGAGTATTGCACGTCCTTCTCCTGTATCTTAATCCAGAATGGCAGCACAGCTGAAAGGTTTGTATATGCATTTTCATTTGCATATGCATATGCATTTCCTTCAGCCTGAGGCTTATTCAGTCACTTTTGGTGAAAGAATCTAACTTTTTCGGTATTATTATTAAAAACAAACAAGCAAGTCCAGCCCAGGTGAGAAAAAGTAACTAAAATATAATGCAACGTATTACTTTTCATAATAAGTAACTAAAAGTCTCATAACTAGTTAGTAAGGTTAGTTAGTATAACGAAATATTGTAATGCATTACTTTTAAAAGTAACTTTCCCCAACACTGCCTTTGAGAACAAAACATAAACTGATTTGACGTGGACGATGATACTACTGTTATTTTTAGCTGAACCCACAAATTTTGCAAAATCAACAGTTTTAAACTGAACTGACTCTAGCTGAATAATGGCACTATTGTCTTCTGTAGACCTGCCTATAGCTGAATTGAACTCATTTCATAACTGATGAATGTTAGATTGTTATTGAGCTGAATTGAATCAACACTTAACTGACTTCAGAGCTGCTTTACAACAGAATTTGAAGTTTGATCATTATTATCCTGTTTATTACAGTGAAGCTGCTTTGAAACAATCTATACTGTATAAAGGTCAGTTGATGTTTTAGTACATGCTGAATTTTCATAATTTGGCCACTTGGTATCAGAAAATCACTTTAATAGTAAGTATCCTAACAGCAGTACGTATGCTAATAGAAATCATGGCACACTAGTAAGCAATTATTTGAAGGTTGCATAGAGAAGTTGAGTGAACAAATACATCTGATTGGCTAGACAGGTGTCTCTGGCTAGGGCCCTTTTCCATGGGCACAAAGCCATCATTGTGGGTATTGTTTCAGTAAGTCTGGGGTCCTCTGGAGCCCAGCAGCCTCATTAAATACACAGAGTTCAGTGCTAAAAAGCTGCAAAAATTGTGGGAAAGCAATGCTTTTAACAATGTGAAGCGCTTAAAAAGGGCCAAATGCTAAACAATACAACGTCTGGACACTGCATGAGTGTTTCTTGAAGACTCTTGAAAGAGAAAGAGAGAGAGAGAGAGAGAGAGAGAGAGAGAGAACTGAGCTATTAAAGGTGAAGTGTGAAGTTTCTGCACCACTAGTGGCAGCAAATGGAACTGCAGTCTGTTTGTGTGAGAGACCAGAGCAAAACTGGCTCAACCAACGGTGTGATTTTGGGGGGAAACCTGTTTGTCAGAACAATGGCAGACAGGAGGAGTGTTTGAAAATAGCTTTTGCAATGGCATTTGGTGCTACTAGTGGAGGAGAAAATACACAGTTCACCTTTAATGAAAGGTTGCCGTGATTACAAAAGCTTTAAAAACATGGTCATTCAAAGAACAGTCATGTCAGTTTATAGCAAACATGTTAACATAAGGGACATTCATCTGGACAGTCCAGACACATATCACCGTCTCCATAGAAATGCTCCATCATCCTTCAAAAACAGCCCTCCGGGTGCTCGCATTTGAGGTGGAACTGCTTTTAAATGACCTGTCGCCATGCGGCAGGTCTGATGATTAAGACGTAGGTATGTTAATGAAACTTATTAACGACTCCTCATCCGAAATGGGATTTATTAAAATGAACGCATAATTAAATTTAGCGATGAGCCACGTTGAACAATGCCAGATAGTGGCTACTTTGATTTTGTTTAAAAGTAATTATGCAGAATTGACATGAGTGAGAGTGGTGCTGTGGCCCCTCTAATGAGTTAAATAAGAAAAATCGCTCAAGTTTCAGACTCTGGCAGGAGCTAATTGTGTTAATATGATGGTTTCCACAATGCTGTCATTTCACTTTTGGTCTCATTTTCTTCTTTTTCTAAGCGTTTCTTTCTCTCTCTCACTCTCAAATCCGTAGGTAAACAAAGCATGATTTTCTTTCATTTTCAAGTCTTTGCTTATCATGGATTTTCATAGCAACATACTTATATAACAGGGCACATTAAAAGTCGCGCAATTATCAACTTAAACAAGCCGACAAGAGGACTTGTATCTTAGTTTATTACCTGTTTAGCCTGTGTGTGGATGATGCTGTTTGTGTGTTATGTTTTTATGAAAACAACAAACATAATGTACACAAATAGGAAAGCTGTTCTTTATTGACATGACTAGCAGTTTCCTTTTGGTGCATACAGAAAAAAGGGTTTTGCTATAAAAAAAATAAAATAAAGATGATGTACAAGACACGCTACTTTTCAAAAGGTCGGGATTAGTAAATATTATAAATGAACCCTAATTACAGCAGAGATGCATTTAATTGATCAAAACTTGTCAGTATAGACATTCAAAATATATAAAAAAAAATGCTTGTTCTGTTCTATTCCTCAAATAATCCTAAAAAAAGGTATCACTGTTGCCACAAAAATAGTAAGCAGCACAACTGTTTTCAACATTAATAATAATAATCAGAAATATTTCGTTATTAGAAAGATTTCTGAACGATCATGTGACACTGAAGACTGAAGTAACGGCTGCTTAAAATTCAGCTTTACCGTCACGTTTATATATATATATATATATATATATATATATATCTTATCGAACACAAATTTTGGAACAGTACATGCACATGAAAACTCAAAAATGTGTATTCAAATGTAAACATCAGTCCTTCTATTCCTCCTAGCATGGAAACAAAGATGGGACAAGGGTCAAAATATGTAGTTTGCATATCAAAAGTTACTTCCACTTTTCAACAAGCCACACATCTTTTTTTTCTTTCTGTTAAGTGTTTATAGACAAACCAACAGTGGTTCGCTTTGTGGCGTCACTACTTCGGTCAATTTGCCCCCCTTAAAGAGCATGCCACCCAGCAATACTAAGAAAAATCTACCAAGTCCAGACAGGCTCAAGTGCTCTCCTGCAACAAACGCAGCCCTCACACTCACAGACCCCAAGTTTACCAACACATCGCCATGGAGACGGATCACACAATAGCCTTAATTTGGCCCCTTGGCCGCAACAACATGCAGGAAGAAACAAACTGCTGCGACACACTCGCTTGAATATAATAAACACGGCCCAAACAACACAACCAGAGAAAATAATCACAGTCTGCACCCTGTGCATGGCACAAAACAGAGCTGTAAACACAGACGCTGTGTTGTGGTGCTACAAACAGTACTTTTCATATGAGGTGAGGAGAGGTTATCGGCATCAAAACCCTCCCTGCATCTGGGCACGTATTAATTATCACACTCAGCATTCACGCCTGTTTCTCAGAGATGAGGCGATATTTGGCTGGGGACGTGAGGTCTCATTATTACAGGGGCTGCTCGCGATGTCCTCTGCTCTTTCCATCCACAAGGAAGGCAAAAAAAAAAAAACCCTTCTCACTGGTTCCCAGTGGAAATCGGCAAGCCCATCTCACTGCTTAGCAACCAGCCTTGGGGCCTGTTTTACACAGCTTAATTCAGATGTGAGTTAGCTGCAGTTGATTGGTTGTGCGGATCTCTCCTCTGTGTTCACTCGCTCTCTTTCTCAGAGGTGAGGACTGGCCTAGAGAGAGAGAGAGACATGTACAATGGATGCAGAGGCTACTGTGTGTGACAGTAATGAAGGATGGCTGGGACAAGAGTGGGGCAGTACTGGGACCGCGCTCAGAGGAGAGAATGGTCAGTATCCTCACTAAGAGCTGGAACACCATTTAAAAGTTTCTCTTTTCAATACATATCAGCTGACCTTTTAAATGGGCTAAAACTGTGCTTTTCAGAATTTTTATGTTAACATGAGATGCTTTTTAACCTAAAAAATATGTTATTGTTTTTTAGACCTAAAATTGTACAACCTCCACAAAAATACAATAATAGTAAAATAAAATGAAAAAGAATGAAACAAAAATAAATGACTCATCATGAATAAATAGATGTCACGCCATACACAGTAGGGACCAACAGTCTGATATCACTGTTTATAAATAAGGTTTTGTATTGTACATTATTTGTAGTAGTTGTATTTAACTATTTTACATGTATGTACTTTTTTTGAAATGTAATTGGATAACTGGCCTTGGTAATGTCATTAAATTATAAAATACAAAAACAATAGTGAGTAATGTCAGAGATCTGATGCCATTTCTGATTGGTTGATTGACTGATTGATTTTTTTTTAATTTTTGCATTTTTCTAATGAAATACAAAATATTAAAAACAAATTATATTATCAGCATAACAAAAAAATCCAAAATTCTAGTTCACATGATCAGTGTCACAAATGTTCTTAATTGATTAGTGGCCTACTGCGGTATCTTAAATAGTTCTCTGACAGTTGATAGGATTCACCAAAACTTTCGGAACCCAATGTAAATTAACATATCTTCATTAATTATATTAATGCTTCTATTAATAAGATCAATTTCAAATTTAGTTGTGTGAGAAAAAGTGATAAAACAGTTTCAGAAAAGCAATATTGTGTCATTTGTATCACAACAGTCCATTTACAGTATTATCAGCACTAAGACAGTGTTGAAGCCCAGCCCTTCCAATGAAGAGTGAGCGAGCAAGAGAGAGGGAGTGGACGGAAGTGAGCTGAACTGGGACTTACACCAGTGCTGTAGAGTTTAACATCTTGGCTGATAGTGGGTCAATTACCTGTGTGTAATTGCAATGATTCCAATAACGCAGCAGTCATGCTTGACAGTTTCCAGATCAGGTCCAGTAATTGCAGGGTGATGTGTATGACTGGAATCAAAGGAAAGGCTCTGGATCTCAGCTCTGCCATTCGCAGCCAAACCCACAATGCTTAATGCAATAAATCCTGAGCTTATTAGCACAACTCTAAATGGCAAATTGGTGTGAATACCAAATTATTCAGGTTATGATTGAGGGGTGAAAAAGTTGAGGAAGGGAGATTTCACAGAAAAAAACGACAGTATTCCAGCAAAGGCCCCCGAATTGACTTCACTTCTTTCCGTAACATCTGCGTTTACACGCATTATTCGACGGCGAACAATCACGAGGTAAACAAGCCCCTCTCTGATCATTCGTAAAACAGCTTAAGATTCATTACATACCTATATTGTCTCACGATCGTGCATTACATTCGGCTATGATCACTTGCTGCGGAAAACTTCCAAACCCGCGGAAACATGAAAACAGAGCCCTGTTGATATTCACATGACCAGGCACTCAGCAACTCAAAGCAACAAGAGGCTAATAGGACCGCAGCCCGTTCACTGAGGTAATTAAACGGCCATGCAAAAGAAACCGGAGAGGGAGAACGCTACAGGGACTGAGAAATATTGCCCAAGTGTGGGGCCACTTTGCTAATAGGCCTGGCGTGATGATGGATCTCATGAAGTGGCCCCTTTGCATTAGCAGGAAGGCATTAATAAACAGGAATGGGTTAATAGTGCAGAAAAAGCCAGCAGTCAGACCGTGGGGGTGTGGAATATTCCTTTCTTAAGTCAGCTGTAAGTAATTACGCCATGGTGAGCTTCTGACGATTACCATAACAGAGCAATTGGACGTGAAGAATGGATAATAGTATGAACATGGAAGTGTGTTTAGAGAGGGGCTGCGAGAGCTGGGTAACGCTACGCATTCCTTTCCTCTCTCAGGACACGCGGGGAGGCGATCAGATGATTTCAGCACTCGGAGTGTGACCTTCTGAGATGTTTCAGGCTCACGGATTGTGACAAGGCCTTTCTTCACTGTAACCTAGACTTTTGCCCTGTGTGTTTGGCAGCTGTCCATTCAATGTACATGTAAACGAACATTCTGCAGCCTCGCAGACATGAAAGTAAGACGAGAATCCAGTAAAAAAACATGTTTTCCTGGCTTTGGGTCTCTAGATTGCAGGGGGAACTTAAAACGTTCCAGAATAGCCTTTAATCAAATGTACAATTTAAGCTGAAAATATAATTCTCCTTTCGGCAGTGCCTTTATCTCACATTAATGTTTATTTAATGTTCATAATAATATACTCATCATGGTGAGAACGGCAAGCTACATTAGCATTCAAAAGTTTGAGGTTGGTAAGGCTGCATTTATTTGATCAAAAACACAGTAATATTGTGAAACGTTATTATAATTTAAAATATATATTTTTTTCTATTTTAACATATTTTAAAATGTAATTTATTTATGTGATGGCAAAGCTGAATGTTCAGCAGCCATCACTGCAGGCAGTGTCACATGACCCTTCAGAAACCATTCTAATATACTGATTTAATGCTCAAGAAACACTGTTAAACAGTTGTGCATTTTAATATTTTTGAGGAAAAATACTTTTTCATGACTCTTTGATGAATGTAAAGTTCAGCATTTACTTGAAATAGAAACATTTTGCAACTTTACTGTAAATGTATTCACAGTCACTTTTGGTCAATTTAATGTGCCCTTGCTGAATAAGTGTTAAATTCTTTAAGGAAAATGTAACACCAAACTTTTGTATGATTTCAAGTTATTACAGGTTGCCAAGGGTCTCCTCCTATGATATTGCTGTATCTGAATCTACAAAGGTGGAATTAGTAGTACGCAGGGCTGGGTAGGTTACTTTTAAAATGTATTTCACTACAGATTACAAAATACATGTTTTAAAAGGTAATTTGTAACGTATTTCGTTACATTACTCAAGTTTAGTAACTTAATCTAAATACTTTAGAACACTAATAAGTGTGGAACAAACAAAAAAGGTCATTGCAAGTTATCTCACAATTCTGACCTTTTCCCTCAGAATTGCGTGATATAAAGTTGCAATTGTGACTTATAAAGTCAGAATTATTAGATATAAACTCACAATATTGAGAAAAGTCAGAATTATGAGATATAAACTCATACTAAATTCACAATTGCAAGAAAAAAAGTCAGTATTGCAAGGTTATATCTCCCAATTCTGACTTTATAACTTGCAATTGGGAGTTTAAATCTCGCAATTCTGAGAAAATCAGAATTGTGAAATGCAAATTGTGAGGGGAAAAAAAACAAAATTGTGAGAAAAAGTTGCAGTGACCTTTTTTTACAATTATAAAATGACTCACAAACAACTATCACAAAACATGAAAACAGTCGTGGATCATCCAGTTTATGACAGGACAGTTAAGTTGACAGTTGGGCTTTTTTTTTTTTTATAAATTCAGTCATTTTGTCTTGTTCAGGACAGTCCTAAATAACAATAACAATTTCTATGAAATTGTTGATGAAACTGAACTCTAAACTTTTTCAGACTGTCAGAGTCAGAGAATCACCAATTGCTGTTTAAATGACATTAAAATTCAAAGTAATCACTTTGGTAATCTAAAATACTTTTCAGATGTAACTGTAATCTGTTTACCACCCATTTAAAATGTAACTGTCATGAAATACAGTTACTCAAATTTTGTATTTTAAATACGTAACTAAGTTACTTGTATTTCATTACTCCCCAACCCTGGTAGTATGCAGGTCGTAGGAACTGTAGAAAAGTATTTCTCTCAGTCATGAATTCACGCGCACACACAAAGTATGGACACTGGGATGCCAGCCCTGACACAGGACGGGAGCTGACTTTGTTCTTCAACAGTAAAAGGAGGAGGGGAGCGGGATGACAGGATGAGGGGGATGGAGAAGTCCAGAGGTCTCAATCCTTACAGTCAAAGCAGCCAACATGTGATGGTTCCCACAGCTGGGCCGCCACTCTGCTTTGGATCAGCAAAGGTCAAGGAGCAGAGGTCAGCCTGTCTGAAGAAACTTCCTAGGGGACTCTCAGTACACTTTCAGCATTCAACAACAAAGGGACATTCACAGGTGAATGAGTGTGTGAAAAAATAAGCAATAGAGCATTCTCTTAATATTACACAGAAAATATAGCAAAGGTATTATCCATTTCCTCTGACCACTGTATCAACAGAGATACTTAAAATTTGTATATTAAGGGCCACAGTTAGAATGTATAGTCCAGTAAAGAAACATCATATTATCACCACATCAATCATAAAGGCTGGTCAGTCTTTTTTTAAACTAACTTTGATTTTCCAGAACAATATTGTCAATCTGAAACCTTGCTACAATATAATATTCACCATGAGAAAATAATGGAGCATCCCTTAAAATGATTATAATGACACCCAAGAAGTAACAATTCGACACTTTATCCCAATTTATTGTAAGAAAAAAAATGAACAAACAAATATTGTTCTACCCTACCATTAAAAAGTTTGGGGTTTTTTTCATGAAAAAAAAAAATCTCTTATGTTCACAAAGACATTTATTAGATTAAAAATATGGTAAAAAAAATGATATTATGAAACATTATTACAATTTAAAATAATGGTTTTCAATGTAATTAAGTCTAGAATTTGTAGTGACGTGATCCTTCAGAAATCATTTCAATATGCAGGTTTGCTGTTCAAAAAAACATTTCTTACTATTGTTATAAAGTTATGGAAATCATTTTTTTATATATATATATATTGCATCATAAGTGTCTGTCAATTTACTGTGAATGTCAATCAATTTAATGTGTCCTCACCGAATAAAAGAAAAAAAAAATCTTATTGACATTTGAACAGCAAATCTAAACACTAAATCTATCCATTAAATATAGAGACTTTTTTTAAAATGTGAGACTGATGGCAACTCTCAGAGATTCTGAACTATTTGATCAAAATAAGTCAACAAAGATCTAATACAAACATTCATCACTAGATTCAGTCACAGAACTTCCTCTGCATGGCTCTAATAAACGTCAGGCCAGAAGCCACGGCTCATCTGCAGGGGTATGCTCTGGCAAAAGTTTAGCCACTGCATCAAGAGAAGCCAAACTAGCAGCCGCGCTGTCATGGCCAGCATCCAGCGCGTGTACTCAGATATATTTATGTGCATTGCATTAAGACCGAGGCCTTCTTTTGGACCGTGAGCTGTGAGCTGACGTCTCAATCTGTCGTGCGACACGCAGCCGGCTGTCTGATTCCTCCTCTTTCGTCTGTCTGGCCCTGTGCGTCCGTCGCGCTGGCGGGGAGATGGACTCCACCAGACTGCCAGCCCCAACCTCTCACCCCACCAGCCTTCCTAACCGCCCAGCTATCCCAGACTGCACCGATCCAGCACCCACTGCTCAACTGCTATGCTTAAAAGATTTAGAGCAGACAAGGCCATTTTTCTCCTTTGCTTGCATGTGTGAGTAGTGCGTCTATGTGTCTGCCAGTCTCAGCTATCGGCTTGGAAAGCTCAGGCCGGGTCAGGGCCCAGCAGGCTGTTTCTCCTCTACTCCTCCCTCTGTATCTTCCAGAAAGTTCTACTTTAAAAAGCCCTAGATAAATATTTGTGCACAATGTGACACAGGGATTTCTGTGCACAGGCGGGGCGAGTCTAAATTAAGACGTCTGGCCCAGCCAAGCCTTAGCTGCTCAACAAGCTTCCTCTTGAAGAAGACAATTATTTGAACTACTATCAAGTACTATCTATGCACTCACTACAGTAAGGGATTATTCAAGAATAATTCTAACACATGTACACAGGAGAAGGTGCGTAATCAAATATACAAGAAAAAAGTGTGTTCATGAAAATCTGTCAAAGGGTTTTGTTTTTTTTTTTCCCCCACAAACATTATACACTTTGGATACACTCATTCCATTTTGTGACAACTATTATATATTAATGATACAGCTAGATTATCATATCTTTATCCCACTTATAATGGTGATTTTTGCCTGTGACGCATTATCCTACAACGTCATAATTTTGACACAATCTAATGAACCAATACTGAATACATTGAAAACAATGTAATAACCAAATAAAAAAATTAATTGAGTGAGAGAGTGTGAGAGAGAGACTTTCAGGCTCTACTTTGGCCTTATTTTATGATAAAGTATCATATACAGATCTTTTTACAGTACTGAATGGGACTTTTAATTGCTGAGACTTGATAAACACTTGAACCATAAATCACCACAAAACTGCTAATCTACAAAGCACTGTATGGTATAACTTTTGTAAGATAGGGTCTAAGAGAAAATGTGTTTTTGTTCTTATTTCAACAGAAAAGGCCAAGTTTAACCATGAAAACACAGGTCGATACGGAGTAAAACATCATAAGAGAAGGGGAAAAGAAATTATCGTTCTCTAAATCTATATACAATGCTATATATATATATATATATATATATATATATATATATATATATATTCCTCCTTGGTGTGTGAAAATTATAGCTTGAATCTGAAGTCTGCTCCTCTAAGAAAAAAAAAAATCCATACATCACCCCCTAGTAGTAGAAACGCATATCTTTTTCTCTGCTGGAAAGAAAAATCACTTTTATTTGTGTAAGTTTTGTTGCCCTCACACGTAATTCAGCATTTTCATACTTTCTCACATCTAGGCCAGTCACACTGAAACATACAGAAACAGAATTAGCTTCCGTACATTTCAGTGGTGCAGTGTTGGCACTTTCATTTAAATGAACAGCTGAAAAAAACTTAAGTACATAAAAAGACAGGGAGAAGATGGGGCCACCGTCACACGCAACGAGATTCAAACTCCCATCACCCATATAAGCACCACAGCTCAATGAGATGGAGAACATGCACTAACCCCTTGGCCAAATCTGATTAATAAGACAATATTTTTGGATCTAAAATATGTTCCTTTTTTGTTTGACTTATTGTTTTAATTCAACTCATTAATTACAAGAACAACTTGTTCTTCTACACTTATAACCAACAGTGAGAAAAAATGCCTTTGACTTCTGACCATGCAGAATTTCCCTCTAAGCTCTTGAAAACTGAGGGGAAATAAAGCATACCAATTAAACTTGGCTAGCTTGTTAGTGGTTGGACAGAAGAATGACGGCTAAAGTTATTGTATTGTTGAGTCAGTGAATGCGTCTAGAAGTCTGCGTGTTTACGAGACTGCTGGAGGATACCAGAAGCAATGCCGATTACGATAGGGATGTGATGGTTAACCATCCATTAAAATACATCCCACAAAATGGCCACAAACTGCACTCTGCTTTGCTTAGCTGACAACATATATAAGCCACCATCTCAGAAATGGAATACTATAAGAAAAGAAAACAGAAATCAGCCGTTTAGAGCTGGAAAGCTCTCTGTGGCAAGCTTGACATCTACCGTAAAGTTCTTCTAGTGTTTGAATTGGTCACTTAAACGATCCTCACGCTGTGGTTAAGGTAAATGCTACAGTAATGGTACAGTGATACGTAAACAAAACGGTCATTTTCAAACATTAAACCCACAATGAGTTGGCGATATGGCAGAGTGGTAGCATGCATGCTAGAGACATGAGCTGAGGGTCTCCTGTAGGGACACGGGTTTGAGTCCAACCTGCATCACATCCCAATTCAAGTCCACTCTCTCCCTGCTGTCTCTCTGCACTGTCATGTCAATGATAGACTGAAAGACTAATAATAATAACAACAACAACAACAATATGGTATGCACATTATTAATGTGTAAGTGCAGATAATTTTGTGATTGCATGAATGAATCAACCAATGCCATCTGAAACCAAAGAATTTTTACTTTTCATATCCCAATTCTATTCCCCTTTCTAAGGTCTAAAACAACAATAATAATATGGCTTGTATGTATATTTATATTATTAATGAGTAATTGTAGATAATTATGACAATAAATAATCAGATTCTTCCATCTGAAACCAAATTATGTTTAATGTATTCAAAACAAATAATTAAAGTAAATTAACAACAACTAAATAAGTAAATAATAATATCAAAATTTGTATCACTAATTATTATAGAATCATAAGAGAAGAGTATGAGTGTATGACAACTGGGCTGTTCAAAAAGATAGAGAGAAATGAGATCAAGAGACAGAAATGCAGTTGGAGCCAGACTGGCTGCTCTCATGGTAGTTTGACCGGCAGAGGGTTGCAATGTTAAGGAGGGGGGTATCTTAGGGCAGTAAGGGACTTGGGTCCTACAGCCTTGGGCCTCTCAGCCCCCTGCCAGGAGGCCTGCAGTCCATCACCCACAAAGCCTGGCCAGAGATGGCCGGCGGGGACGGGCAACGTCCTAGAGGACAAGCAGGCAGATGGTGCCTACACCGAGGGGAGAGACACCAGACACACTCTCTCATACAGCCTGGCATTTGGCCCAGCAATCACAAGCACTAAAGCTAATGCTAAGGGTAACTCCAAATCTAGAGAGGACGAAGCAAAGCTCCAGCCAGCCAGTCCTCTTCATCCACTCAATTACCCCCCACACACGCACACATACATACACGCATGCCCAGCGCCGCAAGGCCGAGCACCCAAACGGCAACAGGCATCATTACACTCCAGCACACATTCTCTCACTCAGACTGACTGCAGAAGAACAGACTGCTGAGAGTTTTAAAAGTGGAAAAAGACGGAGAGTTCGTAATGAGGCACATGTGGGAGTCGTAGTGGTCCCGTTTGTGTGTGTGTGTGTGTGTACGTTTGATGAACTGGGCTGCTGCTCGTGTTACCTGGGGCTTGTGTGCAGATGGGCTTGTATCCTGCACCGATCCTCACTTTATGCGCCTACAGCTAGGAGAGGAACGAGAGATCTCGCGTACACACACACCAGCTGCAACCGAAACGCTCTCCCTCTCCCCAAACATAACTACACATACTCTCCAACTCCCGTCTAAGGACTCACAAACTATTCACATTACCAGATAACACAGGAAGAGATGCATTTCATCACCCTGAGGTAAAAACGTCCCACATGACACAAGCTATTAGAGATTCAGTAAACCAGCGCACTTATATGTTTGTATCCGGCATACAAAACACATTCTCAATTTGGTGTGCGCCACTTCCGTCGGTCCACCCCGTACCTGAGCGCCATCCACGGATAACCCGCTGTCAGATTAGCTGACAGACGTCCGCTCGGTTTCCAAGCCTTTGTATCCTCTGTAATAACACCTGCAATCTCTCGTCTCAGAAGTCACGGAGAGAGGGGGAAAAGGTGCGAAGGAGGGACTCTTCTTTGGCGAGGGACGGCGATAAACAAGAGAAAGGAAGGAGGAGCCGCCCTGTGGATTTCAGTCCAGCTATCAGTACCCGCAACCACTCGCCTACGACAACATGACAGGTGTAAGTTTCAGCAACTTAAACGGCAGGATTAGCCACTAGTGGTTCTCTTCATATGCATTCCTTATGGGAATTAATTCCATTTGAAATGCAAGGCCAAAGGCAAGATTAGAGAGGCAGAGCCCCATGGGGAGCTGTATGCTGCAGCTAAAAGCTGGGATTTGAATAATTGTACAGGCTTAGACCCAGAATCAGCACAGAACAGAACGAATGGATTATTACTGGGAACTTTGTACGTTTGTGACTGCCTTGCTTTCCGAAATACCTGCGCACACGTGCGTGGGGGTGTGTGATCTCAATGAGGAAAAAAAAAACATGAGTTTATTGCAATTGGGATGAGAATGAGAGGAAGAAAAGTGAGTGAAAAAGACACTTATGCCCTTGAGGATGTCTGATGGTTAAGACCAAAAAGTATTAAAGGAATATTTCAAGTTCAGTAAAATCAGCAGCACTTGTAGCATAATGTTGATTACCAGAAAAATAAATTATACTCACTGTTTCAGTTTAGAGACAAGACAATATTAACATGATTTACAGTGACAATAAAGACATTTACAGTATGTTACAAGGGATTTCAATTTCAAATTTATTTTGAACTTTCTATTTATAAATAATCATGAACAAGAAAACATCATGGTTTCCATAAAAATATCAAGCATTGTGTCAAATGTCAACATTGATACTAAAAAATGTTTCTTGAGCACTAAATCCGCATAGTAGATTAACTTCTGAAGGATCACGTGACACTGTAAACTGAAGTAACGACTGCAGAAAATTAATCTTTGTCATATAACAAATAAATAAAAAAAATAATGCTGTCAAAAGATTAATCACAATTGATCGTATCCAAAATTAAAGTTTGTGTTTACACAATACGTTTGTACTCTGTATATTTATTATGTATATATAAATACAAACACATGCATGTATATATTTCAGAAATATTCACATGTATACTTGTAAATAAATATATTTAGATATCACTAATATTACATAAATATAAATCGACAAGTCCTGAAAAGTGAAGCCGTTTAGTATCTCGATCACCTCCAGGTGGTTGGTCCCAGTATAGACCATAAATCCCGACCTCTACATGTAATTTAATGGGATGTTACACAATTCGAATACATTTCAAATATTTTTTTCCCAAAGACGATTTCCGACATTTTATGTAGTTTTTAAATCACGCTAATGTGTAAGTTATTTTTTTTTAAATAAGTTTGGTTTTAGTTAGTTAGGTGATGCCATAAAAAGGGGGGTGTGACATCATGATTGACAGCGGTGATTGACAGCTTCTCTGAGCGACCAACAGACTTTTTTCAGGATTTTTGGGAGGAGATTGGAGCTTTAACTTTAATTTATATAATTACATTAATGCTTATTTCACACCAATATTATAAATTGTTCTGCAGTAAACTAATGATTCTCCAGGAGTGTGTGCGGGGGCTTGTGCCAAATCAGCACAATATTGGGACATTGAAGGCTTCCCTTTTCTACAATGGAAGAGAGTGGATGTGCATTGTCCATATTTTATTTTATTTATTTATTTATTTTTACAGTTTGTGATATAAATATAATTATTTTATACATAAATAAAACATATTTTTGTTAAATATATACATGCATGTATATTTCTATATACATAGTAAATATACAGTCCACAGTATACACAAATATATTATGTACAGTGGGTACGGAATGTATTCAGACCCCCTTAAATGTTTCAGTCTTTGTTATATTGCAGCCATTTGCTAAAATAGTTTAAGTTCATTTTTTCCTCGTTAATGTACACAGAGTACACCCCATATTGACAGAAAAACACAGAATTCTGACATTTTTGCAGATTTATTAAAAAAGAAAAACTGAAATATCACATGGTCCTAAGTATTCAGACCCTTTGCTGTGACACTCATATATTTAACTCAGGTGCTGTCCATTTCTTCTGATCATCCTTGAGATGGTTCTACACCTTCATTTGAGTCCAGCTGTGTTTGATTATACTGATTGGACTTGATTAGGAAAGCCACACACCTGTCTATATAAGACCTTACAGCTCACAGTGCATGTCAGAGCAAATGAGAATCATGAGGTCAAAGGAACTGCCTGAAGAGCTCAGAGACAGAATTGTGGCAAGGCACAGATCTGGTCATGGTTACAAAAAACTTTCTGCTGTACTTAAGGTTCCTAAGAGCACAGTGGCCTCCATAATCCTTAAATGGAAGACATTTGGGACGACCAGAACCCTTCCAAGCGCTGGCCGTCCAGCCAAACTGAGCTATCGGGGGAGAAGAGCCTTGGTGAGAGAGGTATAAAAGAACCCAAAGATCACTGTGGCTGAGCTCCAGAGATGCAGTCGGGAGATGGGAGAAAGTTGTAGAAAGTCAGCCATCACTGCCGCCCTCCACCAGTCGGGGCTTTATGGCAGAGTGGCCTGGCGGAAGCCTCTTCTCAGTGCAAGACACATGAAAACCCACATGGAGTTTGCTAAAAAAAAAAAAAAAAAAACACCTGCAGGAATCCAAGAAGGTGAGAAATAAGATTCTCTGGTCTGATGAGAGCAAGATAGAACTTTTTGGCCTTAATTCTAAGCGGTATGTGTGGAGAAAACCAGGAACTGCTCATCACCTGTCCAATACAGTCCCAACAGTGAAGCATGGTGATGGCAGCATCATGCTGTGGGGGAGGGGGGGGGGGGGGGGGGGGGGTTCAGCTGCAGGGATAGGATGACTGGTTGCAATTGAGGGAAAGATGAATGCAGCTAAATACAGGGATATCCTGGACGAAAACCTTCTCCAGAGTGCTCAGGACCTCAGATTGGGCCGAAGGTTTACCTTCCAAGAAGACAATGACCCTAAGCACACAGCTAAAATAACGAAGGAGTGGTTTCACAACAACTCTGTTACTGTTCTTGAATGGCCCAGCTAGAGCCCTGACTTAAACCCAACTGAGCATCCCTGGAGAGACCTAAAAATGGCTGTCCACTAACTGGAGAGGATCTGCAAGGAGGAATGGCAGAGGATCCCCAAATTCAGGTGTGAAAAACTTCTGAGCAAAATACTGAGCAAAGGGTCTGAATACTTTCAGATATTTCAGTTTTTCTTTTTTAATAAATCCTCAAAAATGTGAAGAATTCTGTGTTTTTCTGTCAATATAGGGAGCTGTGTGTACATTAATGAGGAAAAAAAAAACTTAAATGATTTTAGTAAATGGCTGCAATATAACGAAGAGTGAAAAATTTAAGGGGGTCTGAATACTTTACCACTGTACCACTGTATATACAAACTTTTATTTTGGATGTGACTATCTGAGATTATTCACGATTAATAGTTTGACAGCACTAAAATTTGAATATATTAAAAGTGTTATTTTAAATTGTAATAATATTTCAAAATATTTTAAATAAAATTGATCTGTAGTGTACGCGTGAAAAAAGCATAATAACCTTTTTTGTATGAAGTTACAACCATTTTTATAAAGTAAAAACAAAGTTTAAACAGGGTTTTTTTTTTTTTTTTGCAAAATTACACTCTTTTATTCTCTCCAAAAATTGGCCAAATTGGCGTTGTACTGCGAGCACAACTTTGTGTGTTAACCAAAAATGCTTTTGACAGAGCTTAACTTCCACTGAACCCAGAATATTACTTTAAAGGAATAAGGACTTCACAACACTACATGTCACTCTGAGCAGAAAAGGAATATCTAATGAAGCCAGAGAAAAAGGTTATTGGATGGAAACATTTGAGTATTTAGTATGAAAGGCTGGACTCAAGCTCTAGAGACAGACAGGTGAGGGGCAGCTCACACAGACGGTGGAATTATCACACCGTTACCCAGCAACGTCTCGGGAACAGCGCCCCGCCGTCGCCATGTTTATTTCATGCAGCCAATCAGTGTAATCTGATCATTAGCCTCCTGCCCCACGCCTGAGCAGGGATCCAAAACGGCCCTTATCCCGCCACTTTGCGCACTCACGCTTTAATCAAAGCCTCTCAGTCTCGACTTCCTCCGACAGCGCCGAACCCGAGGCACATACAAACAACAATGCCCACACATCCAGATGAAGTGCTTATGGAAAGCACCGGCTGACATTATGAGAAAGGCATGCGCACTAATATTCATTCGTTGTCGTATTATTACAATGCGAGCTGAAAATTACAAACGTGTTTACTATCTAGACAGCAGTAAGATAAACTAAGTCTTGGCTGGGGTTCGTAATAATTGGCAATATGCCATACATTCCTAAGTGTGTGTGTGTTTTAGTGGTTTTGAGAGAGGAAGCGAATGATACGAGAATGAAAGAGTGCGAGGGGCTGAGAGACGGAGCTCAGGAGGCAATTTCAGAAGTGTCAATGACCAAATCCCACACAGACTAAAGTATATCAGAGACTCTAAGCAAGCATATGCAAAGCAGAGGTCAGAGTCATCACTTTCTAAATGGTGTGACCAACACTTCAGTCATGCCCAGTGAAAACAGATGATGAGAACTGGGACATGAGAGGCCTTTATTTTGGAGAAGAAGAAGGGGGAAAAAACAGTAAACATTAATACCGTCATCTCAGAAAGACACACGTGGAAGCAGCAAGAGACTGAACTGAACGTACACACAAACGCAGCAAATGACAACAACAACAACAAAAATCAATAGCTTTACAGGACAATAAACATTTAAGGCCGTCCCACTGGCTGTTTATGTGCATGGCTACAAACTGCATCTCTGTTGTTTTGACAATTCGTCTTTAAGTGACAACCCGCAAGGTGACAAGAGCCCTTCAGACGAGGCACAGGACAAGCGAAGGAACCATTCATCTGACGGATGGGTTTCAGCCATGTGTCAATCACGTGCTAATGCTCTTGCTGAGAGCAGTAGCCCCTGCTTCCTCCATCTGCTTGCAGGCGATATACTGGCGAACAAGACGTTCCCGGCTCTTCCCATAGCTCCTTCTCCATCGTTAAGAAATTATGCTGATTAAATCTTTATGAGGCCACGCCACTGGAGTCGGCCATATTTGAGGATTGAGTCTTTTCTAAATGTGTAAATAATTTAGTCTTTTGGATAAGTCAAGTGGATTTATCCAGCAGATGGATATAATACCATTCGGCTGGAGAAACTCGTCGAGGGAAAGGTGGGCTGTGGCTGGGCCGGGGATGTTTAACCCCTGGCCCACCACCGCAGGTACCACAGAGAGATGAGCGAGGGAAATAGACAACAGCACACGCAACGCAATATCTTTATTTAGCTAAAAATGTGGACTAAAGATGTGATTCAGTTTGAGAATTTACCAGATTATACTGAAATAACTAGCTGCTCTTTCTGCAGAGAGCAATATGAAAACAACACTATTAATCTATGATGCCATTAAATTCAACTTGAGCATGACTTTCTGTTTTACAATCAATTAAAATAAACACATACATATATGTCATTAGCAACATGCAAAGTTTTACGTTATTCGCATTACTGTTTCTTGCTAGCTGACTAACTATATCTTAAAATACGTCATTGCTTTATTTGCTACAGTACACATGATGTGTGGGTTTCTTCAAATATGAGCATTTTAGCACTGTCAAGAATAATATTATTATTTAAAAACTTTCATTTTCCATAATTGTCCAACAGTGTACTTGGTCACAGGAGATTTCACTTCATTTCCACCACAATGTCATTCAAACCAGGCGTGTTGTGTTTAACAGCATTCTGTGTGGGAAAAGACATTTAAAAACTTGGATTAAAGTGGCCGACTCCTTTGGCTCGCTAAGGTTAATTTCATTGCTACCTTTTAATGCATTCCAAAAACGCATCATTAAATATTTTCTCACATGTTTAGTTCATAATTTGCTTGAAAATTAAAATAAAATAAAAATATTCTCTTATAAGATGATACACCCTAAATGTCTTTGTTTTCTGTACACATTAAGTTTCATATATCATCTTAGTCACGCTCTAACACAACACATAACTAACACTTGTGTCCTAGGTAAACTAGTACACAAAGTTTTGAGAAATGTTATTTGTGGCAAACTGTTTGTTGAGATGGAATTGTATATACGTTTTAGGGGGAAAAAATCTAAATATGTATATAAATCATTGTCACACATATATTTAAACAGTTTGTTTTGATTATTTTGCTCTTCAATATTTTATGAGGTATGTTAATATTTTAATATGAAATATTAAATATGGAATTGGACAAGTAGGGGAAAAATGATGGTAACAACAGACACAATAACACACAAACAAACAAACAAAACAAACAGTCCCTGGCACATAGATGTGCCTGGAGTTAAGGAAATACCCACATAATTGATTAGTGACATGAACCAACCCCCCAAAAAAACAAAAAAAAAAACAAAACAAAACAAATCAAGAGCACTGTACTTGAGTTTACTTAAACATGGAAACTTGACTGAAACTTTCCATTATTACTTAGGACTAGAAGGTTGACACTCTAATTAGCAATGACTAATAAGCCATGTCTGAGGCACAATATGCAGTCTTCTACAATTTGAGGCGATGCAAAAGAAAATGAAACAGTCCATAGTACCTTGCTTTTACAAATTGCAGCTTTGAAGGCCTAGCATGACCTCTGACCTCCAACAAAGAACATCTTATAATTTCACTGTACGAACATCTCATATTCAGTCTATTATGAGGCAAGAACCACAAGAGAGATAGACTGTTCCCAGTTTCTGTGCTTAAATTCAGCGTAGTGCTCTGTTGAAGTGCTGGTTAAATTAATGTCACCTCCCTCCATCAGCTGGTGATACATCCATTTCTTTTCTGCTTTTCAGCAATCACCAGCTACATTTAAATATATCAAGTCATCTGAAAGTGACAAGTCACGACGGTGCGGTAATGACATAGGCTACAGCCGCTCTGCAGGCCAACTGGGCAGCATTTGGGAATAAGGAAAGTAATACAGCTGGATAAAAACTCCTCTCTCTATTTAAAAGTGGGAGGGTGAGGGCTCTCCCCCCGGTGCGAGCGCCAGCTGAAGATTGCGATGGCAGGACCCCAATCTCCTGCCCGTGCCAGGCCTGCTGGAGCAGACAGTCCCGGCTGAAATACCTGGCCCTCCCGTGCAGCCCGCTTCAGAACGCAACTAATCAAATAAATAAATCAAATGAAGAGATGTGCGAATTGCTTTTTCGGTTGGGTCCTATTCTATGGCGGGACACTTGGAGCGTCTCAGCTGGGGGGCCTGGCAGGGAGTCTGGGCATATTTTAACACAGGTACAGATCAGACTCAGTACGCCCGTGAGACAGTGCCCAGCGCAGGCAAGCCTGGACAGACTTCACACACTCTGAGATGCACATACACACACAGACACATGGTATTGTTACACTGTGCTCAATGGACTGAGGGCCCAGAAGCCCAAAAATTGAATCACAGATGAAAGTCGGCAGTGATGTCTTTATACTTGTTGATTTGAGCTCAAAACACAATGATTGTGTAACATGGACACAGTCAACCTTCAACTTTGCCAAAATCATTCCCCTTTTTGTGGTGGCCTGTCACTGGCTGGAGCGATCTTCGGAAATGTTCACTGTGTGTACAAAACATCTCGCCAAAAAATATTTTATGCAATTTATTCCTGTGATAGCAAAGCTAAATTTTCAGCATCATTACTCCAGTTTTCAGTGTCACATGATCCTTCAGAAATCATTCTAATATGCCGATTTGGTGCTCAAAAAACATTTATTATTATCATTATTATTATAAACTTTGAAAACCGGAGTGCTGCTTAATGTTTTTGTGGAAACCCTGATACATATTTTTTTTAGGATACTTTGATGAGTAGAAAGTTCAAAAGGACAGCATTTCTTTTAAAAATATTTTTTGTAACATAACAAATTCCTTTACAGTAAATCCTTGATTAATAAAAGTACTGATATCTTTGCGAGAAAAATCTTACTGCTCTCCGAATTGTGAACATTAGTGTATATAAATTATATTAATCGTTAAGGTTTCCCCCATAGCCATTAGGCTATACTGATGTGCCTATTATTATATTAGACTACTCACTAGTGATTAATCTCAACATATTTTTTCCAAAATTACAAGTTTTTTTTCTTCTTTTTTTAATGCATGAAAAATTACTGCATCTGTTAAAATTAAATTAGGAATTAACTGGTCAAGTCCACAGGGAAATGTACTATTCAAACAGTAACTCATTGCTAACCTGTAGCAAAACAAGAAAGAACTGAGGAGACTTGCTGATTGAAAACACTTGATAACAAAAAGATCCCCAGCTTAAAAGCAAAGGAGAAAAGGTCCATTACTGAAAGGAAAATATATGAATACATTTTTTCTCATTGGCTGACCTGAGACACGGTTATGCGATTATTTCCATTCAGGTGAAACATTTCAAATCAATGTCAAACCAATACACCCACTGGCTGGTAGACGAAAGTAGTGGTCACAGTCCCTTTGAAAAAAAAAGTCATTAAAATTACGTATATCAGAGGTCAGTTTAGCAAAGCAGACAATGTCAAAACACTGTAAACCTGCATGATTTTGTTTTTCTGTGTATGTGTGTTTATGTCTAATATGAAAAGTAGTGAGCTTTTGTTCTTGTTCTGACCTTCTGTCTCATTCATAATGCATCATCAGAATAAACCTATATGAAAGTTTAATAAAGAAAAACTATCTTTCTTGTCTCCAGTCGCAGCATTATGACAGCGTATTCTTTAATCAGTGCGACTGGGCAGGGACAGGATTTCAGCACACCAAACCGACTTGCCACTCCGAGATCTGTTATCTCGCTGGACACTTACCAGTGCTGCTGCAGCCTTTCTAGTGCTCACTGCTTCTCTCTTTCCTTCCCACATTTATCTACCAGTCAGATTGGCAAAGAAAAAACAGCTATGGATTCATTCTGCCTGTCTAGCACAACATATCACATATCATATCTGAATTTATATCTCACAGTGTAATTACCATAATAATACCATAAACTACCATAAACTTGACTTTATTTATTATTTCAAACTTAATCTCACCACTACCCAAATGATGCCTTATTACAAACAATAGGTAAGTATTCCATTTAAAAAAAAAAGAAAAAAAAGAAAAAAGGAAAACTAGGGCGAAATCAAGGAAAAACATTCCTATATTTCAATGAGAGTGTGTTGATGAATAGGTTCAGAGTGTACTTCAACGTGTTTTCTGCTGAGTTCAGCGTCCTACGCATGGCAAAAATAACCTCAGAGCTGAAACTCCACTTGGACCGACACTGGTCTTTATCAACTGATCCTCATTTCCTTCACACACTTTATTTTTAAGAAAACTCTGAGTCTACGAATTGAAGATGTACCTCAGTAGCCAAGCCTGCTGTCTCAACAGTTAATCCCCATCTTTGTTTGATAGATTTGGAGTTGAATCTGCAGTAAAGCTGCATCACACACAGTTTTCATCCAGGGGATATGAGCTCCCAAACTTCCCCGATGACTGTCTGGAGTCTAAAGCTCTCTGCTGAATACAGATGCTCTCACCTATAACGTCACATACATCTGGATCCCGACACAGAGGTGGAGAGGTCTGTATGCAAGGCCTGCATTATAATACCCCATGATAATTCAAATGTGACTGGGGAGGAATATTTGCTTTCATAATTTCCGCTGTTGGTATTTTATTCATCCATCCATCTCATTGAACTCCCTTTAAAAAAAAAAAAAAAAAAAAAAAAAAAAAAAAATCATTATGTTACTGTTATGATTAATCCACGTATAGAATCAATAGTATGCATAACTTTCAAATCATAACTAACAACAATGAGCAAAGCATAAAGCAAGGTTAGGTATTCATGATTTGTTGGCTTTTAATTGCCTCTATTTTATTGGAACGCCCTGGTCAACTGTCAAGATCACTTTAAGCCAGGCAATAATAATTGTATTAATAGGCAAAGTGCATTTATTGAGTCATAAGCAGTAAATAAATTGTATACTAAAATCACTTGCAGTATAAAATATTGAACAGCAGTGAACTTATGAACTCAATGCACTGAAACAACTTTGCACTTTCAAAGAAACTGCACCATGGCCAGCATACAGATTTCATTATTATACTTCTTCATTATTATATTTATTCATTTATTTTAAGCAAATATGTTTGGCCTTGTTTTCTAACAGCTGCCAGATACTTTTTTTTCCCTCAGAAATCATTTCTGCAGCACATGATCTCTTTTGTGGATGAAGGATGTTATGATAGCCTCCAATAATACAAATGAAAGTAGTTTCCATATAATCATGGAAAATCCAAAAATAAAAGCTTACGCAGCAGAGCAGTTTTCAGTCGTCGACTACCGTCTGTGTTTTCTCCCGCTACGCTAAATGTTTATTCTGCTCTTGGAGCTCCCAGCTGGCATCAGGCAGAAATTATAGTTGTCTTGTGATGTGTCTGTACATGTCACTTCTGCTTTTACCACTCTACCTCTGTCCAATGTCTCGGTTAATGTTGATTGAAATATGGGCACTGTCTGTCTGCAAAACCACTTTGTGTCAACATGTCAATAGCCGCACAAGGAGAAATAAGTCAAAAAACTACCACATTGTCAAATCACACGGTACACAGAGCCGAGCGCAAAGGATACGCCAGCCAGCGGAGAATATGTGAGGTTTTGACAAGGATTTCACACGGCACATCTTATGTTTCAGAATTAATCCCGCTGCAAAATTATGGGTTCTTTTCATCCCAAACTCTCATTGCCATGGTTACAATGTTTAAGCCTGCAAGATGAGCAGAATGAGGTGTAAGAGAGAAAAAAGAAAGACAGTGCCAAGCTTTGATTCTCGTACCGTTTCAACTGCGATCAAACGGAGGAATCTAATCATAACAAAGGACAAATTCCATTTTGCCAGGGCTCATTGTGCTGTGAATGGAAAGAGGAGGGGGTGTGCCGAGTTATAACAAAGTGATGGGGTCTGATGCTTAATTAAAGCACAATTTAACAAATTCTAGAGGAATTTCTGCTGGCTAAGGAGGATCTAGGCCCTGAAAGTGAACAGTATGAGAAGTAAAATGTCAAAAATCCAATCTTTTCTTTCTAAATATGTAGCTAGATTCACACAAGTGTACAAAAGAATCACGCAGGGCCTGTATACTGTCAATGTCGGCACGTTAAGCAAATGTTCATTTGTGCTTGGACTGCCCTCTGTGTTTTCTAGCTTTCTGAGAGATGAGCTGAATGAGACCCAGACCAGGAAACATTTCCTGACCCAGGTTTCACCTTGCACGCACACAATCCCATTGGCACTGACCATGGCTGCAGTTAAAGGGTCTGACTGTCTCTGTGTGTTAACTCACCCTCCTCAGCCACATACAGGATGCAGATACACAGGGCAGCCGATGTGGCCCTCAGGAGGTGAGTCTGAGCTCATGGGTCTTCCAGAACACAACCAAAACAATGAGAGCTTACGTGCTGAGAGGACTAAGCAATAAAAATGTACTGAGAGACTACTGCCCTGTGTGTTCCTGGGCAAGGATCTGTCGATGTAATGTAATCATTTTCGCCCACCTTTTGTAACCGCATTTACATCAGAAACATGCATATGATGCCTTAAAATGCTACCTAAGAAGGCAGTTCAGAAGGAACAGAGAGTATAGCTACTCACTTGTACTAAACCGCATAGTCCAACATCACACAATCATAAACAATAGAATCTGCTCTAAACCAGAGTCTTCAAACTCTACAAAGTGCAATACCAACACAGAATAATGGCACACCATCTTCAGAAGAACAAATTCAATGTCAGCAGAGCTTCAGGACAATATGCTAGCCTCGAAATTACAAACCACGAGAAAGACACAATACACTCACTGCCATGTCATCACACTCAAGAAAGCAAGAATACAGAGAATCACTGCTGGTAATACTATAAGAAAAGAAAAGAAAAGAAAAAAAGTTTCATTATAATTCAGAGATACAGTAGGAGATTAGGAAATGTAAGTTTTAAACCTTTTGAGGATTTTGAAGAAATGAAGAAATTTACAAATTCATTCTGTTTGAGACTGTATGAATCGGTGTCACATTATTGTCAATATTTTACTCAATTTCAACCTGGTAAATATTTTAGAGCTTGGCAGAGCTAGTAATATTTATATTTATAAAAAGTCTGAAATGGCCATGCAATCATAAGATTTTATTAGTTTACATGTATATAAATAACACTTGACCGTGGGAATCATGGTTCTTGAAGGAAAAAACTTGTTGAGGGGTAAATTAAAATGTAAATGTCTTAAAGGGGACTTATTATGCCCATTTTCACAAGATGTAATATAAGTTTCTGGTGTCCTGAAAATGTGTCTGTGAAGTTTCAAAATACCCGACAGATCATTTATTAGCTTGTCAAATTTCCCCAAAATTGGTTGTGAGCAAAATCATGCTGTTTCTGTTTGTGTCCCTTTATATGCAAATGACCTGCTGCTCCCTGCACGTTTTCCAAAAGAGGGTGGAGCTTTAACAACATGCGCTTTAGTTGCTCAACAACAACAAAGCTGGAGAATCTCAAGCAGCCAAAATGACGATTGTCAGTAACAGTGTTTATTCTTCGAGAGACACAGGAAGAAGTTACAACTTTTCAAAGGCAATTAGACATTTCAGAATGGTTAACTATCCCTGAATAGATGCAGTGGAGTTGATTCAACTCATCGACTAGCATGTGCGGTCATGTTAATCTTTCATGCACAACCAGTATGGATGCCCAATATACATAGTGTATCTGTTTGCCAAACGGAGCCATACACACCAGACTAACATTTATGATTGCTATCAAATGCTGTGAATGGTCTAATATTTTTTTCTAAAATATCACCTTTTTAGCAATGGAGCTTGCCAGAGTCAAATGCAGGCTATCCAAACGAGACTAAATAGTGTTGTGTGCTCATCTGTGCAGCCAACAACAGAACAGTTAGTATGCATTTCTCGAACTTTTGCCATGATGTTAGAATAAGTACACTGGTGTCGCTAGTGAAAACAAAATGGAATATAAAACAGAAAGCAAAGCAAATAGAGTCGAGAACGTGACATTTGGTGAACCGGAGCTGGTGACTGCCTTGAGCAGCGACGCACAGAATGTCGCTGAATCACACAGCCATACCCTCTTTCTGCCTCCCTCTATTTCACGTTTCTTTCCTTTTCTTTCTCTCCCTTTCAGCTCTGGCCTTCACTAGCCCACAGAAAGGCTAAGTCCTCAAAGGCTTAGTTCAAACAGAGTGAGCTGTAGAGGTCTTAACTGCAGAAGACTTTCCTCTGAGGGGCCGGATTCCAAAAGGCTGATTTCTGAGAGGAATTCTTTTCTGGAGAAGAGAAGAAGTTGTCGTAAGGCTGGTAAGTTCCAGGTGTTCAGGCCAGAAAGAGGTGTTAGAAATCTGGACAGGAGACAGATGGGAGTTTATAATGGTGGTGGGGTCAGGAAAGGTCAACATCGTGGACAGGCCGAGGCTCTTCCACAGAGGTGATGATCCACATGACTGCGTGTCCCAAGAGGCTGCTGACAGTAAAGGCTGCGGCTGAATTTATGGTTCTCCTCAATCATACCACTGCCAAGACTATATAACAGATTTAACCAGTTGACTTTGGCCAACTCAGCTTGAGATTCATGGCTTTTTATCCAGGGCACGGCTGAAAGCAGAAGATGCTCTCCCCGCCACGCCGACTTGGAGAGGACCACGTCCGGAGAAATGAGCGAATAAATCAAAACCACTCATTTCCCTCCAGAAACTCTGCAAAAGGCACACTATTCCACAAACAGGATGATTGCATGCCTAATGGAAAATCTGACCATTAAGTATGAAATGAGATGAATAACAATGGCGCACAACATCTCTGCGTGTAGCTGAATCAGAACGCGTGGTGCAGTCGTTACCCCACTGAGACCATCACACACCCGGACATCTCTCAGCACCACTGATGTTTCATCAAAATGATGAAGAGGAACATTTGCTGACTCAACAGCCTAACAGACCTGGCTGCAATTTATTGGAAGCGATGAACTTTACATCGTCAAATACAGTAACATAAAAGTTTGTGGTTATGAATGCTCTGGTTTGACTCTCAAACTGTCACAAGCTTACAGGAGCGAATCAAATATTGTCTATATGAAGGACTAAAGTAAAATAAATAAGATTTATAAAATTTTAGTGTCTCATTGACTACTGTTCAAAAGTTTTTTTTTTTTTTTTTTTAGTGTTTAAAAGTCTCTATGTACACCAAGGCTGCATTTATATATTCGAGAATAAAAATAACATCGTCGAAAACTGTGATTTTTTGATGACAAAAGAACTCAATTTTACTTCTTTACTGTAATTTTTATGCATCCTTGCTAAATAAAAGTATTAAAGAAATCGTTCAGAGTGAGCAAATGAATACAGAATTTTAACTTTTAGGAGAACTCTCTTTAATTTCTTTCCATAGCCCAGGTCGAACATTGCTTCTCAAAATGCTATGCCTTAATTAACAAAGACAGACATCAGGTAAGGTTGAAAGATTAAATCATAAGAATATATGACACAATCCTACATAGAGAAAATATTGAATAAAACTTCTCTGCGAACATCACCCAGATGGTATTTTGGCATACATACAGTACATGTGATGCAGAGTTTTTGCAAATAGAAGTGCTAATTACCTGTTGACCTGTGAGTTCAGCATTACAAATGAATGCCATGAAAATGTCAGCCTTTGACTTTCAAAAAACAAGTTCTGCTTAGATTACAACAATTAATCAAACTTGGAAGATTATTCCCAGGTACAGAAGTTCAAAGATCTCTCACCCGTTCATTCATTCAGTCTATCACTTTTCACTGTTTCTACACGTCTTGTGTAATGTTCTGGTGGAACTGACCTGGTATGGAGTGTGATTTTTTCTCTCTCTCTCTAAGTGTTATCTAATCTAAGATCATGTTTAAAGAATGTTTGCAGTCTCAAACCTGTTATAAATGTGTTCATACAAAAATCATTGTGGATTACTTTTGAATACAAAGGACTGTATACATACAAACATGTATGCACTTCATTCTGTTTCTTTTTCTTTACTTAAAGCTGCACTACAAAAAAATAATCTATTGCCACCTGTGGTTGGAAAAAAAAGTAGGGTTTTTTTTCATGGTTGCCTGTGATCACTATATTGGAGTGAATCTGTCATTCTATACAAGGACACTCTGATAACAAGAAGACTACAGTACAGAATTACTTTTCTCTATTTGAAGACATGACATAAATATTCAAAGAAGAATGACGTAAACCTGAATTTTCCTGTCAAATCCAACCTGATCACTCGCTTAAAGGAAGGGTAGGTCTTTTCGGAGAGGCTAGCAATAGCAAGCTAGCTTTGAAAGCACAAGATCTACCCATCCCTTCAGAGCGCTCTACAAAGCCACGCCTCCTCCAAAACACATGAGCACACACAGCCAGAGCAGAGTCTGCAAAGTGTTACGAGAGACGTCATGTCTCAAAGCACATATAACGTTACAATAATAATGCATGTAAACAGCTCTGACTAGTACCACCTGACTGCTGTAGATTCATTTCGGTGTTGATAGTGCTACCATAGTAATGCATAATTCTGAGTTTGAGGACGTGAACAGCTCAAAATACGCACGTCACGGGTTGCCATCTCTTAATTACGGTAATTACAACATGGCATGAAAGCAGCATAAGTTTGTTGTTTTGGTTCAGGAGGAACTGTAAAAGGTGGGTTCTGTTTGATTGTGGCACTCTGTGACTGTTTGTCTACAACTCTGCATAACCTCTCACAGAACTATGCAGTGTGATGTCTGCGCGAGCAGGGTGGTCAAAGGCCTGGAAATACATAGTTTGACAGGCAGGTAAGACATCCTATTATTGCATTCGGACCAAATGCAATGATTGTGCGGACATTTTTTGGTCCTGAGACTTTGGAAATAAGTACTTAAAAAAAAAAAAACTAAATTAAAAAAATAAGTAATAAGTAAATAAGTAAAATTAATAAGTAATAAATAAATTAATAATTAATTAATTAATTAATAAGTAAATTGTAAGTATGTATGTGTGTATATATATATATATATATATATATATATATATATATATATATAAATATAAACCTTGAAAACCACAAAAACATTGCCTACCCTAATGTTAATATAGTGAATTGCTTTTTTTTTAATCAACATACTTACTAATAAAAAAGAATTTTGTGAAGGAAAAACAAACAAACAAAAAACTTCCATACTGCACCTTTAAACAAATTCTCTTCAGTGATGCTCATGAAAATGTGAATACAAAAGCTGGACATGTTTGCTGTCCTTGTGCCTACAGTATTGCTGGACCGAAGATGGCCTCTTTCTCTCTCCTCACATTAGTCACCCCCCCCCCCCCCCACCGCGCCCTGCCCCCTTTCATGCAGAGTAACATGCATATGCAAATGAACTGTAAGCCCCTGCCCTCGCCATTCCACCATTCTTTCAGAAGCACCTCAATAGCCTGCACAGTCTAAACCGAAGGTATTCATGATGGACGGCCAATGCAAAAGTGGCCAGAACCTCATTTTATTTATTACATATTTGAATTTCCTTTCTCGCCCGTTCCACACAGCTAGCCAGTGGTCTGGGCGCAGTCTTAATACGTTCGGTCCATTGTGGCCCAGCTTTGTTGTTCTCCCCACTTGCCATCATCCGTTCTCAGAGCAGACAATGGGCGGCGTTGACGCTGGACACGGCGGTCATGTTCTATTTGCCGATGTGCATTATCTCCCAATCCCGTCCTTTTGCTGCCTATGCTCTGCGAGTGTCCCTCGCTCTGAATAGAGTCTAAAGCCATTATTGGAGGGAGAAGAGGGGAATAGAAAAACGTAGTGGGTGAAAGTGGGCATGGACTGTTATATAGGCTACATTTGGGCTTGGCCACATGCATACTAATAACATCATTACAGAGCGGCTCTTCTGGAGAGCATGTTTACTTTGTTATGGTTTCCATCACCTTCCTCCCCTCCACTGCCAAATCACTAATGCCCACCTCTTTCTCTCCCCCTCCCTTTCACCTTTTTATTCCAAATGTAAATAGCACGCAGGGCTAATTTTCTTATATTTTGCCAAAAAAATTAAGTTACGTAGTTCCAGTAATTCTCTCTCCAGCGGATGCACACTGTGTGGGTGGTGCTCCACACAGCGAGCACTTCTTTTCCATGGCATTGAACTTGACCCTGAATGACCTTTTTATAATGAGTGAATTGAAAACATCTCCCTTTGGAATGCAGCTTGTAGACACTAGCTAAGACTGCTTTTTTTTTCTTCCACGACACCCCCTCCACACATCTCTCCTTTTGATGAATTAAAGGGGCAGTATCCTCATCCTCCTCACCTGCACAGTACCTCCACGCGTGGCTCTCAAAGGATGGGAGGTCAATAACGCTGCCTTTATAAAGCAGAGTCCAATGAAGAGAGACACAGAGAGGAGAGAAGAAGAAAAAAAATGCCGCTTTCTCCTTCAGGTGCCGAGGCAGCAAAAGAATCCAATACCTGTGCTTTTATTTACAGCATAAATACAAGCTTACAAGAGTGAGGTGTTTGTACAGGCTGAGCCGTGGCTCAATTCCCCACCATAACACTAAACACTTGAAAGCGGCAGCACTACAGTACAACACTGCAAACATCTACAGATCCACAGAAGTGTGATCACTGAAAATCCAAGTTCAAGTGACTACGGAGCTCTATGCACTTCTCAGTAGCACCCTGGGACAAATCAATGCTTGACGCAAAGCTCAGCTTAGCAAAGCCTCTGTTAGCTGACTGTCAATGGGAATAATACTGTACCTGCAGCGCTGCTATCTATATTAGAGGTTAATGATAGCACTGAACTGAATTAGCTTTGTATGTAAATTAAGCCTGGGTGGTATGACAATACAGTCTGATGGTAGACATGTGTAATTCGGTGGAGATTCTGCTGTACTCTTTGTATCACAGTGCATATTTATTTGGTTATAAATGGACAGGGCTGGTCTTACGTTGTTTACATGTTAGATTGACAAAGAAACTTGTAGTAATGTGAAAATACAAAGTGGAATGTGTCCCAAACAAGTCAAAAGAGAATGATTAGTTTTTTGTTATGATAAAAAGAGTTACTTTTCAACTTTTATTGGCTGAGTGACCTTAAAAAGTGTGGATATATTGAATGATTTACTAACCAATTATGTCACATATATGTATATGACCCTGACCCTAACCCTAACTGAATCAATCTGTTCAAAAACACTAATTCATTCAGGAACTAAACAAGTGTAGGGGGAGAGGAGGGCTGTGACAAATCACATACTCTCTGAGTACGTACTTCTTCTGAATAAGTACTTACTTTGCAACTATTAAAAAGACAGCCTTCTATATAGTATAGTATGAACGTAACTCGGACATGCTACTCATCATTGCCATGTGACCTACAGCATCAGTATGATTATTTGGATGCAACCACCGTCTTTGAGCAAATCATTTGTTGATTCGTTCAATCGAATAGATTTGCTCCAACCCACAGTCAGACATCAAACAAAATGACTGTCTCTGTGCGTAAATCACTGATTAATTCGACCGAAAACACAAAACACTGATCCATGGAATGATATAAAGTGTGTTGCTCATAAAAACAATGGTTTATTCTGCTGTGGCTTCATTTGAAATTTTTGTTGTTGTTGTTGTTGTTAATAAAGCAGAAAAAACACATTTAAACCGGCAATACTGAGTCTAAAAGTTTCCTTATACTAATTTCTTGTTTATTGAAAGACTGCATGCAAGAAACACGTTGCTCTGAATATCAGCATGACAGTAGTAGACAACAACACTCTTACTCATGTGATACTGCTTAATCACAACTTTGATTCAAGATTTTGGTCATACCACCCACCTCTAATGCAAATACAGGCTCTCACACTGAAACATGAGGTCGAACTTAGGTTTTTTGTGACCTTCTCGAATACGGAGTGAGTTGACTATTTTTTTCTTTTTGATGGCACTGAGAGATTCAGATAGCAGAAGCTGTGAGGTCCAGTATGCTGTGTACGTGTGTGTGAGTGTGTGTGCATGTGTGTTGCTCTGAAGTGTGCTAGAGAGGTGCATTTGATCTTAATGGTGATATATTCTCCGTCAGAGCTGTCACGATCCATCACTTAGCACAGACCTGCCGCAGCTGCCCAGTTGAGGTGTGGCTTATTACACCACCCCAAAGCTCATGAATAATAAACAGGGTTGAAGAGCCATCTATGCTAAGACCCTGAGAAGCAATATCCCCGTGGCAACGTCACCTCACCCCCCAATCCTGCCACAGCCATCCCTCTCTCTCCCCCCTCCCTCCCACCACGGGGCTCAATGTTTATGCATGATGCCTGTTTCATATGTATCGGCCACATCATTTCTGCTGTTGTCCCGGGAACTGATGACACGTTCTGCATTAGGAGTGATGACCTGCACACAAGGGCCCGACACTTGCTCCACTTTACAGCCATTGTCAAAACACTGCTGAATTATCCACACAAACACCCATATATACACGCTCGAATACAATACAATACAATGGCTTGTTGTTTTTCATGTATCTTCGGGAATAGAAATGTAATGTGTGTGCGGCTATATCGGATTTGCAGTTAACTTACACTTTGTCGGCTGGTGTCTTACAGTATTGTCAATGCAGGAAAAAAATCAAATAGGACAAAAGGAAAAGTGCTCTCTGACATTCATCCGCTCATAATTAAAGTTGCCTCATTATACCTCACATCTTGCTTTGGTGTCAGAGCGAGATGAGAGTTGATCCAACCATTTTCAATTTTCAAAGTTTTTTTTTTTTTTCCCTCTCTCATTCGATCCTTCTGTTCTCAATCTGAATGGAAGAAAAGGAATACATAATGCATATTATGGACATGTAAAAAAAACAGTACTTTATTAATATTTAATTTGAGGATGCGAATGTCTCAGTATTTCCATTTCAAAACATTTACGTTTTATTTAGGCCCAGGTTCATTTTTTTGCTTCTTTGGTTCATTTGGTAGTAACACAGGTCCTTTTGCATGCCTGGTTTGTTGGTAAATTGATAAAGCTAGCTTAGTTTGTGTCCTATGACTTTATGGTAGAGCTCTAGTTTCTGTAATATATTACACTGTGAGAATTAATGGAAGCTGGAATCCAAGAATAAGATATCCTTGATTAAATAAGACATAAAAGAGCAATACATAAATATTTTTTATACTTATATATACATTACCGTTCAAAAGTTTGGGGCCAGTAAGGTTTTTCAGTGGTTTTGAAAGAAGTTTCTTATTTTCATCATGTCTGAATTAATTTGATCAAAAATACAGTAAATACATTATGGTTGTAAAATATATGAAAACATAAATCAACTGTTTTCTTATTTAATATATTTAAAATGCTGATTTGGTGCACAAGATACATTTTTTTATTATTGATGTTGAATACAGTTGTGCTGCTTAATATTTTTGCGGAAACTGGGGGTAGTTTTTTCAAGATTCTTTGAAGAAAGGAAGTTTAAAAAAAGTCATTTATTTGAAATATAAATCTTTTGTAACATTATAAATGTATTTATTGACACTTCTGATCAATTTTATCAATTTCTTAAAAAATAAATGAATAAATAAATAAATGGCTGAGTATAATATCAAATCAAAGACATACAAACTGGCTTCTGTAATAAAATAAGACTTGCATACTCTGACAACCATGTGTAAAATACAATAAATAAAATAAAATAAATTGTGGAATATTCCTCACATTAAGCCAAAGCCATTAAAACTAAATAGAAATCATTCCATTGTTATAAGACAAACACTGGTTCTATATACTATTAAACTATAAAATTTATTTCATTAATAAAACTAAAGAAAAAAGTTTTTTTTTTTTGGGCCAGTCAGAAATAAGTATGGCCAGGCACCTTTCTCAAACAAGGTGCCATTGGTAGGTTTTCTTTCTTTCTTTATTTTTCTTTTACTTTGATCTACTTTTTCTTTCCTCTTCCATCTTTCCATTGCTACTTTCTGTGTTTTCTTGATGTCCTTCCGTTTGCTTGTTTCGTACCTTCCTCCTTCAAACAGTTTTGTCCTTAAGCATTCCTTCACAACCTTCCCCCATTTGAGATCAGTGCGCCCCCCATCTGAGCCTGCGCTGGCCCTCTGCCCGTACACACATTTGTGTCTGCCTTTTGAGTGTTCTCAGAGGCCCATTAAACAGCGCCTTGGCAGGGCCCGACACACTCACCTCACCCCTAAGACCCACAGAAAGAAGGAAGGTTATCAGATTCCCTTATCCATGCCAGACGCACACACACATTCACAGACATGCAAGTGTGGAGGTAACTTGTCCATGTGAAAGAAGCTCTTTGCTTTCTTTACCTAACATCAAAGCATGAAATCAAACTAAATTTCCCCAGCAGCCACTGGGGGCTGTGAGGTGGGCTTGAAGCCAGCGTGTCTGGTCACTGGCTGGACTCGGTACCCATGAGCTGAATAAGTGGGGCTGGACCAGGGTTTAGGGGTGCACCTCTTAAAACTGGGTATGCTACAACTGTGCCTTCTGCTGGCCAATAGGAGAAACTCAAGTGTGCAGGACAGATGCTTTAAAGACCACACTTCCAAACCTTAAATATTTACTGCGCTTTTAGTCTACGGCAACATTTGTTTACACAGTGAGTTTGAAAGGCAGTCGAATGACAAAAAGAAGATGCAAAAAGTGCAGAAAGCTTTTACTGAGAATAATATAGATGCGTTTAGCAGAAACAGGCAATGTGACCTCTTGTGATAGGGTCAATGACTAACTTACCAACAACACTCTGTAGTGACCATACAGAGAAAATACCACAACCGAGAAAAATCTTCATCACAATCACACTTAAAAAGACCAGTTGTCATGGAAATTGTCTAAAGTCATTGCTAATTTAGGATTTAACGGGTGCCAGGGAAGGAATGTTTCTAATTACCATAAAAAGGAGGCTGATGGGTAAATATAGATCTCCGGTGCTGCAGCGGTGGCTGTTTGATGCGACTATGCAGAGATGTGTCAGAGTCAATCATTATACCTTGTCACACCAGCAAAAACGGAGCATGAACTCCACGATTGAAGAAGAGAGAAATAGAGAAATGAGAGAAGAGAGCAGAAAGAGAAAGAAAATGAGAAGACACTGGAAAGAAATGAGAAAAAGAAAGAGTATTGGAAAGAAGGAGGACTAAATGAGCAGAGTAGAGAGGAGACTATGCAAAAAGAGACAAGGGGAAAGGGAAACATTGGAGATGAGATGAGATGAGATGAGATGAGATGAAAGGAAAGGAAAGGAAAGGAAAGGAAAGGAAAGGAAAGGAAAGGAAAGGAAAGGAAAGGAAAGGAAAGGAAAGGAAAGGAAAGGAAAGGAAAGGAAAGGAAAGGAAAGGAAAGGAAAGGAAAGGAAAGGAAAGGAAAGGCAAAAAAAAAGGAAAAAAGAAATGAAAGGAGATGAGATGAGATGAAGTGAGATGAGAGGGAAGGAAAAGAAAAGAAAGGAGACAAGATGAGACCATTAGAAAGGAAATAAAAGATGAAATGGGAGGAGTTAAGAGAAAAGAAAACACAAACGGAAAAGGAAAGGGGACAGGAAAAAAGGAAACAAAAAAGGAAAGGGGCAAGATGAGGTGATACAAGAAGAAAGGAAATGAAAAAAAAGAAGAGGAGACAAAGAGTGGTAAGTAAGAATGCAGCGAGAAAAGGGAGTGAAACAACGAAGACACACGTTAAAGAAAGAGAGAGAGCAACAAGCTGATGGAGAAGTGGATATTTTGATTTGACTAGTGAGTTTGATGACTACCTCCCTCTGCCACCTGTGAAGGTCTCTGCACCATCAAAGCACATTAGACACATTAGGCCCATGCTTACTTATGAGCAAGATAAAAAGCTGTGGGGCCTCTGCCTTCTCAAGCTGTGAGTGGAATAGCTTTGCAATTTGCCAGCAAAAAAACAGCATTTTGATCTTAATGAATATAAAATGGCTGCCATTAAAAGTAAAACAGATTATTTTGGGCTTTTCAGGGTGTGCGGCTCTCTGACAGTCTTGGAGGGCCACTATGATCTTTCATTAAAACCTCACAGCGGGGTCCCCTCCGCGGCCGACCGGGGCCTCAGCCCTCAAAGAGATTGGCTGCATTTAAAAGTCATTTTCATAAATCTACACAGATTTCTGAAATTCAGTAATGAAAGCCATGCGAGAGGGGCCGGCAGCACGGCGACTGGGCTTTGCCGCTTTCGCAAAGCTGATGGTCACACTGCTTAGAGAGACTGAGGGGACCAGACCCATCCGCATCACCCCCGTGGCAGCACGCCACATGAGCTTCTGCCCGATCTATGCTTGTTAATGACTAGCATGTGCTAATTACTGTCAGTAGCCAGGCTCTGGCTCACAGCGCTTCAGATCCCCGGCACAGGCTACCTGCCCAATCGAGGGCCTGGACGCTGCGCACTTTTAATTGCATTAAACTTTGCCTAGTGATTTGCTGCGCTGGGAGAGAGAGGGAAGGACTGACAGCTGGCCAGCTTCACTAATGGACCTTTGGAAATCCAACGGGGATGGATGTTATTGGTCTTGTTTTTATTCATCTGTGTGATCTTGACACGGTACCAAGACACTCTAAAGCATCTATCATATCTTCTGGGAATAAACAGTGCCCAAAAAAAAAAAAAAAAACTACCATTGTATTGTAGAAATCATCAAATGTGGAAGAAGCTGAACTCTGTCACATTGTTAAAGGTGCACCAAAGTCATTTTTTGTTGGCGTTGTGCTGGTCGATATAACATAGACTGGTTATCTTTGTCTTTATGAATGCACAATAATTCAAAAGCAAACTTTTAAAGTCACTGACTACAAATAGTGCATTTCTTAAGTCACAATGAATTTACTCCCTGAATTAAAGTGTCCTATAACATTACTTACTCAGCTAAAGCATGGTCATGTGATTCAGCTAGTCTTGTGATCTCAACATGGCTGTCCCCATTACGTGGTGTTATTAGTTCCTTTTTTTTTTCAAAAGTACACTGTTAAATGCTTTAGCTTTTAGCTTTTAGTGTGAAATGACAGTGGAAGTAAACTTAGGTGCTATTCACTGTTTCCCGCTTGTTCCGACATTTTCAATTTCAATCAAAACTCGGTGAATTACTCATTTATTTAGACCAAACCAGACCTGGTGATTGTTAAAATGGTGAAAAGATTCATTCAAGATGGTTTGTGGGAGTTTTATTTTGTTTCTGTCGAGTATGAATATATTTTTTTACGATGGTCTGCGAAGTAAATTTACTGCGTTTGCTAATGGAGTCTGGTAACGTTAGGTTTGAAGGATCATATGATAACAAAAATGTCTATCTCTGTGGGGATCCTTAATGTTCGATCCGAGCCTGTCAGCAAAAACTGATATAAACTGTATTATAATAGATGAACATTGACTGTTCTCAAACACCTAAAAACATTTCCAGTCGTTTTCTCAGATGACGGCTGCCGCGGTCAAAACTGGACCTGTTTGAACAAGACGTTTAGACACAAAAATACGTGAAAACAAGGCTAATATACTTTCCTTTGCAACGTAAATGGGTGATTTGGGCTCAGAGAGATTGGCTATTGGTACCAGTTTCGCATTTTACTTCGTTTGATTTAACTTAGACGGAAGACCCAGTTTTGCGTTGTGATTGTAATGACAAATATTGATTAATTAAAATATGAATAAAGGTATAAATTACCGTTATCATAGTTAATAATTATCTATTACTTAAGAAAGACCGATGCATGCCAAAAAAAGTAAGTTAGAATTTTTAAAAGCAGAAGCTTATCATTTTTTACTATAGATATGTTGTTGGAGTGTATGAAATACAGTGATGTGTAGCTTATACGACCTCAACATGCAACACATAACTGAATAAAATGTATTTTGATTTCCTACAGCTCTACAGTGTGAGACGGTTATCTTTGCAGCCTGGGAATGAGTTTTCTGTAAGTATTAGCCATTTTAATGCAATGTTTTAAAAGGTTAGTTCACCCAAAAATGAAAAATATGTTAATTGACTGGTATTGCTTACAGGTTCCTGGTCAACCCTGACGATGGAAATGCCAGACAGAAGAAGTGTACTGCCAGACAGGGAGTCCAAGAGAGAAAGAGGACCAAGAGGGTGGTGCAGAGGAAGGTGACGGCCATCAACCCACATGCCAATAGTTTTATTCGGTCTTTGATGGAGTTTGAATGGAAAACTTCAAACTGAAGCCTGCACCCACCGTTAGTGGAACACTTGTTGTTTTTTTAGTTGTTGTTGCTCCCTTGTGATTCTTTTACCCAACCCAATCCTCAAGTTCTCATTTTTCATATGTTTTTTGTTTTATTTACAGATTTGTTCACACTTAGTTGACCCAAAAATACAAATTCTGTCATCTACTCACCTTCAAGTTATTCCAAACCTGTACAAGTTTCTTTCTTCAGCTGAACACAAAATAAGATATTTTAAAGAATGTTTGTAACCAGACAGTTGATATTTTTCCCCTACTATGTTAGTCAATGGCTACAGTCAACTATCGTCTGGTTACCAGCATTCTTCAAAATATCTTGTGTTCAGCAGAAGGAAGAAATTCATACAGGTTTGGAACTGTTTGACGGTGAGTAAATGATGACAGAATTTTAATTTTGGGTTCAACCATCCCTTTAACAGTCCTTAATACCTGTAAATTGATGATTCACTGAACATGTAATAAAATGGTTTTAATTGATTGAATAAAACATATTTTTGACAAGAACATTGATTGGATTGTCTTTGGATTGCAGGTATTCTGACATAGCATTATAATATTATGTCCTATAAATGTATATATTGTAATACATATATAATGTATTATACATATATAATTATAATATTAATATTATTAGCAATTATTTTGAATATTATAGCAATATTTTGCAGTAATGGATCAATATAGATATTACAGTACAATACTGTATTATTAATTACAGCAGAAGCATACTAAAATTAGAAAATGCTGTAAAAATACAGTAAATTACTGTTTTGTAGAATTACAGCACTCTCCTTGTGTACTGTAAACTAAATTACAGTACGTTTACTGTATATGAAAATATGCAACCGTGCTGCCAGTACTGTACAGTAAAAATACAGGAGAATTGTTAACAGTGTAAGCCATTTTCCCATGAATGTGCGAGACTTTTGATCCATTGCCCGCTGTAGGTAAAACAAATAGAAGAATAAAGAGCAGTAATTGGTAAAACTATTTTTTGCTACAAATTGGTTTGTTTTTGATTACAATAATTAATAAAAAATAATATGATAAGAAATACCAGTTTGCAACATCAAGCAGCATAACAGATTGTTTATTTACATCTAAAAAAAACACTGGCTGACACTGGAAGCCTTGCAGATTCAAGGTAAAAAGGGTCACATATGCTCTTATCATAAAAATAATGTGGATTAGAGGCCATTCACATATCGCGCCTAAAAATGTGTGGAAAGCGCGGCCACGCCGCTTCCTCCTTCTTTTGGAAGCGCTCAGGAGATTGTTGTCCTGTGGCATCTGTCATTGCTATGCAACCATGAACAGCGCTCTCCATGACTACGCTAAGTTTCAATGGATTTCCATCACCGAAAAGCCTTTGCAGTAGCTCTAGTACAAGATTTATTTATGGAGAAGAGGAAAAAAAACTCCCGCAGTGTTTGGATGCACCCTACCCCTCAAATACGTAAAAACCACAGAGAATTTCACAAACTTATCCAAGAGCTCCGTCTGGACGATGAGAGATTCAAAGCCTATTTCAGAGTTGACAAGGACTTGTTTGATAATCTTTTAAGAAAAAATGGCCCAAGCGTCACCGAACAGAGCTTCTGCCGTGAAACCATCTCTCCGGCACAACGGTTCTGCATTTGTCAGAGGTAACTAGGCTACAGGTAAGGGAAAGGGTTGATTGGATGGTTCTTGTCACATGACCTGCGGTGCACTTGCGGCATTCTGAAAAGTTGAGAGGTTTTCATCTCGCCGCAGCAGAGGCGTGCCTGGAAAAAAAACGAGTGTGCCGTGACCATGTTGCTTCCATTTCAGCCCCTTATTGTCCAAAAATTTAAATGAAAAGTAAACTAAAAATAAAATCATTTTATTGTATTTTGTAATTATTACTTCTGTTTTTCTTTAAGTAATATATGTTGTTTCTACTGTTTACTGTTAGAGACTTTTATTTTGAAGCATGGTTTTGAATCATTTAATTGGCTAATAATTGTTCTATTATACAGGAACGAGTCGTTAAGGAATGCCCATGAGAGAGAGATATGATATTTATTCATGTTAATCCACAGGTATTTCACTTTTGTTTCATTTTCTTTTATTTCTTGTATTGTGTTATAACTATAATGTTTTAATGTTAATTTTCTCAATGTTACTCAAAACAAGTTCACATTGTATATGCTGGGGAGAGGAATGAGTCGTTGAGGAATGCCCACGAGAGAGAGAGAGAGAGAGAGAGAGAGAGAGAGATAATCTTTATTCATATTAATCCACAGATGGAGTGAGGTTAATGCTGGCATGGCCATCAATAAATCCCCTTTTGGTGAACTGGAGTTAAAGTGTCCTGGGCATTAACTTTTGCAGTCTACTGTATAATACTAAAACAAAAATTAGACAAACCAAAATAATAATAAAAATAATAATGATAATAAAAGAGTGGAAAATAATGAAAAATAAAGTGAAATTGACTAAACTAAATTACAAATTCAAAACGACACTGGCATGAGTAGAGTCACTCAATGTAAAATAAAATCATCTTTATTAGGCAAATTTATATCTAGAATGTTCATGTGCAAGTATATGATTTTAAAAACAAAGTATTCTTTAGTGGTAAAACTTTTCCCATGAAAAAATGTCTTTAATGTCTAATTTTTCAAAGTCGCATTGCTTTAAAAGTCCTGATCTCTTCACAGCAGGGGACTCCGAATGTTTGAGACTTGGATGAAAATCATCTGCCGTAAAGACTGCAAGGGGCAAAACTGGCAAAGTTTGGCAAAAACTTCAGCAAAGTTCTTGCTCCAATGCGTGCTGCTCAGGGCTTAGCTTCTATCTTCTGGATCAATGTAATATGTATGAGGACTGGACAGTGAGTTACACATCCATTAATGTATGCACTGATCTGTGGCCTTCTGGGTCAGTCTTAAACCCTCTCAAGCAAAAATCACTCTCTACGCACTTTCATCTTCCGTTATCAACCACTTAGATCTTTCTCTTGGACATCTCTGATATATCTCTACAAACAGAAAACATAAGTAGCATGTCATATCTGTAGGCAAACAAACGAGTAAATACATGAATTATAGATCGAGAAATAAATGAGGACGGTACACGGGTATCTGAATGCCTCCGCGGAGTGGTGTACAAACAGCGCAGGGGCGACACAGAATGATTGGCTCTGGCTGCAATCCCCTGCTAAGAGAGAGCTTAGGGAAGGACACACACATCCACACACACCCTGAGACAGACACTTCAACATCATGGTCTGAGATCCAAAGGGAAATTAGTGGGCACTTAGCTCCACACATGTCGAGTGTTTCAGCTGGGATCCAGGCCATAAGATCCAAGCAGCAGCACATGAAAGAGACTCAACTGCCCTACAGCCTCCAGTCCTCTGCTACATTGCAAATACCTCAAAGAGAGATGTTTGCTTCCTCACACAGACATTTCTCACGTCTGAGCGCATACGGGTGTGCTTTCAATGCTGGTTTCCACTAAAAACTGCTAAGGGATGGTGGCTGACAAAAACATTACTATTATTTTTCTAATCATCTCCGATGACTCTTCATTCACTGAACTGTCTGCGCAGTGAGCTCTTCCACACTTTCCACATTCACTGTATAAATACCCCAATTTTCTTGTTTACATAAATATCTAAATATACCTAAGGTGTTAATACCATGTCAAACTCACTGAAATTCATATGTTGTGACACACAACTAGTGGCTTAATGAGAACTCCCACGCTCCCTGAATCATTCAACACTACTCCAAAACATCTCTGTGATTGATGCAGCCAAGTAGAATGCCATTTCAGGTCTCATTGAAGTTTATAGCATATTGTTCACTAAAAATGAAACATTACTACACTTTATAAGCTGCTGCGATTTATGTGGCTGAAACATCAGCAACAAATCCCACCCACTATGTGAATGTTTAGTGTTACCATACTCATATTCTTTACATTTTCCACATTTATAAGGCTATTCAAGGTTTCTTTTATCAAAAATGGTTGTAATTCAGTTTACTCTTTAATCATTTAATAAAACACCCCAGGTTACTGTACCTTTAAGATTCTAACATGTAAATGACATCTCTCGATTGACTAACCTCTTTGTTTTAGCATAATTAACACTGTTGTTTAGCAGAGCAGGATGATTTGTTAACTACTGAAAAGGTGTTTGCGGGGTAAATGTGTGACCATAGGATAGTGTGCAAATGCTTGACACTGCAAAGATTTAAGAGCAATTCGATTAGTTTCCATAAATGCTTAGGTTAAGCTTTGCATTTAACTTTAGAGTATAACATGAACTCATGACAGACAGACAGGAAGACTGCCATGAATGCGCTCGGGACCGTTTTCCGAGGCTGTGGATTAGAGGTAAAAATGTTGTAACTGTCCAATTTTTTGCATATACTGATTGTTTCAATTCTTAAGACATCAATGTATCATCAAGAGCCGGGAGTATTCATTTTGTTTTGTCTGCATGTGCTTTTTTTTTTTTTTTTTTTTATTAATCTCAAAGTGACGGCACTAATTTACTTCCATTATATGAATCACACGGTTTCAGCTAAATATTTCTTTACTGTTCTACTGAAATCAGTAACACTTAAGTAAGGGGAAAAGGCTCACTTTTAACTAGTTGCTTATTAACTTGCATATTTCTAGAATATTGGCTGTCTATTAGTATTAATAAAGCACATATTAATGCCTTATTCTGCATGATCTTATTGTACATCCCATAATCCTACACAACACCTAAACTTAACTACTACAACATCTACCTCACTAACTATTAATAGATAGTAAATTAGGAGTTTACTAAGGTCAAAAGTCATAGTTATTAGTGAATATGTGTACTAAAGTGTTACCAAAATATCACCAACATGTTGGATGGCCCTTAGGATGAATAAATTAAGAGCAACTTTTCATTTTTAGATGAACAATTCCTTTAACTTTTAAGTCTTTAATTTAAAACACAACACACACACACAAAAAAAAATCAAGGATATATATATCCAATTCCACATGGCCACCGCTCATACAGAGAAAGTAAAAGCTGGGAATGGAAGTTTCAGGTCTGCCACAGGGTGCCAACGGGCAGCACGGAATGTTCTAGGCCACTCTGCAGACCTCCGTGCTGTTTAGCGCCCACCGCCCTGTTGTAATTCTGTGTTTATCAACTCTTTATTATGGGCGCATCATCATTTACAATGGTACCATCTGCTCATTACCTTTCCTGAGTATGGGGCAAATTGCTTTCACAGGGAGTTAACCAGGAGAAGGAAAATTGTCAGCAATAGAGAGAAAATCAAGAAACCTGCTCCCGTCTATTTGCAAAGGCTGTTACCCACACAAGAGATTCAGAAACACGTTTATTTTTAAGGGGATAAAATAATTAGCCGGCTCTGGTTGTGCGAAGAGAAACAACGAGATTGGTAAATTAGAGCGAGAGGCCTCTGTCGAAATCAAATAAATTCGGAGCGTTTTATGGGTACCTGCAGCTGTGTAGCAAAAACAAATATCGCATATGACCACATGACTCTAATTTATCTGGTTCTCTCCTAAATTAACAGCCCGGGCCAGGCAATGGGAAAAACAGTAGGAAGCAGAAAATAGGAGAATTCCTATCTCCTCTCTCGCATTTAGTCCATTAACTCTTCTAACCACGACGGATGAGGAGAGGCACTCGCTTACAAAAAGCACCCATCAGGGAAAAACGCAAACGCCAAACACCTAAACCTTTACTCAACGTGGTGAATTAGACCGCCTTTCTCGTCCGCCGATGAATATCAATACCGCGGGTGGCACCGTTTCTCCTGGATTCACGGCAGAAGCGGGGAAGGGAGGGAGACCATCTGTTTCATTTTGCCTTTATAGTGATGTATGGGGAAACACATCCATAAATTAATCCACATTAAAACTGAAATATTAAAAAAAAAAAAAAAAATCTGATAAAATGGTGAAGAGAACAATCGTATAGAAGGGCATTCTGGATCGTTATACTGTATCACGTGGCCTGTTCTTTTTTTATTATTATTGGTACAAAATTTTGTGTCATATCAATCCAATCCTATAATTAAGCATACAGACTCTAAACTCTTTGTAAATGAAATAGGGTGTAGCAGTCACTGACGCATTGTGACAGTATAGTATCAATGACTGAAACCAGCCCTGCTCTTTCCCATCTGATTTATGTAACAGGTCACGCTGGCGCCTGTGTGTGATAGATTTGAGACTGTCAGGACGAGTTGTTAGACTTTTGGACATTCTCCAATGTGAAGGCTGACATTATTCATGATATTTTGGAAGGAATAGAGGCTAAAAGATCTTTGACATTCAAGAATTGTGACCCTGCAGCTACGTGAAAATGTGTGTAGGCACATCGGAGGCAGATGCCATCAGATGAATCAGTGGTCACCGGTGCACGTCGCTATCGGAGCTCACACGATGTCAGGGCTGCAGGGCGGCCCCAAACCAACAAACAAACACACACACATCAGACTTGCTCTGACATATCTACTGCTTGTGATGTCTGAGCACCATAAGGGACAACAGCCTCCATAAACAAACTTAATACTTGTTCTATCATGATGGAGAATTCCCATTGACATCTATTGTTTTTATACTGAGCTAATAATATTTCCTACTTCCGATCACTAAACCTACTCCTCAGAGAAACTAGGAATGAACATTTAAATAGAACTCCGATAACAGGAACACTGAGATGGAAGAAGAGCAGTGATGAAATGTGAAATAGTCCTGACTTAATTTAATGTAAATGGCGACTGATGTTGAGACTCTGGCATTTTCCTGTTAAAGTCAGCATGAAATGAAAATTTACCTATCTTAATGCTACTGTTACTGTTATGCTTAATGTTACTGAACTTTCTGTCAATGATTCATCGATGCATTTGAATCAGTTTCATGTGAAACGAAACACTCTCTGGTGAGGTTTGCCAGACTTCTCCCATCATTTGCGATTCTGCAAACTCACATTCATCTGCCTTCATTTTTGAGAGCAACACCCACATCTTAAAATCCAGTCAAACACCTGATGGATAGAGCCAAGTCACCGACCTACACTTTTTATGTATTTATTTATTTTTTTTGATCAAAAAACGCAGATGTGCATCACAACACAAAACAAAACAAAAGATCCGACATTATATAATCCGAATTAACAAATTCCTTTAGAAATGGAAAATGCACTTTTGTTGTATATGTTTATAGAATAAAATGGTGCTTATTTTAGCCAAAAGTCAGTTTACATCAGTAGAACAGCCGTGGTTAAAACATTATCCAATAATTTTACGTTTTTGAAGCCTTGAAAAGAAGTGTAATCATTTAGAATATATGTTTAGAATCTGTTTAGTTATTGCAAAAATACTTTTATTTTCCGGTCCAAGAATTTTCACTTCAGTGCATCACTAATATCAGTAATCATTTTTAGATTATTTAGTACATTTATTAAGCTGCTTTCATTATGATGACCCACAATATTGCTGATTTCACTATCCTCAATGTAGGTTAAACCTGACTTAGATGCACATAACTCAATATTTAGCACTCTGTGACCACCCTTATCACACACATTCACAAATATATCACACAAGAATACACATAGTGATTCATCTACTCCAGGGCTAATGCAAACAAATACAAAATCTTTCTTTTTTTTATCACACTCTCCACCCCACACATATCCTCACATTATTACAGCCTCATGATAGGATTTCAGATGAGAATGTGAAAACAAATGGAAACGACGGGCTACAAAACATAAAAGATACAAGCGAAAAACCACCTTTGTGTGCGTTACCTCCGCATCGCAATATCCTCGTATCTACTGAGACTGATTTACAACCCTCCCTCAAAGCCAGTGCTGCCGCTGCACAGATTTATGTAGCGGGGGTCAGATCTCACCTAGCTGTAGCCATATGCATGCCTCATTTCCATATGCTGTATTAGGGTGGTGTCAGACACTACGCAGAGACTGAGGTCTTATTAGGCACGGGGGTCTCTGCCACAGTACAAATCAACACCGCCGGGACTTCTACTCATTCTCCGTCACCGGCTCCACTCAACAAAACTCCATATGCACGACTTCCGCATGCTTTATCGGCGACTGGTGAGCCCCGCTCGGCCATCGGCCCTTCGCTGTGCAAATTCCCCCAGTGATAGAAGTAGGAGGCCGCAGTGTCTGGGGAAAGGAAGACACAAAACAGGGAACGGGAGGGTTTTGGGAGTGCCATAAAGTTGGCAGCGTGTGATTGCGACAGCTTTGATTCCCAAGAAGAGAGTAAATAAACAAGATCCCCTGTGGTTCCTGCAGAGACAGGGAGCGGCAGCACAATATGGAAGGGGGAAAGGAGGAAACGAGGAAGAGGAGGATACAGATGAAGGCACAAGAGATACAAAAAGTGTAATCACAAGGTGTGACACTGAATGCACTAACAAAATGCAAAAATAACACAAATAGGCGATGGAAATGTATAACTGAAGTATAGTATGTTGGTTGAAAAGCAACAAATTTGTGAATTTTCTACTCCAAATAGACTTCCAGTGTCATTTTATTTTACAAACTGAACATAATTAAACCATATGAAGACAAGAGCCAACTATACACCATATACTAAGGTATATTTTAACTGAAAAGTAACATCTGGGGGGTATTATGTATACCCAGGTATGTTTAAGAGTAAGTAAGCTGATAACCTCAACTTTCCGTTCCAAAAACAGGTAACTTTCATGTAAGTAGCCATAGCAACTTACTCTCTGAACATAACCTGCTCCGGAGCAGGTTATGTTTGAGGGTTAGTTTTCTTAAGAGGTATTCAGATGCGTGTTATTTAATTCATATAGTTTTTTAAATTAACTACATTTCTAAATTTGTTACATAGTTACTGTATATATATAAACGTTTAAACAATATAATAGTGCTTTATAATATATATATATATATATATATATATATATATATATATATAGTATAAAGCACTATTATGATGTTTAAATGTTTATATATATACAGTAACTATGTAACAAATTTAGAAATGTAGTTAATTAATTAAAAAACCTACATTAATTAAACTATATTAATTAAATAACACGCATAATTAATTTATATACACACACACACACACACACACACATATATATATATATATATATATATATATATATACACACACAATGGTACGGAAAGTATTCAGACCCCCTTAAATTTTTCACTCTTTGTTATATTGCAGCCATTTGCTAAAATCATTTAAGTTTTTTTTTCCTCATTGATGTACATACAGCACCCCATATTGACAGAAAAACACAGAATTATGACATTTTTGCAGATTTATTATAAAAGAAAAACTGAAATATCACATGGCCCTAAGTATTCAGACCCTTTGCTGTGACACTCATATATTTAACTCAGGTGCTGTCCATTTTTTCTGATCATCCTGGAGATGGTTCTGCAGCTTCATTTGAGTCCAGCTGTGTTTGATTATACTATACTTGATTAGGAAAGCCACACACCTGTCTATATAAGACCTTACAGCTCACAGTGCATGTCAGAGCAAATGAGAATCACGAGGTCAAAGGAACTGCCTGAAGAGCTCAGAGACAGAATTTTGGCAAGGCACAGATCTGGCCAAGGTTACAAAACAATTCTGCTGCACTTAAGGTTCCTAAGAGCACAGTGGCCTCCATAATCCTTATATGGAAGATGTTTGGGATGACCAGAACCCTTCCTAGAGCTGGCCGTCCGGCCAAACTGAGCTATCGGGGGAGAAGACCCGCTCTGTGGCATCCATCACTGTGGCTGAGTTCCAGAGATGCAGTCGGGAGATGGGAGAAAGTTGTAGAAAGTCAACCATCACTGCAGCCCTCCACCAGTCGGGGGTTTATGGCAGGGTGGCCCGATGGAAGTCTCTCCTCAGTGCAAGACACATGAAAGCCCACATGGAGTTTGCTATAAAAAAAAAAAAAAAAACACCTGCATGAATCCAGGAAGGTGAGAAATAAGATTCTCTGGTCTGATGAGACCAAGAAAGAACTTTTTGGCCTTAATTCTAAGCAGTGTGTGTGAAGAAAACTAGGCACTGCTCATCACCTGTCCAATACAGTCCCAACAGTGAAGCATGGTGCTGGCATGCTGGTGTGTTTCAGCTGCAGGGACAGGACGACTGGTTGCAATCGAGTGAAAGATGCATGCGGCCAAGTACAGGAATATCATGGATGAAAACATTCTCCAGAGTGCTCAGGACCTCAGACTGGGCCGAAGGGAGTGGTTTCACAACAACTCTGTGACTGTTCATGAATGGCCTCGCCAGAGCCCTGACTTAAACCCAATTGAGCATCTCTGGAAAACCTAAAAATGTCTGTCCACCAACGTTTACCATCCAACCTGACAGAACTGGAGAGGATCTGCAAGGAGGAAAGGCAGAGGATCCCCAAATCCAGGTGTGAAAAACTTGTTCCATCTTTCCCAAAACAGACTCATGAATGTATTAGATCAAAAGGGTGCTTCTACTAAATACTGAGCAAAGGGTCTGAATACTTAGAACCATGTGATATTTCAAATTTTCTTTTTAATAAATCTGCAAAAATGTCAAGAATTCTGTGTTTTTCTGTCAATAAGGAGTGAAAAATTAAAAGGGGTCTGAATACTTTCTGTACCCACTGTATATATATATATGTGTGTGTATGTATATGTGGCAAAACATGCGCACACAACTAAGGTACTGTTAACAATTAACAAAAAGGATCAGAATTGCACAAACAGAAATAGAAATGCACAAACGATCAGAATTGCAACAAAACAAGCCAAAACAATAGAGTGATCGTGATAGCATACACAACACCCAAACGCCCACATATACCAAACCCAATATCAACATTCATGCAATATGTATTGCTGTCTCGGAAATATCTGGGAAGTAAACTTCAGGCTCTGTTCTGTGATGAACTAGGAGTTGTAATAATTCAATCAGACTGTCCATACGTCAGTGCTGCAATGGCTTGGGCCACTGCAGCCATCTGCTTTGTGTAACTGGCTGGGGAAAGCGAGAGAGAGAGAGAGAGAGAGAGAGAGAGAGAGAGAGAGAGAGAGAGTGAGAGAGAGTGAGAGAGTGAGAGAGAGAGAGAGAGAGAGAGAGAGAGAGAGAAGTGGTAGTGAGAAATCAAAAGTAAAAGAAAGGATGGAGAAAATGAGGATTAATGTCATGGCCTGAAGCGCTGGGCCGTCAGAGTCAGAGTTTTATTGCGACACTGACATTCCTACACAACTCACATTCCAGATATGAACTCTGTCCAGCAAAACTACACTTAGTCAGAACTAAAGGAACAAGACACCAGAGTGAACTAAACAGAGAAACAAACAAACAAATATATATATATATATATATATATATATATGTCTATATATATATATATATATATATATATTTCCAGCGTCAACTTCCGTCTGTGGTCCAACACGCAGTTGCACAGAGTGCAAAATAATTTGCCCCCACTGCATTGTGACACAACGGGAAACTGCTTCGCGCGCTCTTTTGCACTTATTTTTGTTGGTAAATGAGAATGATTTGCGTGCTTCATCACGGTTTCACCGCGGGGTTTGCAGATGATGTTCACGTCGCGTAATTACGTCACTTCATAAGGTTCCCATGGCAATAGGGGGAAAATAATGGCGCTTTACTTGTGTGAAGTAAACGCAACATTTTTCAACTCTCTGCTAAGATATATGTGACTTTTTAGCAACAAAAATACAAGCATTATGAAATCATGCTAGCTGAAATCGGCAAGTGCAGCGTATTTGAAAAAATGCGACCCCCGCGTAAATATCAGGCGATCGCATAATCGCGTTTTACTTAACTTTTGCTTTGCAGTTCTTGTATATCGCATGACTCATGTCTAATGTCTGGTTTAGCGTAAGACCCAAAATTCTCCCATATTTTTGATTTTGCTTTTGTCGGCGGTGGAAAAATCCTCTTATCCATTTTGAATGTCTCGCTCTGCTGCTTGCGTTGCTAGCGCCAATTGACGTCACGTGATTGGCTACATTTAAAAGCACGAGACTCGATACAGCAGCTGCTGCATCGATACGCGCATCGTCATGAGTTCATGATATATCGCTGTATCGATATTCTGAGCACAGCCCTAATATATATATATATATATATATATATATATATATATATATATATATATATATTGTGGTGTGTTGGGAAATGGATCTACACTATCAACAAAAAATAGTACTATAGTATACAATAATACATTTTAATTGGCTCAACTTAATTCAATTAAGAATAAGACTTAGTTCAGATACCTTGTGCAGCAGACATCAAAGTAACTGAATTAGGTAAATTACAAAATAGATAAACAAACAAATAAATAAAAAGGTATGTCTCTTTCAGGTTAACTACTACTACTACTTTAACAACTACTATATGTAAGTTACACCATGGTCTGTCGGAATACTCTATTCTGATTGGCTGGAACCTGCATTAAAACCATTAAATGCACAGGTAGTTCCAGTCAGTTTAATCACTGTATGCTACTTTCATTGAAGCACCCACCAGGAGCACAAAAATTTATATCAATGCTTACCCATAGCTTGTATTGATAAAATAGTTTCACTACAATATACAATATACACCCAACAATTGTGTAACATCACTGTTTTTGAAGTAATTAAACTCACAGCATCATTATTCCTAGAGAGAGACACGCTGCATAGAAGCAGGTAATTCACACATGCATCACTCATCTCTCTCTCTTGATAATAAATCAAATAAACGCAATAATTCATTCATGCAAATAAATATCTGTATCTGACTGATTCAAAGCGGGTAGAATGCTAGCTGTAACAAGCTGTTATTGACAAAAATAACTGTCCTTTAGCCTTCTGGTCAAATATCATGCTGCTAACATCAATAACAGCTTTACCTTGTCAATCCTGGCATATGACCATGGTATAAGGGGGATAAATCCACGGCTAGCTGTGCATTAAACGACTTGAATGCACTCAGAGTCAGGTGGTTCTTTGCCTCCACGTAATGCATTAAAACCGTTTGATGCACAGCTTGCCATGGATTATCCCTTACATATGGGATGAGAAAGACACGCACAAAAAAAATAAATAAATAAATAAAAACTGTTCAATTGCTCAATGCAACATTCAACCTAACCACAAACTACACTTAAATACAATGGAAACCCCAAAAGCTTTTCTAAATCCACACACAGCAGAACACAAAACAGTCTTTACACAAAAGCATAAAAAAAAGCTTAATTTCAAAAATTACTCTACCGATCCAGTCTCAAACAAAGGGGATCTAAATATCCACTGCCCAGTACCAATACGACATGTGTAAATATATAATACTTTCATTAAAAAGGATAGGAAAAAGACAAAAGACGACCAGGATAGGAAGCAAAAGGGAGTGAGAGAAAAAGAATGGCAGAGATGATACTTATGCCACAAAACACTCATAACTGTGAGCTTGGAAGAAAAAAGTGCTTTGGCATCTTAACTCTTCTGCAAATTGACCAAGATTAAATCAAATTTAAACGCGGCAGCTAATCAGAAATTTGGCACTCTCAGATGCAACTAAAATAGGATGTCAACCTCAGCATTTGCATCATAAAAGGACATTGTAGAATGTGAAGAGGGAGAAATGGCTGGTGTTAGATCTAAACAGAGCTGAGTGGACAAGAGAAAAGAAACCCTGGATAAACGCCTGGGATATTTAGAATGGAAGGAGAGAGGAAACATGTCTGCTCAGTTTATTTGTCTGCGCTGAGAGTCTTCTGATCCTAGGACCTTACCACCATCATTTAGATGATCCAGAACCTTCGAATCATGGTCAGTGCCTGCACAACACTACACAGAATATACAGTAACTCAGATGACAGTTTTACAACTGTAGGATGACTTTATACAACTGGATGGACTTCAAAAAGGTATATATATATATATATATATATATATATATATATATATATATATATATATATATATATATATATATATATATATATACACACACACACACACACAAACACACACACACACACACATGTATATTCTATCTAAATGTTCTCTCTCTCTCTCTCAGCTTAGTGGTGCTTGACTTTTGTCCAAAGCTTGAGGAAAGTGGCTCTGTTATTTCTGAAGAGGCTGATACACAGTCGCGTCACAAATCCTCTTAGCCCCAACTGCAAATGGCTTTTGGGTGGCAGCTTAAGGGAGCCATTGTGGTGCTCCTGGTTTTGAAACTTCCTACAATGCCTTTCGGCCAGGCTAATGTAAAAAAAAAAACAGCGTCCCTGAACGCGAGCACAGGAAGTAGAAGAAAGTAAGTCTGAGTGTGAGAGAGAAAAAAGCCCAGGTCTCTCACTTCAAAACAGCCATCCTGAGACAGACTAATTTTTCTATCAGTGAGAGTAAAAGAGCTAGGGGTGAGAATAAGAAGAGGAATAATTATAAGGAGGGAATGCTACTTGAAGTGTTGTTCGAAAAGTGCGCAACGGGACCCCTTCATGAATAGCAAGGTACAGTCGTGGCCAAAAGTTTTGAGAATTACATAAATATTAGTTTTCACAAAGTTTGCTGCTAAACTGCTTTTAGATCTTTGTTTCAGCTGTTTCTGTGATGTACTGAAATATAATTACAAGCACTTCATACGTTTCAAAGGCTTTTATCGACAATTACATGACATTTATGCAAAGAGTCAGTCACTCTCTTGCAATCTTGGCCGTTCTTTTTCAGGACCTCTGCAATTCGACTGGGCATGCTCTCAATCAACTTCTGGGCCAAATCCTGACTGATAGTAACCCATTCTTTCATAATCACTTCTTGGAGTTTGTCAGAATTAGTGGATTTTTGTTTGTCCACCCGCCTCTTGAGGATTGACCACAAGTTCTCAATGGGATTAAGATCTGGGGAGTTTCCAGGCCATGGACCCAAAATTTCAACGTTCTGGTCCCCGAGCCACTTAGTTATCACTTTTGCCTTATGGCACGGTGCTCCATCGTGCTGGAAAATGCATTGTTCTTCACCAAACTGTTGTTGGATTGTTGGAAGAAGTTGCTGTTGGAGGGTGTTTTTGGTACCATTCTTTATTCATGGCTGTGTTTTTGGGCAGAATTGTTAGTGAGCCCACTCCATTGGATGAGTAGCAAACCCACACATGAATGGTCTCAGGATGCTTTACTGTTGGCATGATACAGGACTGATGGTAGCGCTCACCTTTTCTTCTACTGACAAGCCTTTTTCCAGATGCCCCAAACAATCGGAAAGGGGCATCATCGGAGAATATGACTTTGCCCCAGTCCTCAGCAGTCCATTCACGATACTTTCTGCAGAAGATCAATCTGTCCCTGATGTTTTTTTTTTTGAGAGACGAGGCTTCTTTGCTGCCATTCTTGACACCAGGCCATCATCCAAAAGTCTTCACCTCACTGTGCATGCAGATGCGCTCACACCTGCCTGCTGCCATTCCTGAGCAAGCTCTGCACTGGTGGCACTCCGATCCCACAGCTGAATCCTCTTTAGGAGACGATCCTGGCACTTGCTGGACTTTCTTGGATGCCCTGAAGCCTTCTTTACAAGAATTGAACCTCCTTCCTTGAAGTTGCTGATGAACCTATAAATTGTTGATTTAGGTGCAATCTTAGTAGCCACAATATCCTTGTCTGTGAAGCCATTGTTATGCAACGCAATGATGGCTGCACACATTTCTTTGCAGGTCACCATGTTTAACAATGGAATAACAATGATCACCCTCCTTTTAACATGTCAAGTCTGCCATTCTAACCCAATCAGCCTGACATAATGATCTCCAGCCTTGTGCTCGTCAACATTCTCACCTGAGTTAACAAGACGATTACTGAAATGATCTCAGCAGGTCCATTAATGACAGCAATGAAATGCAGTGGAAAGGTTTTTTTGGGATTAAGTTCATTTTCATGGCAAAGAAGGACTATGCAATTCATCTGATCACTCTTCATTACATTCTGGAGTATATGCAAATTGCTATTATAAAAACTTAAGCAACAACTTTTCCAATTTCCAATATTCATGTAATTCTCAAAACTTTTGGCCACAACTGTACATGCAATGGTCACTTCAAGAAAGTCAATTACCTACTTATGATCAAGTGACCCTGAGAGGCTAGTCCTTGGTTTATTTATCTTATCTGGGAGTTTACACCATCAGTCACTCTCGTACATATTTACACATTGATACATGGAGTAAAAAATGCATACATTTAAATAAATTTGAATTAGATACACAAAGGGGCAATTTAAAGCTATAAGCGGAGTCATTTTAAACTAATTTTGTTCTTTCTTTTTTTTAAGTGCCAAACAGTATTAGGTATGTATTTAGTCAATTCTTATTTTTTCCCCCACAATGTTGCAGTGCTTATTATAAATGATGTATCCATCCACTTCATTATTTATTTATTTTTTTCAAAATTCATACGCCCAATCAACTCCCGAAGGTATAAATCATCTCTCGACCAACATTTTTTTCATTTCATCATCACCTAAACAGTTTAGACATCGTAGGGCGTTCCACGCAGCTACATGTGATACAGTAAAGTGTGCGAGTAGTGCATAGTAATACTTGCTTTCGCACAGAATTCGCCCACATTGTCACTGAGTAAAAGACAAATCGGAGGAGACAGGTGGAAGAAAAGACATCGAAACAAGGACAGACCCCTATCTTTTGGTGCCCTTTTTCTCTAGGAAGCCAATTCCTGCTTTGCTCAGTTCTTCATCTATTCAATTTCCATGTATGTAATTGGCTGCATGTAGAGATTGTGATCTTGGTAATCTAGACAGACGAGAAAAAGCAGGGTGGCCGGAGCTGCTGTTTCTCATAAGAGGCCCAGACAGAGCGCAGCTTCATTAGGGGGTGGGGAAGGACACGCATGAGCCAGTGTCCTCCCTCGACAGAAGCCACAGGCCGACATGTGGCGAGATTATGCATTATGGAAATCAGCATGACCCAGCGTTTGAGACCATAATGATTTAACACTGATCTCCGTGTGCCTGCACACTGTAATCTGTTTTTTATTAGTCTGGGAATTTAGGTACAAATGTTTCAATATTGTCAAGCTATGCAGACAATTGTTGGTCTATTGCATGGTTTACATAAAGCACATTATAAACAGCAACAATAGCATATGATAGGAAGATATAATATTTCATAGTGGCATTCGCAGCACAATTAACGTGGATTTCGAAACTATGGCAGGCTTTGTGTGCAGCTTTACTGTGTATGATTAGTTCAAATGTGACACTGCTTATTAAAATTTCATACATTTTTTAAAGGGGCTTAAGTTGATTTCGCCATAATGTGACTGAAGCATTGGCTAATATTTCATCCGCACAATTTTGTGCAATGAATATTATACTAGAGCAAAGAAGATTAGAAAATTACTGCCAATAACAGTCCAAGATTTAGTGCCGGACATACAGCAAACCTTTGATGGACTTTTTGAAAGGCCCCTGTAAAATTAGCAAAAAACCCCAAAACAAAACAAAACAAAACAAAACAAAACAAACATATAGGCCTACTTCTTGCATAGATGGTAGGAGATAAATCGGTCTGCACAACCACGAAACTGGGGAAAAATAAGTATATAATATTATTACCCCAACAATAAAAAATTACAAACGGGAATATGAAAACATCTAATGACAGACTGACGCTTCCATCCCCCGTTTCTTCAAAGTGCTCCTCGCAAATACGGGAAACAAACAACTCCAAAGCCAAGCAGCGGCATTGATGTCTTCTTCTAATCTTCATAAAGGTAAATATGAGCGTCAGCCTCTCTTGGGCGAGTGACTGAATCCAATGAAATATATATGTTGTTTTAATAAACCTTGTCTCAAAGTGTACACTAAAGTGAGTGACTTCTTTTAACTTCCCCCTAATATGATCCACATCAAAGGAAGCGAAGAAAAGGTTCAGATAACTCAAAGTATTACTGGGTAAACTTTTACAGGATGGAAAGTCAAACAAGAAAAGCATTTAAGAGATGATCTAGTCAGTGACATACATACGAGACTGAGGTATAAGTTGACTGTTTCAGTAAACACTGAACTCAATCAGGGCCTGGCACTGAGTACTTACAGCCATAAGGGAGATGCCATCAGAACACGACGCACCGTGGCATGAGCTCTCCGTATCATATTCTTATTATGGCTGTAGAGTACATGAGTGATGATGAGCCTGAGGTCATGCTCATAAAGGGGCATGATTTTTATAGAAGATGGCACCAAACCATTTCCAGATGGCTCATCAGTGTGGACAGAGAGTCTACCCAAGACCAAACAGTGGGATATGAAAGCGGCTCAGTCCGTGTCTCCTGCAATATAACCGCCATCGCCGCCTGGGAGCAGTGCAACTGGACTCTCCTCAGCTCTCAAATGCCTGCCCAGGCTATTGCCACACAAAAACAGCTGGTGTATATGTGCTGATGGCATATATCCACACAGACCTGCAAGTTACCAGACTCTCTTTCTTTGTAGAGGCCCATAAATAGATTCCATATACTGTCGTTTTTCTCCAGCACAAACAACTTAATCTTGACACAAGCTAAAGGTGTTCCTTCAGATGATGATGTTAACTGAAAATCTTACAAAAAAAACTGTCATTTTCATTGAAGTATGTTGGAATACCATATTAATGACATTATGTTTGAATAAGATAAACATGCAAAAGCACATGGGTTAAAGACAAATAGCGATGTTGAGATGATGAAAAAGGAGAAATAGTTTAGGAATCAGCACGCATGCCTGGTTTTTAAAAATGTAAAGTTGGCTTCATATATTTAAACAAAAAAAAAAACAAAAAAAATTATTATTTTACATTATTTTGAAAAAAAAAATTAAAAATAAAACGACTTTAGTGGTTTAACAGCCAAATATAAAATGCTAAAATACTTTGTAATTGTACTTAAAGGATTAGTTCACTTAAAATGAAAATTACCCCAAAATTTCATTGCCCTCAAGCCATCTTAGGTGTATATGACTTTCCTCCTTCTGATGAACACAACTGGAGTTATATCAATAAATATCCTAACAACTCCAAGCTTGATAATGTCAGTGAATGGGACCAACGAGTTTGAAGCTCAAGAAAGTGCATCTATCCATCATAAACATACTCCACACGGCTCTGGGTGGTTAATAAAGGCCTTCTGAAACGAAGCGATGGGTTTCTGTATACTGGCCGCAGGACCACCTTCCATATTCAACTGTCAAAAAAAGGTTTTACTTTTTTGTAAGTTGAATACGGAAGGCGTACATAGTGTAAGTGTTTTGAACTGCGAGAGGCATTACACTTTATCTGTCAGTTGAACATGGAAGGTGGTCTGGCGAAAACTAGATATTTTACTTTATAACTTGTTAAATATTGATATTTTTCTTACACAAACGCATCACTGTGCTTCAGAAGGCCTTAATTAACCCCCCGGAACCGTGTGGAGTACATTTGAAATGCACAATTGGATGCATGATTGTTGGATACACTTTCTTGAGCTTCACACTTGTTGGTCCCATTCACTGCCATTATAAAGCTTGGATGCATCAGGATATTTATTAATATAACTCCAATTGTGTTTGAGAGCGAGTTAAGTTTGGGGTCATTTTCATTTTAAAGTGAGCTAATCCTTTAAGGGAAAGTACACAACTTAATCATTATTTTCAAAACATTTTAAGGTTAAAAAAAAATCAAAATTCATGATCACAAAAGGGTAAGACAATAAAAAGTGTAGACAATATTTATACATAATAATAATAATAATAATAACAATATTATTATTAATAATAATAATAATAATAATAATGACTTCCTCCAAGGTGGTTAAACTGACTTTGACTTGGTAGACAAAGGTATAAATAATACATATTGTAATATATAATGCATTTATATGCATAATAAATCTATTTCATTTGATTAATAATAATTTCTTTAAATGTATGTTTATGATTTTGCCAAACTCATTCTTGCAACATTTGAAGTTCAGCCTTTTAATGAGAGTTTTTTTTTTTTTTTTTTTTACAATTTCTGGACAGTTACAAGACCTAGACATTGAGTACAATCAATTAATGAATCAATCATATTACTGTATTTATTTATATTAGAACGTAGTCAAGCTAAACCAAAAAGAAGACTCCAGAAACTTGACTTTAATGTCCAGTACTCGAGAATCCATGTAAGTCCATCTCACTATTCTCTCTGCCTCCATCATCCTACCATTTCTTCCAGCCTGCCAGTGTTACAGGGTTCAAATTGAGCTTGTTAAAAAGGGAACCTCTCTCTAACTCACGGATGATTATTCATTTAGCTGCTTTATAGAGTCTCGCCACTGATAAGAGCTCTCTATTCATTTGCCCTGGAAAAGACCATCACAACATCCTTTTTCCCTCATGTTCCTCACATCACCATGGAATATAGCTGTTCATTCGAATTTGATCCCTTGCTAATTGAAAATAACAACCACTTTCACGTATTGATTGATGGCTTATTCACCCTTATATCACAGCGTCATAAATACAGGTAATGCTTGATTATGTTCTCTGTTCCCACAGATCTTGACATGCCAAATGAGGTAATAAAATGCTAGGAGTGAGGAGTGGTTTTGAAATAGCTTGTGATAGAGTTGCCTCGTTAATTGTTTGTGTGTGTAATAAACATGGGTGTGTGATTAAATGCATCTCACACTCAAATGAGGCTGACCCTTATGCCTCATCATTTCTTTTTTATATGGAAATCAGATTGTAAGAAAAAAAGGATATGAAAGAATACAGCCAGCACTCCATTTACAGCTTCTATTATTATGGCAGGTTTTTATATTTACTTAGAGGATAAATTAAATTTCACATAAAAATCTGCACAACCAATGGATCTATTTTTTTTTAATCCGACCAAACTAAATTATGACCCAGTTTTGTTAAGTATCTGAGTGATTCAGTCATTGAATTCATAAATGGCAGTAATATAAATGAGTTTAATGAAAGTTCAAATTTGTTCCAACACAAATCGTGGACTGATGTACACTCTGTTAAAGAGAAAAAATAAATAAATAAAATAAGCAGTCTAAGCTGGTTTGCTGTTGGCTTGTTTTAGATGGGGTTTGAGTACTTTTCACCGCATCGCCCAACTTAGCCCCGTTCACATATCGCGTCTTTTGCACACGCATACTCATTATTTCCTATGTAGGCCGGCGGGAAGCTCGCTCAAAATGGAAGCAACGTGGTTGCGATGTGCATGCGGTGAAGCACGCTCGTTTTTTCCAGGCGCGCCTGTAAACATCTCAAATTTTCAGAATGCTGCAAGCGCACCGCAGGTCATGTGACAAGAACTATCCCAACAAACCCTTCCCCTTACCATAAACGGTAGCCTAATTACCTCAGACAAATGCAGAACCGTTGTGCAGGAGAGATGGTTTCACGGCAGAAGCTCTGTTCGGTGATGCTTGGGCCAATTTTTCTTAAAAGATTATCAAACTGGTCCTTGTCAACTCTGAAATAGCCTTTGAATCTCTCATCGTCCAGACGGAGCTCTTGGATAAGTTTGTGAAATTCTCTGTGGTGCATCCAAGCAATGCGGGAGTTTTTTTTTTTTTCTTCTCCATAAATAAATCTTATACAAGAGCAACTGCAAGGGCTTTTCGGTGATGGAAATCCATTGAAACTACCGCGTAGTCGTGGAGAAAGCTGTTCATGGTTGCATAACAACGTCAGACGCTACAGAAGCGCAAGCTTCCGGACGCTTGCAAAATCGCTTGCAAAAGAAGGAGGAAGTGACGCGACTGTGCTTTCCACGCTTTTTCAGACGCGATATGTGAACGGTCCCTAAATCAGCTAAACAACTGATAAGTCAGATTGACCAGCTGAAAATGATTGCTTTGACAGGATTTTATTTCTAATAAAGCTAAATTCACAAAACAGGCAGTTCATATAGTGAAAAAAAGTGTCTCTACGAAAGTTAGATTGGGATCTTAAGACAAATATTACTCTCAGTTGACATTTTACTTTGCATTGTGGTGCTCCATAAAAATGGCTACACTATTTTTCATAGCAGGTGCCTTGTTCACCCAAATTGGATGGGTCAGCAGAGGGTACTTCAATAATGTGGCAAACCACTTCAAAACCCTTTCCTTTCACTTTTTCTGGTATTCTCTCACCTTCTTTTCCCCCTTCTCATCTCTGCTGTTATTTCAGAGGAATCTCTTTCAACTAGAGAGGGCTTAGGACAACTGCAGAGTTTGACATAATTATGTCTGGGCTAGCTTTAATCACTTTGGGCCTTCACTCCTTGACGCATATTATCTGACTCCAAACATGTCAGATCTGAGCTTGAAATAGGCCAATTTACCCTCCGTAGTCTACGCTGAAATCTAGCTCTGTGTCAAAGGCACAGATGCATAATTGTCCTCGTTTTTTTTTTTTTTTTTTTATGTGTTTTTGAACACAGCTTGTCTACAGGAATAGAAAAAAAGAAACTTTGACTTTCTACACTTTTAATAGGATAAAAATCTACCTAACTCGAGGTTAACAAAGCAATGAGTAAGAAAAAGTGCATGTCACAACAGTAAGAGGAGATTCAATGTCGAATGTAAAGACTACACTGTAAAAAACGGTGCTGCAAAATAAAGGTAATCTACTGCCAGCCGTGGTTGCCAGTAATGTACTGTTATTTTACAGCCCTCTACTGTAAATGTACAGCTCTCCTATTTTACAGTATGTTACCGTAATACTACAATGGAAATGAACTCTTTTTTTTTTGAGAAAGCAATTGATTTAATCCGTTTAACTTATTTCATTTGAGTAACCTGAAAATTAATATTTCTTAACTGCAACCACTTAATGTATAACAGGGAAATAAATAAAAGCATGACTTTGATTCAAATCTTTGCAGTTTGTCTTAGCTAGTATTAGCACACGTATATGTATATATGTATGTATATATGTGTTAAAGTAGCAAACAGTTTCTCACTGCATCAGAGGCACTGCCATTAAATAAAGCAACTTGAAGTATAACATCAGTGTTTCTCAGCTCATCATTGACTGAAGCACAGGCTCTACTCTCCAGCACAATCATGACCCACAAAACTAATTTATTAAACTAGATAGGCCTCTCCTATATCATATTGTTCAAAAACACAAAACGCTTCAGTTCAGTATTTACTCTCCTTATCAGTTACTGACTCTGCATAACTTTTTTCTGTTAACTTTCACTAATATTTCAGTCAAATTAAATTGTTTTGCATAGTAAATCTGACTGTTACGTTAGACAGAATATTACTGTTTTTTTTCCTTGACTTTAAGGTAATCTACTGTCAGTAAGGTTGGCAGTAAATTGCTGCTTTCTACAGTTTATTGCAGTAAATTAATTCACCGTATATCACTGTGGTTGCCAGTAAATTGCTGTTTTTTACAGTACGTTGCTGTAAATTAAATTTATAGTTGATTACTGTTAAATTACATTTTGCTCTGTTTTACTTTTTCATGTTACAACTTTAACCCTTTTAACCCCAAAGCAAAATCTTCAGTTTTAAATGAACACTTTTATGTGTCCACAGAGTGTTAGAGTAACACTGAAGCAGTGTTGAAGTTAATGAGATAATAGTTAATAGATAATTAAGCAGTTAATTAAGTGATAATTGAGAATTTGTGATGAACACCTGCTGTTAACAAGCAGAATCACTGAAGGAAAAGAAACAACAAGAACAGAAAAAAGACAAGCAGAAACACAAGAAGTACAAATGACTTCAGTCACTGCCTTAAATAAACTCAATTTAAACGCCAATTCACACCGCACCGACAAACACCAACAAGCAAGTTGGACGTTGGATTTAGAATTCTATGAGGAAAAACGATCATGTTCACACTGCCCCAACAAACACAGACAAACGAGTCACAGTCTGACTGGGAAAAATTGAGATTGACAATTACATGGGTATAACCATGTTAACAATATTTTCAGGCAAATTTATTAGATTAATAATATAGTAGTCTATCATATATATTTTCATTGTATAAAAGTATTAAGGCAAGCATAAAAATACTAACCTGAAATCTGAAGCGCTAGCCATCGTTGGGGTCTCTTGTGTTGCAGTTGTATACCTTACACTGGTTTTTTAGCTACAAAGATTTGAACTAAATTTAGGTTAAACCTGCGTTGCTCTCACGCTTATATCTCGCTCTTTCGGCACGAATCCAAAGATTTCCATTTCGCAAAGTATTTGGATGCTATAGGCTGCTTACTAACTATTTTGAAAAGTCCTTCACGCACGTGTTCCAGTATTGATAGAAAAAAATAATCCTCTTCACATGAGTAAAAATGGCAACACCACAGTGGAGCAGTGCTCTTGTTGAACGGCACAGATTACTCTACGGACTATTTAAACTGAGTATTGTAACTTTAATGTTTTGTATTTTATTTTTTACAATGAACAAACTGCGATGTCACATTTGTAGTGCTTTGTTGTGTGTGCGTGAGGCACCAGCATGATCAACCTGCAGTCTTTACAAGGGACTTGCCTCATCATCATGGCAACGGTTCGCGGCCAGGTCAGATAATGTCAGAGTTTGTTGGCGTTTGTTGGAAAACCATACCACACTGCTCAGACATTCCACGACCAAACAAACGCCAATTAAACATGTTTAGGCGGATGAAAACAGACTCCGATCAACTCCAACGGACGCCAACAGACACCGACAGGGGTATCACAACGATCCAACAAACTCCAAAAGACGTGCTTGTTGGCGTTTGTCGGTGCATTGTAAATTGGCCTTAAGATAAAAGACATTAAATCTCTCAAGATCTAAGCAGAAGAAGATTAAACAATAATACAGCATCACTAGCTTCACTTATTACTTACCAGGTTGACTTTATTTCTGTCAGATATCTACAGAAGTTCTTATTGAGAAATAGAAGAGCTTCAGATGTTGTTTTGTTTCATTTGACATTGCCATGATGGAGGTCAGTGTTTGCTTTAGTTGGGTTCTTGACCCTTGACTTTTTAACATTTTTCTTTGACTGCTGTAATCGTCTGTATTTAAGACACATTTGTTGTGGCAAAAAAGTCAAGAAAAACTCTGTTGAGTTGTTGTTGGTTATGTTTTGATTATTATAACCATAATGTGACGCTTCGTTGAACTCGTCCAGTGTCTAATCCATTACCATAAATGTTTTTTTAGATAAATGTAATTTTATATTGCCGACACTGTGATCCTACAGCTTAAAATCAAGCAGTGCGACACAATCAGTCAAGAAGAATTTTTTAACATTGTTTACAAAAAATGTTTGAACTATGGCATCATAGCTGAGCTTTCACAAATAAATTCAGAGATAATTACTGACAGATGCAAATGAAACAATGCTAAGATTTGTGCTATATGGAGCAGGATTTAATTAGCAACTATAATATTCACTTTGAGGTAGAAAGAATGTTTTGACATGGCAGTTATTTCTTATAAAGCATATAACTGAAAATACACACTGTAATTTATCCTGTTAAATGTACGTAAAAAAAAAAAAAAAAAAAAAAAAAACAAACAAAAAAAAAACTGACAGTTGTAGTTAACAGAATTTCACCCCTAAAAGTATTGACAATTCCTGTATATTTTTTGTCAGGTATGGGGTTGAGGGATGAGGCGAGAACTCAAGATGAGTTTTAATAGGCTGTATTTTGTTACAAAAAAATAAATAAATGAAAACAAAAACTCATCTGTGGGGCAAAACAGGACCGTCAGCTTGACCAGAACAAGACTTGGAAGCAGGACATGACATGGCTTCAGCGATCAGGGGCCGGTTGCACCAACTGGATGTAAAAAAGTTGGGTGTAAGCTCTACGCTGGACTTAGTTACGTCCAGCTTTCCGATGAATATTTACAATTGCTGCACCATCGAAAACTACGACTAGGCGCAGCTACACTTAGTGAATGTGAATGTATTGGCTCCATCGAATAGATGAAAAATTACAGTTGAGCCAAAAAAATAATTATGCAGATTGTAAAACAAGAAAAATTATTGATCTATTCAGTAAGTATAAGCATATTTTGCAAACAATTCAGTAACGAATAAAAAAACATCTAGCAATGAATAACAGCTGTTTACAAGGTGTACAAATTTATGGAGCAAGTTATATTTTAATAACGCATTCAACTTTTGCAGATAATCCCGACCCGCCTTTAGTACCGAGGATAGCTCTGAAAAACACCACAATATGATCGTGGAGCCTGTATACCAGACGCTCCATCATCTCAACGTTTTTAATTGTCTTTATTTTCACCATGGAAACAAGTCAAGACTTCTCACTTTACACCTACCTTTGACGAGGCGTAAAATTTAGTCTCAGACGTGCGCTACGCCCAGATGGTGCAACAGGTATTAATTCTACGCAGGACTTAAAACGCATTTTACGTTAAGCTTAATCTTACGACCGGGTTTACGTCCAGCTGGTGCAACCGGCCCCAGGACACTAAGAATGTAAGGCAATGAACTGGCACAGGACTGTAAACACAAGGAGAATAAATAGGGCAGCAAACAAAGCAGGTAAAGAGAGAGGATAGGTGAGCCAAATGAACCAATAATTAGATAACAAGGCAGACATTAGATAGGAGAGCACATGACAAACCATGTGCTCACATCCAAAACTAAGAGCACATGGCCAGTGAACATAATCAAAATCTCAAAACATGACACCAACATGCAGCCGATGATGGCTCTCACCGACTGTGACCACGCAGAACATGACAACATGTTACGAAAAAATACCGAACACAACACTCACATGGTCAGAAGAGTGTACAGCCCGAGTGAACTCGAATCCGCAGGCTCACACAAGACAGAGTGCATGGAGAATCAATGAAAGCTTGTGCGCTCACAACAGGAGACAAACACACAAAGCAAGAATGTCCGAACACCGACACAGAACCAAAACCAAGGCAGAAGTACGGGAATCCGAACACCATGATCCGCACACAAAACTACTGCCGTGGATAGAAGGGCGCACAGTCCAAGCGAACCCAGAACCGCACACTCACCATAACAAGACAAGACAATAGGACAGTCAGAGCACTGATACCAATCAAAGAATAAACAGTCAGAAGTGACTGAACCCTGACAACTTATAACTGTCCTGTACATTTAATTAAGTGACAATGGTAATATAACCATCTACTTCAACTACTGGAATCTGATATGATATTGAAATTAAAATGTACTGATAACCATCATAATAAAACAGGTGGCACCATAAAAAGCCACATCAAATAATTATAAAAATTCATTGTAAGTGGCCTATTATAAAAAAATGTCCAATATTCATATTTACACAGTTCACAGGGTCATAAAAGAAACAACACAAGGTAACAGAACACTAAAATAATGCAATAAACATTAACTAAATGACAGAAGTTGCGACACAAAACAGCCTAATGTATATTACTGATAATATATATATATATATATATATATATATATATATATATATATATCACAATATTTTACAATAATTCTAAATTCATTCACTATTTTTCACTGAATATAGTAATTTAGTTAACAAATTAACAAGTTGTTACATTACCATTTTTACCAAGTTTTTCCCCCCCAAAAATTGTAGTGCACTGTGGTTATTTTGCTCATCTTATTCTAATGTACTGTACACTTTTTATAAATATTTACATATTTTAACTGTATGACATATTTCAATCTAATTGCAATGAGTATCTTGAAATGCTATATACATGCAGTATTATGAATTCAGAATAAATGAGTATTATTGGCTTAAAAGTACGGTAAGTTTTTGAAAAACACTTTGGAAGTTAGTTAGGCCAACACCAACAACAAACGTGTAACCAATCAGCATTAGGGGGCGTAGCTATAAAGGTTGAGGAGATAGAACGAGGAAAGAGGGAGATTTGGAAAAAAGTCGAGCAATGAAGAGAGGGGTTACCTTACCCATCACCTCTACTTACCCCAACCTTTAATTAAAAGTTAATTTAATTAATTTAAAGTTTTGTAAAAGGCAAAATCAACTGGATGTGCTTTGGCATTAATTTAACTAATTTCATACCTTGCAAAGTTATGCATATTTAGAAGCATCTAAATTTAATATATTTTTTTTTAAATTAAGGTTTTTTTTATTGTATGCACTCCATACACTCAACTTGCCGCACGCTGTCATAAAGGGTCCTTTTCCAACGAGCCCCTGCTGAAAGAGGGTTTTGGATACACCCAAATCTGTGGATTTTTTTGCCACCCTCAATTTCCAGGCACACCACATGCCCAGCCAAGACTCAAATGGGTCAGAGAACAAAGGCACATCAAAGCCACACAACCAGGTCATGCACACACAGCCTAATGTGCTCCCAAGATGCAGCCATTCAACCTAAAACCAGGACCTTTGATGATAGCAGCCTGATGGACCATTGTTAAAAAAGAAGCCATCAGCAAATATGAGCAAATCTACTCTCAAGATAATGCAGGCCTGAACTACACACACTGAGACCAGAGCGAGGCACAGCATGATACGGAGTCTGATAATGAAAAATACAGTACTTCTATCAATGAGCACATGCGTGTGAGTGTGTGAGCGCGCATGTTTCATCTGCGCTCATAATAAACCCAAAAACAAAGACTTACATGTCTAGTCTGAGTGTTATCACCCGAGTTCGGTATTTTATCTGATCCTCTGCCCGAGTTCATCATACACCATCGTCCTCTGACTAGACAAGAACCAGAAACAGAGGAGAGACAAAACAGAATGTAACTGGACAATGGAAAATGTTTGGTTGTTGTGCTGGGCTTGAGTTTGAGAGGTCCAAAGAGGTCTGAGACAACAGCTTCTCGCATGGCCAGAGCGTAGGGCAAAGGCACAAGCTGGTGCTCCCAGTGGAACTGGAAACTCTCCCCGCTCCACACTTCTCAACACTGGGCCAGGATGAGAGCACACACTGCTCCATCTCACTCTCCTGAGGCCCTCCAGCTGAACCCAGACCTGATGTATCTGTCATCCAGAGAGGAGAGCAAAGGCGGCTGACATGCCCAAGCTTGTGGTCACATGTGAGAAGCACTGGGACCTATTTGTCCACCGGTTCAACTTGGCTGAGAGAGGAATACACTTTTTTTTCTTTTTTTAATAAATAATAATGATCTAGCTGAGACACTTGATATCAGGTGAAGTTTATAGTTAATCCCCCCTACAATAAATTAATAAACAGAAAGAAGTTGTAAGAACAATAGCTGAAAGTACATTCACATTACAAAAAAATAAAAAATATATAAAAATTCCCCTTTTTTTGTAACATTAGCTTGGATATATATATATATATATATATACACACACATACACACACACAAATAACATTTGTATACAAATACATTTATTATTTATATGTAATGTATAACAAATAAATTACAGTAAATTCACAATTCATGTTAATATTGTATTATTGTCATGATCATGCCTCTCTTGTGTTATCCTGGTCTTGTGTGGACTTTTATATTATTTCCCATGTTTGCACATGTTTTGTAGTCCTTTGTAGTTTTTCTTGTTGATTAATTCCTGATTGATCCCAGGTGTGTTTTGTTTGCCAATCACCCCCTTGTGTATAAATACCCCAGTGTTTCTCATGTTTTTTGTCTGGCATTGTCCTCAGTGGATGTATTATGTGAGCTGTTTTCAGTTTGGTTTTTTCCATGTTGGATTTATTCTGGTTTTTGCCTGTGTCTCCTGTGTCTTGGATGTTTTCTTGTGACTTTGTAAATAAAATGTTACACCGCACTTGTATCCTCCTCCTCCTCGTCTCTGAAAAACTCTGCGTTACAATTAGGAACACTGAATTATTTTCACAAGTGGTCACAAACCTTTGGACCCCACTCAACTGCAAGTCTTTTAAATTTAGTGTTTGTTCTATACAACCCATGATGTTTAATCCTGAACCTGTTATCAACCTGTGTAGGAATCTTTAACAGCCACACATGCATGTATACAGTCCGTATACATTCGTGTGTCTATTATCAGCCTTGACTTTATTGGACAGCGTAAGTCGCACCACACAGATCCCCACGTAGTCCGTTTAAGCAGGAAACAAGCAGGCCCGCAGCACAGCTATTACAGATCAGCGGAGAGCCTGATACATTCCGACTCTTTGTGTAATTGTCTCGCGCATCTGAATACAAATTCCCGGGCGCCGTGATTTGTCATATTTATTTATTCCTTTTTCCTCCAGCAACATCTTTTATTAGTCTTACTCTCTGTGTCAGGATTTAATTTCTGCGAAAAAGTTGTTGATTATTATTATTATATTATCTGTAGTTGATTATTGTTATTAAGAATGTGATATTGCAACATCAGAAATAAAATCGATGGCGCATTAAAGTGACAGATTAGAGGGAGGAGGAGTGTTCATTTACAAGTGTTAAGACATCACGTCGCATTGCCCGGCAACAGCAAATGAAAATCAACTGTTTCCTACTGTTTGTGTGATACAGACAGAAGCTCGAGGGGAGGTGAGGGAAGGGAGTGCGTGCGAGGAGTGCGAGCGGTAACTGTCAGCGCCAGAGGAGGGGCAAAGACGCTGGGATCACAGTTCCCCCCTTCTGCTTTGGTCACACAAGATGAAGCGGACCCCTCCTCCATTTACCTAGAGAAATGAAGCAGTTTTATCTCCTCATCTCTAAGGCACCATGTGCAAGATATGACCAACGACAAGGGAAATTATGGCGGAGATTACCACTGCTATTGTTACATTACATAAACTCTCATTTCCTCTTCATCCAGGATAAGAACACGTATGCTTACCATCCAAATTTCAAAAATACAAATATTATGTTATGAGGACCAATTTGATGGGCTAGGTATCGGTTGTCATAATAAAGATGCAGCTGGGTATTTATGTTATGTAATATGTGCTAAACTACAAACTAACATCAAAGTACCATAATAATAATAGGCATAACTGGTGCTGCTGATATAACAATTGAGTAAAAAATAAGGGGAAAGACAAAATGTGAGTAACAGTGGAAATGCAAGAGTGGCAGAACTGGAATAATCATAATAGATAGTGATAGCAATGATTTAGCATTAATAATGTAACAATGGTAGTGATGATATAACAATAGCTAGGGTTACAGTTGAACGCAACAGCCAGGTCCCAGAAGAAAAAAAGAAAAATTTATTCAGATAGGAAGCGATACAGACCTACAGAGCTACAAGGCTGTTAATTGATGGTGTATGCTTTTGTCGAAACCATTAACCTGCATGTTTTCAACTTATTTTTTAACAGTGGAATTCCATGTGAAAAAACTACATTATCCATAATTCTGCAAAAGCAATATATGCAAATCGTCTCAAAAGAAAAAACTTTATTGTGCGCCCACTCCCACAAAGCACTGTGAATACTATACTTTTCAACTACTTAAATATTGGTATATACTGCAAGAAATATATCGATTCTATATACAGAATAGTGTATCTTTAAATAAACAGTTTTATATTTCTCTATTTTAAAATTAGAATGACATTCATGGGATTGTAGTTCTTTTCCTCATTAAAGTGGTTAAGCATACAGTATTGTGCTTTTATTTGTTATTTAATTTATTTATTTTTGTCTGATTTTCAAATACTTTTTACGTTTTTTATACGTTTTAATACTTTTTTTTTTGTTGTTTAAATCAAAGTTTGTAATTTTGAATAACTCTGAATGTTGTGATGCAACTCATAGCTGGTTAATTTCATTTGTACCTTTTAAATCTTTAACAAAGACTTTTTTAATCCCTATACTTTCAGAACCAAGGATTCTTACAATTCTTACAATTCCTTTGTTTATTTATTTATTTATTTATTTTATACTACCCAGAATCAATACAGCAGACTGGGCCACATTGCACCATTCATGGTCTTATCCAGTATTATAGTACCACTTTAGATCTGTTGCAATTATTGTCTTGATCTCTGTATTAAATACCAGGCTTCATTGTATTGCTATTTCTCTGAGGATGTCTGTATTTGTTTCATTTCCTTGTGCTGCACCGAACACAATTACCATGAATCCACGTGGCAATAGTTAATAAAAGGAGCTGTTATAATGTTCCAATATAAAGTTGGCTGTAATGACGCTGGTCAAATCAACAGTATTTAGTGATATTTAATGATGGCCACTACAAAACTAATATAAATACAGTAAGAATGGTGTATAGGGTAAGTGATCACAATGATAATAGGGGAGACTGGGAAGTGTGTTTCAATGTCTGAAATGTACAAAAAACTTTGACATAATATTACCACATTTATCTGGTATCTGAATTACATTAGTTTGGAAATCTAACACTTATGTCTAAATGGTGAAATCAAGTTTTGATAAAGTGACAGTGAAGACATTTATAAAGTTTACATTTCGAAATTAATACTGTTCTTTTGAACTTTCTATTCCTCAAAGAATTCTGAAAAAAAGTATTGTATTATTATTATTATTACTTAAAGGGTTAGTTCACCCAAAACATTAATTTGGGTCATTAATTACATGTGACAAGTTATTTTAAATTGTAATATTTCTGGTTTTTACTGTATATTTGATCAGCTGAATGCAAAAAAATATACATCTTACCAAACCCAAACTTTTGAACGGTACTGTAGATTTATTGTCCCCCGTTACTGTCACCTCAGGAGAGTGGTGCTTATGTAGTTAATTTAGCACTGTAGCTCATTTATATTTGGTTAAACTGATGGAGTTACAACTCATCCCTGTCACAACGCTCTCAGTTTTCCCTAGAGTCCACAGTGTTGAGGTATTAGTGGTGGTTATGTTAGAGGACTGTACTACAGGCAAGATGAGCAAAACAACAGTTAATTCATAAAAAAGGCATTTTCTCTTATGCGTTTTATCCATGTTGATATAATGAGAAAATATAGTTATGAAATATTTTGATGGCCATCATTGTGAAAATCATAGAGCAAAAATTAAAAAAACAAGTATAAAAGATGAATTTAGCCATAATGGCAAATCACTCTCAAACCAACATTACGATTCATTTTCTAACCAGTTTCATTGAATAGATTTTATTAGGCTAGAAACTTGATCTTTTTCTGTAAGCTTTTTAACCCAAGTATTCTGTGTGATGCCCCCAGATATGTGGCTTCTGTCCGATTTCAAAGAGAGTCAAGTTAATCAAAACCAGGGGCTCGTCAATCAGTGATCACAAAGACACAGAAAAGAGAAAGAGACATACAGACTGACAAGAGGATACAAGCAGCAGCAGTCAGGAAGTCAGTGGAGGTATGCTTAGGTAAGTATGATAAAAAGTACAGATTATACATGTGATGCAAAATCATATCTATGTTGTATTGTGCTCTCCTCTCTGACCACATCCTAAACCTGTGTGGTTTTCTGTGAAACAAAAAACAAACAAAATTCCTTTCCAATCCATTAAAATTGAACTGAATTGCTCAGACCCCAATGGAAACTGATATGAAATATATAAACTAAATATAACTTTCAGGGTTTTTTTTATTGTTTTTCAACTTAAAAATGACATTTTAAGAATTTATTTTTAATTTCAATTCATTTTAATTCTACTTCAATAAAATTCAAATTGGAATTCTGCCTCCTCAATATCAAATCAAATTACATTTAAATTCAGTATACACCCCGTTACTCAAATACCAGTGGATACATAAATGACTATGTATTGGGGGGATAATGATCAATTATTGGAATAATAAAACTGATTAAATAATGGAATAGATAATAAATCCAATATAATTATAAATGTCAAACAAACTCTAATGAATCTCTTCTGATTAGCTACAAAGTAGCAATGACACATGTTAGCGTATTAAAAATTAACCTTTTCAAAATGTCCTATGAAATGAAGTATTAGCATATAGTGTTAGCAGGAAGAGCAAGAAAGAAGACACTGATCTAGAACTTAAGAATCCTATGCAACAATCATCACCTACATCTCAACCTAAACAACTCCATTTTAGCAAACTATCATCCCCCAAATCAGACAACATAACAAAAACTCAAATTTAACAGCACATTAGCACATTTAACATTAACATTTTAACTCAAATTTTCCCTCTTTTATGATTTTCCTTTCGAGTTCACTCATAGTACACTCTCTCGTATCTGCGGTCACTGGCGCTGAATTATCTGCAATGATCTAAATCAGAATCGTACAATAGGAGATTATTTTTCCTCAGGAGCTTTCTGGTAAGACTGCTCGACAGGAGCATAGAGATCCGAATCAATTACCGAGGTCAGGCTGGCCTTAGGAGCACTTCTTAGAAAGTCTTATTCTTGTTATGCAAGCCTGCTCAGTATATTAGAGCTGATTTCGATGGACAGTGTATAATGTATGATACATTAAACTATTTCAATTTCTGAGGCTAGGGCTGTAAAATTGTTATGCTGCATATCTAATTCTCTCCCCCCCAATTCCCCCTGAATAGTCGATTTATGCCTCTCTCAGAAGCTGGGGTGCAGCTCCCATTGTGGACCCTATGGTACATTAAGAACAGCCAACATCAGCTCTCAAATCTTATCTTGTTAAATCAGACACACGCAAGAGGCTGAAAGGGAGAGAATTAATGGGAAGGATGCTGGAGGGAGAGAACGGAGCGTTTTAATGCAGGGAGTGAGTGTGTGTGTGTGTGTGTGTGTGTGGGGAGGACTTGGCTGAGTGAAGATGTGTATCTGCCGTCAGGGTTGCAGTAATGCTGCTGGCGTCTTGGGTTCATCTCCCTGTCGTTCGCTGTGTCGATTGTGCCGTAGCTGATGTATCTAATTCATTTGGAAGTGTGATAGTTTATGACACAGAAGAAGTGGGGAATGTGTCCAGAGATGTTCGCTATAGTATTTCATATTGAGGTACTGTGAAAGAGAGAGAGAGAGAGAGAGAGAGAGAGAGAGACAGAAAACAAAAAAGTAACAGAGTAACTACTGTTTTCTGCTTCACATGTTAGCTGTCACTCACCTTTTTGAGAAGATCTGAACTTTTAAGAAGATTATAAAAGTTTAAGTTGACTGCAAAGCGAATGTACTGAATTAAAAAAAAATTTATACAAAAAAAAATCCAACAAAATAATTTAGACTCCAAAATTACAAAAAAAAAAAATCAAAGCCATATAACAAAGGTAAACAAAGTTATCACAAAAATTTAGCCAGTTAAAAAGGTGTTAAAGTACCATTTCCAAGGTAACACAATGCCCAATTTCAAAATGGTTTTCGCAGGATGAATTGTGACTGTTTAAGATTTTGATTAATTTTCGATTACCAATGTATTTGGCGAAAAGGGAATAAAAAAGTCCTGCTACCGGGACACTGACATTTACCAGGCTATAGTTTCTTGATTACCCACTGCCTGCTTACTTATTAAAAGTCATGTGCCCCATCTCTCCACTCACAATCCCCAAAAAACGGCTACTTACATTTTCTCATTCAGACTAAAGACAATAACTATCAAGCTTTAATAATTATTCTAATTCTATGTGAATACGGACGTCTACACCACAACTATAACAATAACGTCACAGAGGAACAAAATCCTTGGAATCACTTTCAAAACATTTTTTTCCCCCAGCTGATGAATGATAAAACCTTGACAGCCAATCAGAAACTCCCACGGCATTAAGGAGCTTGAGCATTTAAAGTAGCATTATGATATAAATGTGTTGTATTTATATTAAATATTGCATATTGGTATGGACGCTAACATAGGTTATCTTTATAGTTTTCAGTCTAAACGGAACTTCAAAGGATATAGACTCAGATACAATCTCACTGCTCTTCATAGGAATGATAAGAACCAGCAAAAGAAGTGAAGCCATGTAATCCAAAAAAAATAAAAAATGAACAAAAAACCAATCCAAATTTTAGAGCAAAGGAAAACTTCTCATTAAATGTGTACAGTATTCGCTTGTATAGGTGATATTTCATACTTGAACTTCTGTGGTATTTAAGAGTGCAAATGAGTTGGAGTACTTTTGTTATACATCTCATCTGGGTTTCATTTATAAATATATTTGTGGTAAGAAATTTTATCTTCTACAGTCCACTCAACTGACAAACAACCCCAAGTGTTAGTAAAAATAGAGGAAGCTACTTGGTCAGTCTTTTTTCACCAACTGTACTGATTGTTATTAGTTTCTCATAATAATGACCACTTCAACCTTCAAGAGTCTGAGGATTTTTGAGGCTCTGGAGATATTTTGACATGCCCTCACATTTATGCTCATTTCAGTAACTTCTAACATTTCAATGGCTAAAGTCTGTGTTCAGTATAAATTACGCTACAATATGTGAGCAACATGTATGCACAAGTTTGTATTTTTGCATTTTTTATTTTTGTAAAATCAAGTACATGCGTGTCCTAAACATGTGCAACGCCACGACATCGACGATCGAACAGCGATTCTATTTTTAGATTTTTTTTTTTAGAGTTTCTTTTTCTGCAACATTGCGGCTGACAGCTCAGGTACTGATTGTGTTTTGTATACTAAAATAATTTTGAGTTTGGATTTCATTTTGAGTGACTTTAACTGTCATAATCAAAGAGACTATGGATAATTTACCTCAGATCTTGAAAATAATTTAATGGAGACAAGAACATTCAAACTGTGAATATGTATACAAACAAGTGTATTCCATGACAAAGACTACATCAGTCACTATGTTGTATTTTGAATAATGTTGAAATGGTTTATTTTCATTAATTTGTTTATGTACTTATCCATTTCACTGTGACAGCTAGACAGAAGTGCGCTTGGCCACACACTCCTCTGATAGGCTGAGATTTTTTTTAATTTTTTTTTTGCTTCTTGTAGATATGTGATGCCTGGTGTGGACAGACAAATTGCTTATTGCTGGAATTTAATCACATTAAATCTGGTTAGGATATGGTGTGAAATGTGTTAAAAGGAACATTTGTGGCTTGGTGTCAATGAAGGGGTCGTGGGGTAATATAAAATCCCAAAAAGATCGGGAAATACTGGCCTAGTCTAGTCTGATATCCTACTTACAAATAAATAAATTAATCTGAAATCTAGACCCATTATGAAGCCACAGTACATATTATCTTGTATCATTGTTATTCTGTCAGAAGAAGCCGTCCAGGCCCTGAGGTCGTGATACAGGGTCCACAGTGGAAGGGCTAATTTGATTGTGGCAGAACAATGGCACTGTAGCCTCCCTTCTAGAAAAGCATACTAATTACAAAGTCTGCCCTTGATCCTGACCTTGGTGGGTCACTTAGCAGTTGTGATCTGTTTCTGACTCTTAATAAAGTCTCTTTCACCCTTGTGAACCAGAGTGGCAGCCTCTCCTCTTATTCTCTCTCTCGCTTGCTCTCACTCTCTCTCTGTCCCTAATTACCAGCATGCTAAGCGGGCAGAGACATAATGACTGGGGCCATCACTCTCTCAGTGCCTTGCAAAACCAATTCTAGTGACAATCGTTTCAAATGAACTGCAACACTCACTTGCTATCTTATGGGGGAGGTGGGGGAGATAAATAAATAAATAAATAAATGCAGAATAATGTGTGTGGGACTGCAGCCAAGTTGAATGGAAATTAAATAAAAAAAAAAAAAAAAAAAAAAAAAAAAAAAAAAAAATATATATATATATATATATATATATATATATATATATATATATATATAAACAAAAACACTATTACTACTACAACATATACTATTATTGTTATATATATATATATATAAAAATAGAAATACTAAAGATAATGCTGATTATTATTATGTGAAACTGAAGTAATATCGCAACAAATTATTTCCTAAACCCAAAATTTCTAACCCAACTAAAATATTTTCGCTTTTAGAGTTCCAGTAAACACACATATGAAAGATTTACTCTAGTCTGCCGAGCACATTATCATAGACCGTGAAGACATTTGGCTGAAACAGTACTAATATTTGAAAGGGTTAAGATATTTACTATTAAAATGTGCATTAAATAAACTGAACAGCATTCAACAGCTTCACTCCCTCTATACTCATGTGAAATGGCTACAGCTGATGTATAATTTTTATAAAAATAAATAAATAAATAAACTTTAGTTTTTGCTTATATCATCTTTGTTACCAGACGGCTTCAATCTATTAAGTCAAATCAATTAATATTATGCTTACAAAAATTTCAAGGTAACTAGAAGCGCAGAAACAGAAAACTTTCTTTTATCACAAACTGGCTTCAGACTACTGTACAAATGCAATCATTTTGTTTTTCTTATTTGCATTTGTCATAACGTTCCTTTGCATCACACCTCTGCACTATAAACACATGCATGGATCACTCTCTCTGCATTATGAAGCAAATATCATTATTTTTGCATAAAACAATTTACATTTTTTCCCCAGAATTTCCTCTAACAGCATGCAGACTTTATGAGTAGTCGATGAAACTCTCGTTCTGTGGGCTAGAGCGACAGTGCAGGTTTAAAATGCAACCCCAGGAGGCCAAACAATAAGCCAGTGACAGGGAAGAGAGGGGGGAGTCCAGACAGTCAAGAATAATGGCTGCATCTTTCAAGTTGGATCAGGTCCTTCTGTAATGAAGAGAGGAGCTCTTTTCCTCTTGTGTGACAGCGACAGCGAGAGAGAGAGAATCATCTTGGGTCTTGGTCTCTCCAGTGTGGAATATGCAGAGACCGAATGATGGGGAGAGAGAGAGAGAGAGAGAGAACAGCAGGGAGGCTGGGATAATTACACACTGTTTGTGCATCCAGGAATACGAATCCGGAATGCTGGCGTGATGGCAAAGAGACTGAGTGCTGATGCTGTTTTTAATGAAAACAAAAAGAAAAAACACCTTATTTACTCCTCTCAGATCATTTACTGTTTTACAGTGTTGCAATTAACTGTACTAGAGAACAGAGGCTTGTGTTTACACACACGCACATTTACATACATATACATATATATATATATATATATATATATATATATATATATATAGTTTCAGATGCTTTGGTTCTATAATTCTCTTCGAGTTTTTTAGCCCTCTTCTCAGAGCTGAAGTGTGTTCACACTTGGTGGCCAACAGCGAGAGAACAAGTCGTGATTTCAGCAGTAATCTACCCTTCGGCCCGCTCCAGTTCCTTTAAAGGAGGGGACGGGTGCACACACGAGCACACGTCAGCGAATAAACAGCAGCTGGTTCAGAAAGGGATAAAAGAAAGTGAGTTCTCACTGCTAACTGCACCTCCTTACAGTTCATTTTAATGGAACAAATACTGAATATTTATCAAGTAGCAGGAACGGCGGTTTATTATGCATCCGTGTAAGATGACTGTTATTTTAGTATTTTTTAGACTAATATAGTGTTTATTAATAATGTGAATAAGCATTTGTTTTTGAAATTTTAGATTTCATTTTAATTAAAGATTTACCTTGTTCTTTTTTAATATTTCTTTTTAGTTTTATTTAATTTCAGTTTTCAATTACTTGTTATTTTGGTTAGTTGCCATGGTTAGTTAATTTTTTTTATCTATTATTTAAATTTTATTTTCCTCAAGCTTTATTTATTTCTGAAGACATTTTTAATAGTTTTAGTGTTAGTTAACAACAACAATGTTTTGGACATGATGTCCGAAGATGGTCATTTCTCTTTCCTGTATTTTCTCTATTCGCTCACCAGTGGCAGGTCTCATAAAAAAAGTTCTGAACCCTGCATATGCATGAGTGACCACGGTAAACTCGGTCAGTCCCGCAGTGCACAGCGAGAGTGTAAAACGTCCACCGGGTGCGCTGTAATGAAGAGCTGTTTCATTCCCCTGACCGTCAGGGTCCTCTCTCAATGAATACCACACTTACTGTATCATCTATCAGTCCTGGCAGCCACACTGTCACACACAACTTCCAGCCCTCTATATGTGTATGTGTGTGTGTGTGTGTGTGTGTGTGTGTGGGGTGCAGTGAGGCCTGGGCTGCGGTGGGCTATAATGAGGCCCTTTGGTGGCTATAAAGACTAGAGAGGAGAGAGAGAGGAGGAATCACACATATAGCTCTATTTGTCTTACAAATATCACACTAACTACCAATTACAGCACCATAAACCTCCTGCCTACTGCTTACCTCCCTACCCATAATGCAGGACACACAGATGCACTGGGCTAAACCTCCTCTCTCTCTCTCTCTCTCTCTCTCTCTGCTGGTGTGGTAGTAGAAGCTGTGGTCGTTGATGCAGGAAGCACAATCAATGAGGCTGGTAATGAGGTCTTTCTTAAAGAGTAGAGGGCCTGCTGGATTAATACAGGGATAAAAAAAGAACAGGGCAAACCTGGCACTGCCACTTCCGGTTTCACTTCTGCACTCTGTCCAAAGGTGAAGCTGGCAGCAAATCACTGCAAAAGTACCTAGCAGGAAAAGAAGAAAAGAAAAAAAAAAAATTTTAATCTTCCATTAAACCTGTACTTTATTGTGTCTATTCACAGTAAGATCTAAAAGCTTGAGACCACACTGAAAATCTGTGATTTAAATCTGGAAATAAACAGTTTTAAGAAAAAGATTGGATGGATGGATGGATGGATTTTGTAAGAAGGTTTGAGAGGCCAAGCAACTTTGTGAATATATTGTTAGGTCAGCTGTTTTATAACAGCTGTTATATTACAGAAAATGGCAGGAATGCTTTTTTGACCAGTCAGCACCCATGACCAGAACTGTTTTTCCTTTTTTTTTTTTTTTTTTTTTTTTTTTGAAAAATAATCTATTAAAAAAACAAACAAACGCAAAAAAAAAAAAAAAAAAAAAAAAAAAAAAACAATACCTGTAACCAATTTATGTGAAGATGGGGAATTAGCTTATTCAAAATATTGCAATACCATATGAGAATTCTGAGTGTCTAATACATATTTCCATTTGCAGCTGAAAATAGGCCACTGATGGACGGAGCCTGCCAATAAACATGAGCTTATTAGCCGACGAGAGAGTCATCAGTGGCGGATTTAACAGCTTTCCACCACTCATCCGCTGGAGGTGTGGAGAGTTGCCCCCGATGCCTGGATCTCTGAGCCCAGGCCAAGCTTCCCACTTTGGGGCCGCAGATCCAGCCGGCCGGCCTTTCCTGTGTGGCCCTTATATTAACAGCTAAGCCTCAGCTGCTGGAAATGTTATTCTAATTAACAGGGGATTAAGTCATCATCTTCTCGTGTAATACAGTCTGGATGGGAATTTCAATATGGATCTCCCCCCACCCCACTCACAAAAAAAAAAAGCAGTTAGCATCTCAATAAATTACTCTTGACCCCAGGATGACAGTCTATTGGCGCGTCAATTGCCTGCCAATTAAACCGGCCCATCCTTGCCAAAACTTTATTGGGATGGTTTGGGTTTTTCATTTGAACACAAATCATTGGGCTAGAGATGGAAGGGGGTACTACATGGCTGGCTGCGATTGCAAGTCTGATGGGAATTCTGACAAGTTTGTACAATAAAGTCTACAGAGCTATCACTGGCCATATCTGAGCTGACAGCTTCACAAAAACAGCTTCTTGTGAAGCGCAGATCTTTGATAAATGACCATATGTGGATTGTCACAGACGACGAGCTGAGAAACATAAACAGAAGCGGTCCGAGCAGACTTCAGAGGCACCGGACAGACAGAGGGAGCCCTAACAAGCCCACTAGGCCCGCACTTTGATTGTCTTCAACGGCTCCCTTTTTAAAAATGCATCAGTCATGTCGTGACATTTGACTAAGACTTATGGACTTAAAGATAGCTCAGTGGGGAGACCGTTTGGAGTGTGCAGACTCGACCAGTGTATTATCTTCTTTGGAGCTAGTGTGGATTGTGCCATTTAGAGACCCACTCATAAAAGGATTTGGACAGACCCAAAAAGGAATCAGCATGGCTCTAAGTATGGCTAACCCTGATGCAACCTGATGCAATTTACAGCCACAAAAACAAAATATGTCAACAGACAAAAAAAAAAAAAAATTCTGTTAAGTGTCAACCAAACCAGAGCAAAAACATTGCACTGAATGTCTACTCTAAATAATTTATACAATTCAAATCTATCTAGGGTGCACACATTGTTTCAAGTTAATTTATGTTTTTCAAAAGTAGTGTTAAACAGGGTGGAGTGACAACCAAAGTGACCAGTGGCTTTAGTTTACTCCATCTACAGTAGGAAAAATTCAGCTTGTTTTCTTAAAGACAGGAAGACAAATAAAATGAGGATGAGACTGGGTAAATTGACAGGCAGTCAGCAGGACTCCCTCTATGTGCTAAAGCATTGTTTTCTGCTCAGCTAAGCAGCAGCGAATTGATACGTTCGCAATGAAGTGCAATGACAATTAAATTGTAACTGACCTGCATGTAACCATCATTATGTCTTTTCTCTTTACTGCCATCCCTGTTATTTAATCACACAGCATGCAAGCATTTTTATTAGGCAGTAACACTGAGGACTACATCCTCCTGCCTATAAACACTCAAACCGGGGAACAATCACTTCACCCACCCGAGAGAAAACCTCCATCCTGCTTCGCTGAATCATTCAGAGTGGATTTTGTGCTGACGAGCTGAAATCTTGAACCTTCCTATGAAAGGAAGTCTTTAAAGTGTGTAGTTTCCAGGAAAAATAATAATAAAAAACATTTTTTTTTTACATATATTTTAAATATAATTTAATCCTGTCTTAAGCTATCCTGCAAAGCTAAATATTCAGCAGATATCACTCCAGTCTTCAGTGTCATATGATAATTCAGAAAACAAGAAATAGTTCTTATAGGTTTTTTGTACATAGCGTGGTTCCATCAAAAGATTGCAAACCCAGGATTTTGTTGTTGTTGTTGTTGTTGTTATGAGTGTTCATTGTAACAAATACAACCATTCTTCATTTCCCTGTTCTTGTAGGTATGTACAAACTCTGCATTTTTTTTTTTTTTTTGCTCAGTTTCAGCTGGGAGTTTGGGGCGGGGCTATTTGTTTGGCTGACCAATAGCAGGCAGCAGCAGTATTTAGGAAATCTGTTTGAAAACATTTTTACAACCCTGCTTGGTGATGCTAATGGAGCAGAAATGACATGCATCACCTTTAACTTCCAGCAAATCAGCTCTTATCAGAAGCTGTCACTTTAAAAATGGGGAAGCTGTGTATTATACAAAGATTACAAATGAGACTTCTGCTCACGGCAGGAAATATATATGCTTATTTCTTGTATACACAATCCACGTTGAATGAGAATGCTTCTGAAACACACTCCTGGTATATTCGCTCTCTCTGCATTTATTTTACTCTCTGAATTACTCTAACATATAAGCACACAAATACAATCATACTCTCACACAAACATTACAACCTTTCTAGAATAGCCAGTGCATTTTCATTTGCATAACAATTTCCTCTTGTTTCTCTGGTTAGATGGAATTCACAGCATGGTGTCTGCATAGTGAGCGCCAGGTCATTGCTATGTATATGTGGCAACAACAGAGAGAGAGAGAGAGAGAGAGAGAGAGAGAGATGAAGAGAGGGGCTGATAAAGGTATAATATCAGACACACACATATAGCATGGTTAATAGCTAATAAGAATTTCCATTATATTTACACTAGCTATACATCATAAGAGCTATTATTATTATTATTATTATTATTATTATTATTATTATTATTATTAACTCTGCAACATCACACTGAATATGATTTCAAGGCATTACATTTCTTAACTGCAAAAATGAAATAAAATTATTATTTTCATTTTACAATAATTAACATACAATAATTGCATATTATTGTATTTTAAAATTTTATTGTATAGTATTTTCAATGTCATTATTTATTATATTTTTCATTTCATTTCAGGCAGCCCCCCACATTGTAGATGATTGCCGGTTTTACCATCTTTGTGGGGTCCCCACAATGCAGCCAAAACATGACCCACACAAACACAAATGTCCCTGGAGAACTGATTCTACGGGATAGAAATAAACAGACAAGCAAGCTGTGTGTAGTAGGGAAGCGGATCTAGATTTCCTGTGGAAGTGAATTAAAACCAACAGGAGGATGGTGGCTTAAGGTGGCGGTGGTGGACACAGCCTTAGATCCCCCTCCAGCGAATCCCTCTATCTCTCTCTCTCCCTCTCTACTCCTTTACATGCATCTTCTCTCTTCTCTACTGGGACATATAAAAAGCACGTAGCCCCCAGTGACTCCAAAACACAGAACATTCTCTTCCCTCCTCCTGCTTTCTCTTCTCACTCTTTCCTGTCTCTCCGTCCTCTGTGGTTCTGTACAGATATAGGAGCACATCAACTCCTCAAAGGGAAATCTTGATCAGACTGGGAAATGAGGGGGAATTTAAAGTTGAGGAGGAACGCTGCTACTTTATGTCTTATTGCTTCTGTTTTTTTTTGGAGGGTCAAAGATTGCAATATAGGTCAAAGCGAAGACTCTTTCACAGCCTCTTCATCAAAATCCCTCAACCTTGTCATATACAATTATTCAACCCCATTGTGTTTGAAATGACATTCATTGTTTTTTTTAATTTTTTGTTTTGATTTTGATCATCATCAATCTTACAACAATTAAATCAAAGAGGCATTAGAAATCAGGTCAAACATTTATAAAATAACATAATACATAGAACATTTATAAATCAAATCTTTAACAGTTTTATTTTCACCCCCCACACCATATCAGTTTCTTTATAACCTTCAATCTTAACTTTTACACATACTAGCTTTTTTACCAAACTTTAATTAACGTACACACAGCTTCTTGCAGTCAAGCATCAGTATCTTCACGGTATCATCATGGCCATTTCAATCATTCATGGGGCACATTCTCATCAGTTCCAGTTCAGTTGCTTTCTTTGCTTGTTCTTTGCAACTTCTTTCACCAATTGAGGTCCTTTTGATCACTCGGATGGCCATTTGGATGATGACTCCTTCGATTTAATCTGCAACCAGCCTTTAATCTCTTAACCATGCTCTAGTGGACTTATTGTCCTGTTGAAAGGTCAAGTCTCTCCAACAAAGTCCAACGTCTCCCAAGCCTCCGGACTGCACAGACTCCATCTCCATCTTGTCAAAGATAATTTCATGGGTAGAATTGCTGACGCCTGTCACCTTCAGTGCACAAGCCAACCCAGCAAGAGCAAAACAGCCAAACCCCCCGCCCCACCCCCCGTTCCCCGTAGCCAAGTTTCTTCTTAGGTTCTTTTTCTTTTTTCCTCCTCACATTTCCTTTCTCTCCATGGGCCCCAAACAAAATAAATTTTTTGTTTCTTTCATTTGTTTTCACTCCATCCAAAACTTATCAACCAAAACCCAAAACTTTTTTCATTTGTGCACATGACTTTCTGCACTCGACTCTTTCTCTTCTTTGCGGGGTGCGCTGGGCAAGGGGGGTGGAGGTTCTGGCATGATGCCTTCACCTATTGTACGCAAAGGTATACGTATTGTAAATCCAAAAAACAAATTTCTCAGTCTCACAAATCTTTTCTCTCTTTTCACACGTCACACTTTCTCCACTCTACGCTTCAGCGCTCAGCAGTCAGTCAGCATCTCTTTTTTCACAGCATCTCTCTTCTGCCACGACCAGTAGCGTTTCAAACTTGCGAATTGCTTTGATTTTGCGATGAATGTCTTCCTATGGTGTCTCTGTATGTTTAACATCTCTTGCAATCTTCTCTAGCCATCCAGCCCTTCCAGTGAGTCTCTTCTTCTTCCTCTTCTTTCTCTCTTTGACTTCTTCATGTGACCACACACCACAGTACACCACACAAATAATGTCTAGGAGCTGAGTATCACAGTCATTCATTAGCTGCCTGCTTATTGCTTATTATTGCTGCTACCTGCTGCTACCTGACATCAACAGGTGCTGACCTGATCAACACCTGATTGAACCTCTTCTCTTCTTCTCTTCAGTAGTTTCTTTCTTTAATTAATTTAATTGAATGATGAAGATGAAGAAAAAAGAAACATACTACTTACTTACAAAAAACCAATTGTCATTTTAGTGTTGCATGCTTCTTTTTTAGAAGTCCTAGTGATTGATTTCATCTTCAAAAATTACAAATACACTCTAATTCTCTAAAACCCATTTACAATTGGGGGGGGGGGAAATTTTTTTGAACAAACAATATATATATATTATATATATATATATATATATATATATATATATATATATATATATATGTTGTCCACCTTGTGGTGGGTGATGGTAACAACATCTCCAAGCTTCAAAACAAGCCGGCACTCAACTGTCCAAATGCTGTATGCTTATTGTCACATGGTTAAACTTATTAACCATATATATATATTCCTATATTTTTTTACATCATCGTGGAGCTATATTAAATATTTATTACTTACAGTAAATGTAAAAAAGTAATGTATTTTAATACATATTAAAATGGAAATACGTTTAAATTCTATCAATATAAATAATTTTATCCATATAATTATAAATTATTTGTTTTATTATTACACATGTAAAATATAATCAAGCCATTTATATCAATTATTTCAAATTAGTAATACATACACAAATATATATATATATATATATATATATATATATATATATATATATATATATATATATATATACATACATTTTATATATATATATATAGAGAGAGAGAGAGAGAGAGAGAGAGAGAAACAGAAAGAGAGAAGACATGGCTACATGGCTAAAGGTTTTCTAATTTCTTCAAAAAAAGTAGAGGATGATGCATCCCTCCTTTAGTTGTTCCATATGAGGCAGGCCTTCACCTATCAAGGCACATTATTGAACACAAGTGGTTTCTAGAAATCTGTAAAAGGGGTTTAAGTACATAGTATAAGGTCATTCTTTCAGTGTGAGTAACCACTACTGTCAAACAGAAATGTGCTGGTCCTCATTGTCTGTGATTAGATTTGTAAAAACATACTGTATAGTACACCACGTGACTACTGATCAATACCGCCTCTCTCAGAACTCTTTTTGTCTGCATTCAACACAGAATCTTAAACCTGGAGGGTTTAACCCTGCTGTCTCTGTTGAGAAAGTTAAAAGTCATGCACAGTTTATAAAAAGTCTCTTGCAGAAGTAATTATCTATTCACAAAGCAAGTTAAGAAAATAAAAGCCTCTGACTGGTCCCCTTCACGCATGGCGGTGACAGAACAATGCGCTAGTGAGGGTCTACTCACTCCAAGGACTACAGCTGTCTATGCACATCCTAACACATCCTTACACATACACACAAATGCAACGCAAAGGCCCATCATTGGAGGCCACAATCACGCCAAAGTAATATTCAATCATAGTGCCAGAAACAAGAGGATGTCGACGAAACGCCTCTTTATATTCCAGTCCCTCTTTACATCTCTGTCTCTTTGGAGATGAAATATCATTGGTAGTGGAAAAAAAGGATGGGGAGCCTGTTATGTGTCTATAGATACATATTATGCAGGGAAGAGGCTACCTCCCATGTGTTTTAATTTGACTTTAAAAGCATTCTCCCAGCTGCCAGGGCTTTTAATAGTTATTCACTTACAAATGATTGCAGGTCATTACACAGTCATTGGGAGGGCAGTAATGAGATGGGCTTAATGGCTCTTGGTAGTACATCGGTAGTACATTGCCACAAAGTTCCCGACAGTAAGTTTTTTTTATGGTTGTTCCATATGAACTGCATTTGCTTAAACCCCATTTGGTGAACAAATATATAGCTATCGGTTTTAATGAAATTTGTTTTATGAGTTGGCACCGTTCATGACTGAGGTAAGTAATCACATCATCAAGGAGAGAAGGAGTGGCAGAGAGCAGCTGTGGCTCATCTGTAAGGGCGGATGGGGCAGTGCCCCACCCAAAAATTCATCCAAACATACAGACCTACATAAACTGAATCAATAATAAACTGTAAATGTATTCAGCATTCTGAAACAAATGCACTGTAAAACCGAACAGTTTAAACCAATTAAATTAAATAAGTTTAATGCAATTACTACTTAAAAGTCAATGTTAATAGAAAAAAGTTAGGTGAACTCAAAATCTGATATTAGTAAGCAGAACTTAAACTCACTGAGTTGCAGCACTGACCGTGTGTTTTTGCACAAGATTAATATGGCGGAAATGTGTCATTGTTTAATGCTCTCTTATTCTGCTATTTAAAGGTGTTTGTTGAAGTACAGTAGGGTTACCATCGGGGTGAAGAGCGTGTGGTAAGGTTGATATAGCACAAAATAAGAAATTCTCTTAATGTAATCTTTTAGTTAACTTAAAAAAAATATTGAGTTAGTTTACATAAATGTTTTGAGGTAATCAGTGTCCACAAAAGTTGAGCATTCTAAACTTTTCGGGTTTTCCAGTGGGTTTTTTTAAATCGTTTAGTGAACAGGATATTTTCAAATTTAACATATGGCTTTGACAGGCATGTATTATATGATACCAAGCGGGGCAGAGGGTTCCTGAGCCCTCCCCAGCTCTAAAGCGCCCCACAATTTTCCAATTGAAATATGTGGTGAAAATTGAAAAGCAGCGAACTCTAATTTAGAGCCATTGAGGTAGATTGTGCAATAATCTACGTGGAATAGTGCATCAAATTGATTAAACTATAAATCCTTTCCTTTTAACATGTAGATCAGTTGTGTTTGTTTTATGTTTGTGAGAATAAACATAAGAGAATAGACTGGGGTGTAAGAAAATATTGATACACGTGAATATCGCAATATTATGTTTGGCGATACTGTATCGATTCTCAAAAACACTGTATCGATACTTATTTATTTATTAATTTATTTGCAGCTTTGTGTACAGGTTTAAACCACAGAATGTATAAACCCAGCCGCTAGATGTCAGTGTTATCTCAGAACGTAAACTGGCGCAAGCTGCATGAATCGCTAGCGTTAGCATTAGCAAACCCAGCTCGCAAGACGATAGAATTATTCCGTTCCCACCGCAGTGTAAAGAGCTGAAGTGCCGATTCGTATTGGCTTCAACTATAAAGGAACCACTAAAGAGATCGACGAGTCATATTGTTTGCGAAATAGGCCATGTTAAAATCCAATACTTGGGAAACACATTGAATCTGAGAGCTCACTTAACATCCCGACGCCATCCACGCTGCCGAGAGAGGCGTTTCAATATGTTCTGCGCGCTTTCCTCTCAATAACAAAACAAACACACAACAAAAATGATAGCGGTGGCAACAGCAAGAAAGCATCTAATCATAGCAATGTGGACTTGTTTGCACCAGCTTTGCAGTTTAGCACTTAAGGTGCGTTTATTTAAATAGCACTTTATACAATAGACTGCTTTAAAGCAAGCAGGTTTACAATATTAAAGACAATGACTTTCCGTTGTTAAATAGTTTTGAAATTAAAAACTGCTATACCGTGAACTTTTAAAACATACACCTGAAGAATCCTGCAGCCACTTTACTATTTCCCTTTACTTAGATTGCAAAAAATAGTGATTAGTGGCATAAATGCAAATGATACTGTCCTTATTAAATAAAATATTTTTTTGTCTGGTTTTATGCATATGATTGTTTATTCTTTATGAAAGTTTTTTTTTTCTTAAATTAGATCCTCTTTCTAAAAAAAACAACAAGTAATATCACAATTTATCTTATTTCTTGCAGTATCGCAATACATCACGATCATATCATAACCCCTGTATCGTGATACGTATTGTATCGCCAGATTCTTGGAAAAGCACAGCCCTAGGAGAGACATGACCTTCTTTTCCTCACTGGAAATCCTCCCCAACTTGCAATATTCTAATACAACGTTCGGAGGCAATAAATACTAAATGGAGGCACTTCTAAGGTAGCATTCTATGCATGTGTCTTGTGTACTTAAAGCCTGTCAATCAACATTAGAGCGCCACCCTCAGGCTAAATAACGCAATCAAAATTGCGCTACATGTGTTGAGCGATTAGAATATAAAGCTTACAAAATGTTTATCATAAACTAGTGCTAAGACCCAGAATCTGCCCTACCTAAATTTACGTTCAGCAGCTGCAGAGAAAAAAAGAAATCCCATCATCTTCCTAGACAAATATTGCGTTAATCTTTGGTCATGTTAATTCTGCTTCCAGCCCCTCTTTTCATCATAATTTAACTGTGGCCACTGACAGCAGGCATAATCAGATGTGGATGTAAACGAGTTGGTATTTATTAGGGGCCGGCGTGGACGCTCGCCGAGACACGAGTGCCCACCCGTCCTTATCCCTATTGATGTACAACGCTGACAAGTAAATTAAATTTACCTTTGGAAATGGTTCTATTAGTATTTTTATTAGGTTAATTAAGCAAGCTCTGGGGACTCATTGAATGGGCGAGACTGGAGATTAATTCACTGTTCTCCTTGTGCTAGAGGACTAAGGCAGTAATCCCCGTGCAGCCGTCCTCCTCCAGATCTGCTCATCGCCACCACGCCACTTCATTAACGCGCCCTCGCCACATCCTCACCTTGATTCCCTGCAATGGGCTCTCCTATGATACCAGATATGTTGGTAAAAAAAACTGCATGAATTCCAGAAAACTATACAGAGCACACGCTTAATTGCTTAATTCCCTAGTATGCAACATGCAAATAATACATCAAACGAGTAGTATGTCCGAATATTCCAAAAAATAGTACCGTGAAAAATACCTGGATGATCCACTGAATCTAAAATTCTTAAATATTTGTTGAATGGACACTTTACTATCACATTAGTCAACGTGAAAGGAGTTGTCATATTCATAAATGGCGGGAATAACAAGAATAAGAAATGCTTAAAAAGATAACACTACAAAAAAAATTCAATTTGTAAAGTCAGTTAATGCATGACATATGAAAAAAAATCAACAATTATTTAACTTGGATTTGTAAAGCTAATGGCAATTTATAAACTATTGTTCATTGTTAATTCATGATTGCTCAAAAAACATTACCTTGTGTTAATGTATTTAATTTGAAATGTTACAATGTATTGGTATGTGTAGAAACTTTAACTAAAATTAATAAATGTTGGAAAAGTGTTGTATATTACCATTTTATGTCAAATACTGCTTTCATGACAAATCAACTAATTTTACATGTAGAACCTTACTGTAATGTGTAATGTGTATAACTTAAAATTATAGATATATAGAAACATACATATATATGTATATATACACACACACACACATATACATATGTATGTATATATATATATACACACAAACACACACACACATACACATATGTATATATATATATATATATATATATATATATATATATATATAACATATTATATATATATATATATATATATATATATAATATACACACCAGACGATGTCATAATGACCATATCTGTCAAGCTCCAAACAGGACACAAAAAAATCAATAAGCCATCATAAAAGAATCAACGAAGCTGTTTACTCTTGCAAAAATATTTAGTCTTGCATTCCACCACCACCAAAATTTTGTTTTTGAATGATATAAAGAAATGGCCCCCCTCCCCCAACTACCACAACCACCACTACTTTGCCTTTAATACATCCTTTATGTGATTACACAACAGATTGTAGCTATATATAAAGAAAAACAGCAGCGAATATCTTCTTGGGTATTGAGCGATGACCTCAGAGAGAGAGAGAGCATGCATGTATGTTTATCTGAACTAAATTCTCTCAGGTCAAGAGAGCTGCTGACCAGACTGACTCCAGCTGTGCGGGAATTAGCCTGTCCCGCACGTGGCATCTGCCCAGTAGGAGAGCCGATACAGTGCGGGCAGCACAGCGCTGGGCTCCCCTGATGAAAGCTGTATTGATTGAGAAAAAGGCCTTTTGATAAAGCAGATTGCTCATCGGAGTGGAACCTCATGCTCCTCAGATATAACGCCTTTCAATCCGCCGGCCGCCAAATCGACCCTGACGCCTGCAGCCGTCACCAAAGCAGAGAAACGTCCTCATCTCTCATCCGCTATGATCACATTGAAGCCCAGGCCCATCGATTGCCAACCACACCTCATCTGGACTGTGAGTAAGGCACATGAAGGTGGTGCTGGCCAAACTGCAAGTCTCTCCCTCAGTTCACCCCCAAACTGCGTGATTTGTGCTCTGCCGAAAACAGTTTCATTTAGTTTCCGCCAAAAACAAATCAGACTCAATGTCCATCTGTTTTGGTACTGGAGGAAATCAAATTTGTGCTTTTACAAGGATGAAAAACAATCACCTTGAACAGTTTCACTTGTACGGTATTGCGGTCAATGCTGCAGATGTTTGCGATTGAAAAGCGTGTTTTTTGGCACAGCATAGCGTGAAGTAGTGATGCCCATCAATGTTTTTTATTCATTGAGAGTAATTACAGCCGGGTGAGTGGAGAGTAAGGAGGACAGTGCTACACAATTGTTTTGCCACTGGGGTGGCTCTCTTCATGTTTGGGCTAGGAAAAGGAGAGGCTGATGGATGTCGTATTATGGTTATGTATTACATACACTGAGTTTAGCATGAGCCACATCTGACTCTCAGGTATTGCATTTGTTTGGTTAAATCACCTAACTCAACTCTCTGAAGAGTCTCGGTGGAAGTGTTTGGGGAATGGTTAACCCTTTGGGACTCAAGTGTCATTTGACTGTTTTAACTGTAATCAGCATGCCACACAACAACACAAACATGTGCTCAGGTATTCAGAGTGCTTTCATCGAGGCATGCCAGTAGAGGACAGGAAGTAGAGGAGACTGATGGTTGTAAAATGTTTTGCTTTAACGTCTTTAACTCAGTATTTGGGAGCTTTGATAGAATTTTCCCAAATGTATATGCAACATGAAATATAGTGTACTTTAATATCAAGTACAAAGAGTGCTGTTACTACAACTGACTACTAACAAGATGAAGAGTGACAGTAGGTCAGAATCATTTTTGTATATTTTGTTAATTATTTTTTAAATAATTTTCTATTTCATATAACAAATTTAATTCTAAAACACCAAACAAGTTGGGAAAAATTATTAAATAAACGCATTAAAAAATTGAGCAAACAACTAAACAAACAAAACAAACAAACAAACATAACGGACAGTTATGCATGTTGTTAACTAAAGTCCAGTAGAAGTAAATGGGAAAAAAGCGTGACAACTCTCGTTTGCTCAAAACATGATATTTCTATTTTATTTTTTTATTTATTTTTATCATTAATCTGACCGCAAATGAAATTTTAGTCCCAAAGTCAAAATGTTGATTTTTCTACCTCAAAATTGTTTTCCTTTTTGTTTTTATACCTGACGGTACCCCATGTTACAACCCAGTCTTTTATGATCTCAATAATATATGCAAAGATCTCTTTTCATAACATTTATATATAAAAACTATATTTATCAATCTGAGAGCCACTTCTTCAGAGCAACAAGTAGCCAATGGCACATTTAACAGAAAAAGAAAAAGAATGTATTTTGTTACATTTTTATCCTAAAAACTTCACTTAATCTTGTTTTCTAGGCTGAGAAGTGAAGAATTAAATAAATAAAACTGGACTTTGCAGCAAGGCCTGGTCTTCTCCACACCACTACCTTCAGCCTCCACCAGATACACAGTACCCTTAATAATTGAATATAATTGATTTTAACCTGGCCCTGACCTGGGCAGAAAGGCTGAACCAATAGCGACGGTGCGTCAGAGAAATGGGGAAAACAGGCCAGCACGCATCTTTAAAAGCTCCAGACGTGTAGTACAGATAAAATATTTAGGCTGCAGAATCCTTGACCTCCCTGTGCTAGCCAGCTCCCAACTTGAATTGATTTCTGACAAGACAACTGGGACACAATTACAACAAAATGCACTAAAGCCGTCCAGTTGTGTCTCCAAAAGCTCCCGCCAGTTTAACCTCTTCAGTGCAGCTGGGGTTGAATGGGGGGCCAAGGTCTGGCCGAGCAGACATACGGTGGATCACACCTCCTCGGGGAGAGACCGATCAACTGCGAACAGCTCAACAAATGAGGTAACTAACCAGCACCTAAAACTAGATGAAGCCCCTTTCCTTGTCTCATGTTGTAGGCAAATCAGCAGTGGTATTCTGGCCTCTTGTTCTTATGTTGTTTCTACTCTGTGTACCAGGGATGAAATGAATCTCTCTGGTTGAAGGCCTAATAGCACAGAGAGCAAGAAAGTTACAGAAAGAGGATGCAATGCCCTTTCGCCTCCAACATGAAATATCCATGCTTTTGAGTATTGTAAAGAACAAGGGTAGTGGTTGCATTGAGCTTAGTCAAGAATGCTGGGAATAAGGTCAACAAGAGATTCCAGAGGAACACATGAACATGGATATAGCATGGGAATCTGCACACAAATAAACCATGACTTTGTGCATGTGGATCCAGTATGATTGATCATGGAGCCCACGAGGCTGGGGAAAGAAATGGTATCAGATTTGGGATTAGAAACATCTTTCATCACACACATTAGCTGATTATACAATTACTTGTCATAAAAACACACACACACATATATATATATATATATATATATATATATATATATATATATATATATACACACACACACACATAAATATGTATATACATACAGTACATATATACATATCTGAACAGAGCATATTGAATTGGCCAAAATTATGTATGTATGTATACATATATATAAAATTTTGGCCAATTCAATATGCTCTGTCATCTGTATATTTTTTTTATTTAAAACTGGATTCCCATCGGAACCAAAATAATCAAATATTAAAAATATAATAAATATACAAAAATCACTCAAGGGTTGTGGGGGCTTAATGGGAGTAGCTTCTTCAAGAGTACCAAAGAATAGTTGGATACTGGAATAAGAATTGATTCGACTCTCATCCTTAGTTCTGACTGACCAAGAATGCAACTGTTCACATGAAGATCTATTACAACAGTCATCTAATGACTTTGAAGGCCATCTATCATAATGAAGAAAAATTATTACTGACTGCAGCTGTATGTGGCATCTCATGCGAGCAATAAAATTTTCAGTGATTAACTATGTTTTGACACTGTTTATCATAAAAAACCAATCTGATGACAAAGCCAAGATCAACTTAAAGCTGTTAACGTGTTAACTAGAGTTCATGTATCTATTCAGCTTACATGAAAAGTAGAAAAACACAAAATGGAATACCTGCATTTCACCCACCCCCATTAAACACGCATCATATGCCTCTTGTAGACAAACACTCGCATGACATGATGCTCTCCTGTATAGTGTAGACATTTTTTTTGTTTGTTTGTTTTTTTTTTTTTTTTTTTTATTCTCTCAACAGAACACGCAGGTGTCAGTTAGGATGTAGGCACTGCATGTCCTCTCCTGATGCACCAAATAACTTTAATAGCATGTTAATCCTGTGGCGGGCCAGGCTTGGGGCTGTACAGGTTTGATGAGGTTGCTTGGGTTTAACCAAGTTCATTGTGGTCATTGGACTTATGAGCTTGTCATGAGCCACCTCAATCTCACAAGCACACAGATGCTATTTGTATATCGACCAGCGTACATGGACGCACATTCTTTAGGGAAATCAAGTCTCCTTAAATTGGATCAAACCACGTCTCTCTCACCATTCAAAACCACAATCACATGCCCAACCCAAAAGAATACATTTTTCTTGGGCTGCCACCCTAATAGTCGACTAAATGTTAAGAACAGGCTTAGTTGGCCAAACTTTTATTAGACGGTTAGTCGCATTAAGACAAAAAAGCCTTGTGGCGAAGTCATGCAGTCCGTTAGGGAAACTACTTTCAGTTGTGTAAACTCACAATAACAAGAAAACGTTGTGTCTTTGTAAAATAAAGAAAACACACAGGATGCACTTTCTGCCGTCTTGGTCTCTGTGAACTGGAGCATGTCACAAAAATGAATCAAAACTCAGCATATAGGCTACTTGCCTCAGACATGAATTCTATAGAGAAATATATCTATAGAAAGTTTGGAATGTCTGCTTTTAAACAAACCAATTAAAATTGAAATGAAATACATTCTGCTTATGTAATCCGTATGAAAGGCACATCTCTAAAGGCACATCCACTATACTGAAGAGATGACTCAGAAAACACTACTTTATTAATAAATAATTAAAAGAATTAATTATTAGTTAATTATTAATTTGAACGCCGGGTTAGTTGACTAATTGCTTAAATGAACGACGAACTCAACGAACTCGTTAACTAGAAAAATCTTCAGTCGGGCAGCATTTTCAAATGCTCTGCTGAAACAGCATAGACAGTTTTTTTAGAAGTTGTACAGCTCAATTTCCAAGATAAAGAAACTGAAAAAACTTTAAAAAATGCATTTGTTCTTAGAAATGTACTAATTTATGCAAGATTCAAATGTGTAATTTATATGGTGTAAAATCTGGTAAAAAAAAAAAAATCAATTATTTTCTTGAAAGCTTGAATGCATGCATGTACACATCTTAATAGTTTCAAAAATGAATTATATTAAATTATAATATTATATTGAATTGTATTAGTTGTATATGTGAATTACATGTTAATGTATTTTTATCGTCAACTATGGTTCCACTTCAGAACTTCAGTACTGCAAGAAACAAAAACACCATCAAACCTACTTCCATCATACACATTAGTTGATCACACAATAATTTGTCTCGGAAAAAAAGGTTTTAAAATGTATAAAAAATTCAAAATATATATATATGTTCTTTTAAATATAGTAACTTGTTATTTGCATGCATTGTATGAATTGCATTTGAATGGATTATTAAATAAATTAATAGAAAGGACAAAAATGTCACTTCATTGACCCGTATACCAGGTAGCAGTGCCATCCTAAACAGAAAAAAGCTTCCTGATTCTACAGACACAGAAAGACAGAATAAGCAGTAAAACTGTGCAGTGGTTGTGTGTGCGTAAGTGTGTGTGTATAGATGTCATACGGTAAGCCAGCCAGAGCAAAACTAGGCCATTAATCATACGCCTGCGATGGAAGCGGTGTGTGTGGCGAGGCGGGGTCAAACTGGGGCTATTAAAGGAAGGCACGGGACCGGGGCCTCTGTTGTGCTAACCCCGAGATCCCTGCGGGCCCTGGCTGGGCCGGAGCCCCAGCTGTCCCCCCTCTGCCTGACACCCAGCTGGCTAGAGTGGGAATCGGGCAGAGTCCAAGCTGCCGCCCAACCTCCCCTCGTGGGTAAGAAAGGGGGGCCTTTAGGGTGGTTGAGAGAAGAGGAGCTCTCCAGCGAACAAACATCCTGTGGCTAAAACCGAGCACAATAACATCGATGGGCTCGTGACGTATTTCAACGGCTCTTATTAAAAGGCCAGACTGGGATCTCTCAGCCTGACGAGACTTTGTGGAAACATTTTTAGACATACGAAACAGCCGACAAACTCATATTACGCACACGCGTGCGCACGACTCCAGACCGCAAGCCATCATCTTCGCTGGCAAAGTCACAATTCCAGCTTTCATGCTGTGTTTTACTGCTTTAACATCTTACAGCTGGTCAACTCCATTCAACTTGACTGTAATTTACAGCGTGTCATCATATTACTAAGACCACATGAATTCTATTGGCTAGCCGGTAATTATAATGCGAGTTCTATGAGCGCAGTCATCAGTATGCTGCTGGTTAGGACACAATGTGATTCTCAACGGTCAGCGTCGTTACTCAGATCCTACTGAGCTGTTTTTTGAGTAAATACCTAGCGATCTCACTCCGTCTACTCTCCCTGCAAGCGTTCCCCCAACTAATCTCAAAGACTTCGACGTAGTTCAATTAAATTCAAAGTTGGCATGCATTGCAAGCATCAGTGCTATCAGTGATTCAGTTCTCTTTATAGCCAATCTATTTTTTAATAACGGTTCTGATGAAAACATTACAGTATCGATCTTTATTTATTGATCTAGCAGAGAGCATAGTTAAGGCTGACACAAATCAATCAAAATAAATTTAAAATGACGATAGAGTACAGCAGGACTTGAGGTTGAGCTCAGAGCTTAATTAGTGAAATGGTGAGAGGGAACCCAAAGCAATATCAGACAGTAATACAGTGGCTCAGCTGTGTTTGTGCGGGCCAGATTATGCATTTGTATTGTATTAAAGCTAGAAATCGCCAGCCAAGGTTAATGAAAGGGCAACTTACTTTAGGCCACAATAATCCCACAGAAAACCTCTCTGCACAACAAACTGACGCATCCCATAAAGTATGTGATCAAAGGCTCAGACTGTACACTGGCCTGTGGCATGGGCAGCTAGCTTTCAAGAGAAATAAAAGGAGGGAGTGAGAGAAAGAGAGAGCATACTGTCCGTGTTGGGAACTGCTGAAGTGTTATTTTAATTGGAGGAATGTAACCTGTGCCTGACACAAGACTAGGTATGTCTAGCTTTAAATCAAGTTAGAGAGCAAAGGCCCCAAGAATACATATTCAGGACAATCCTCACACACAGCCCAAGAAACATTAACTGGATCTCCTCATGAATTTAGTACAATAATACGGCACACTGAATATTCCTAGACTTGGCACATTCGTGCATTCTAAAAGTGGCCATCAGAACACATTTTCCCTAAACATTAATTAGTAAACAACAACTATCCGGTTTACAGAAGCAAATCCTTGTATTGTATATAACATTTTAAAGAACTTTCACATAGTTCTACTTCATTCAACTATAATTCATAGTGACCATATCTGATGAACTTAAAATTGTTAAATAATAATTAACACAAAAAAGAAACATAAAAGTAGCTCATACTCATGTACTACATTTCGCAATGCATATAATATATGAAATGTAGTTACTCACTGATAATTTTCCCTTCCAGTGAGCTATTTACTGTCAGTGAGTTAGTGAGCTAAAATAAACAACTTCATTCAATTCAAATTTCAGATCTGCTCCTTACATAAATTTCCTTACAGATGGACTACTTTAATGACAATTCGATGTTTGTTTGTTTTTCAGTTGGTTTGTTTTTTGTGTTGCTTATTGGTCATATTTGGAGCTTAAAATAAATAAATTGTGTCACTATGAGTTAGGGGTGTGCAATACATATCGTGTGCGATAATATCTTAAATGATGTTTTAACGATATGCCAAATCATATTAGCAAGTATTTCACTCATTTTTAGAAACCAATCATGATGTCTTCACAAATTCACTGCGCGATGTAGCTGAGTATATACTAAGTACTATTGCGTGCGCGTATTAAGAGTGTGGTGTTTGACAGAAGTTAAAATGCGTGAAGAAAGTGCGAGAGAACATATCCAAACACCAACCCCACAACCCACACTAGGTTTAATTCCAAAACGTGGGTCGTCATCCCTAGCATGGAGGTGGTTTGGATTTGAAAGATCATATGTTAGACAAAAGGCACCAATCTGCAAATGAGTTTACTTGTCAATGAAGTACGGCTCCAAATGCTAACCCATCTGAAAGCACTGCGAGCTTGAATATAATGTACATTTGAAAAAGCAAAGCACGTCAAATTTCTTCCAGACATGAGAACCATTTATTTAACATCTTTTCAAACAAAAGACAACATCAATGTTTTTACTCTAAACTCACTTCATAATGACATTTGAGCATCATTCTGACAGATGAAGTGATGTCTTACACAGAATAAGGCAGTTGTGTGTTTATTAGTCATGTTTAATCAATCTAAGCATTTCAATCTTCTGTTTATTCAGCTACAGCGATTTGACATGCTATCTTCTTCTGCTGCAAGACATATTTTGAGTTTCTGTGCAAAAGCCCCCTCTATCTTTCAGATGGAGAAGCATTTACTACTGATCACAGAGCCGTAAAGCTCTGACAAGCTGCGCATTAAATCACGCGATAAATCGCGCAGCCCTAATATGAGGATTATGAAAAGCTTTGGGAGTCAGCTGAACACGGTGCGTCTGCAGCAGACAGAGCAAAATCAATAACACATATGCAACAAACGTTGGCCGAATCATTTAGCAAGAAAGGTCCTTATGACAGAAAAAGCGACAGATGGAAAGATATAACAAACGCTGTCACCAATTACATTGCCAGATCTAATACAATAAAAAAAAAATTGAATTATGTAAAATATCGTCTGATTATCATTATCGTAAAAATTTCGTAGAAATTAATCGTAGAAAATATCGAGATATCATTTTGTCAATATCGCACACCCCTACTATGAACATTGTAGGGGAAAGTTACTTTGAAAAGTAATGCATTGGAATATTGCATTAATTAGTTACTTTTTGTGAAAAGGGCTTATGTTACTTGGGCTTGGGCAGGGCTTGTTTGTTTTGTTTTTTTATAACAAAAAAAGGTTCTATTTTTGGGAAAATGTACACCAAATTTAAAATAATAAGGAAGAAGGAAATGCAAATTCAGGCATGTACAGTAGAGGGTGCAGCTCAAACAAACCTTTCAGCTGTGCTGCCATTCTTGATTGCAGAAGAAAAGGAATGTTACTTCACCAATAAAAACAAAAAATCTCAAAAAAGTCATTTTTGCGTATGGTTTAACTGAATCATCGAAGGTCAGCAGCCAGTACATTGGTCAATAAAGTGAGATTAAATGCTTTTTTTTTTTTTTTGAGCTAGGCATAGTATTCTGATTTTGTATTTCACTTATTTTATTCATTTTGAGGAATACTGAAATGTTTTGTGCAAGTTAGAGGAGTAAATGCATGCTCACATTTGATCTATAACTTCAATAACCATCATCATTTTTGATTTTTCTCAACATAGGAACAGGAGAGCTGTCAGTCAGTACATGGGAAAACAAAGTAACAACAAAATAAATGCTGTTGTACATTTAAAAGGAATGCGTTACTTTACTAGTTACTTGAAAAAAGTAATCTGATCATATAACTCGAGTTACTTGTAATAACTACCCCGAAAAAAAGAAAATGTTCGAAAATGAAAATCTTATAATTTGGGGTAAAATATCTCTTTAATTTCACAAAGAAAAAAAAAACCTTCCAATTCAAACTAGAACTAGTCTGATCTCACTCAATTATGATAGGAGTGATAACATGATTTAAATTCACAGAAATATTAATGAGTTTACAAGGACCTTCCCATTATAATTATGTAGAGCAACCATGGCATCTTAGTGGGCCAGCGTTCCCAATGGGATACATAAATGTATCAGGCTAGCAAAACTCACCTACTTTTAACAAAACAGTTTACATGCAGATACAAATAACTCCAAGCATCCTTCATTACTATCAGCCGATGAAAGGCTATGCCATCTGCAGCTTAATGACTCAAATAACTTCTTCAACCCTGCACTGACAGTTATTGTTCAAAGTACTGCCCATAACCTTTATAAAGGACACAATTTCTGGACATGCTCACATTACTTTCTTCCTCACAAAACCATTTTCTGAGGAATTTGCTAAGGGACTTGAATTTGAACTTTTTTTTTTAACTAAGTGAAATATTTCTCTGCTGAATTACTGCTATGAAAACCATGGCCAATCACTGGCACACAGGAGTGTGAAGACCAGAACGTCACCATAACTATGTTTGACAACTCCTGACTCTCAACTCATTGGACAAGCTGAACCTCAAATCCACGTAGAACTTGTGAGCTGTCTGGTGAGCAGCAGATAAGCATGTAAGAGAGACAGCAGATCTGTCTGTACCCAACCTGTCTGCTGCTCTGGAAGAGTAATTACAGGAAGGCCTGTGGTAATTAGCCCACCTCTCACTGTGTTTGTCTGTTTTTAAGGCTGACAAAAAGAAAGAAAGAAAAAAAAAAAAAACCTGGAAGCTGACAAAGCCGCAGCCCAGGTTTACCATATGGGAGCGGATGGATAGTGTCGAACAGCATGTTGGGTTACGTGGAACGGAGTCAAACGCGTAAGCTTAGCTACAGGGATCTCAAATACGAAGACGCCCCTCCTGATACCACCAGTCTAAAAGACAAGACAGCCACAATCTGCATCCCTCGCTGTTTGTTGTCAAGAATGTTGGAAACAGATCTCTCTAGGCAGAGCTCAATGATGAGGATAAGGGCCAGTGTGAAAGAGATTGGGGCCAGTTGATGGAACTGTCACTTGCCAGTGCTTATGTTCCAACAATTAAATAAGCCTTCTATGGTAGCAAAAGTTTAGCTCTTCGAGATAAAGTATAGCAGAAAAATTTCCAGATATTATATAGTGTACTAATGTAAATTGTTTGAACAGTATATACTCAATTTATTGTGTTTATTTTAATTTTACTGTTGTAATGTACTATACAACTGCGCACACACACACACATATACATATATATATATATATATATATATATATATATATATATATATATATATGTTACTACCATTTTTTTTCTGGCCAATAAAGGACAAATGTAAACAACTGGGCCAAACAAACAAACAAAAACAAAAGAATACGCAGCCAAACAATTTGTCTTTTCTCGATGACACTATAAAGAGAGCATTAAATTTAAAAAAAATAAATAAATAAGCCAAATATCACCTTGAATATCAGCCAGCTTGATATATCAGTCTATCACTAAAAAAATTCTTAATGCAGAGTCCTGCTATGCAAGATGTGTTGTTTTCTTCTTTTGTCTTGGCATCATAAAAGCTGTCAAAATAAACAAGAAAACTTTGATGGCTAGTTTGAGAGTAACTCTTCATAAATAACTCTTCATAAATAGCTTGTGGACAGTTAGAGAAAGAAGAGCAGTCCGTCACCATCGTAAGAGGTGTCTGCTGAACTTCTAAACGTACTGACTCAGAGGAAGATAATAATAAACTCACACGGCTTATTTCCAACAACAAAAGAACTCCTCCGTCGAAATGAAAGACTATGACAAATCGTTGTTCTAATGTTTCCTGTGTGGGTGTGCCGTATGTGAATGCGTCTGTGTGTGTGTGTCCCTGTTGGCTAAGCAGCAGGGTGACTACTCCCCCTGTCTTCCCACCATCTGCCCAAGAGAGAGCTCCTCCAGCACCCCTTCCACGATCAGCACTTTTCCAGGCTGAAGCCAAGAGAACGAGACATCCAGCTAACTCTGCAGGTCCAAGCCATTGCTCACCTGCGTCAACGAGAACACGAGTCTCACTGATGAGCAGTTAATCAAAGGAAATAAAGTTAGGATGCTAACTGTTCAAAACTTCTAAAAGTTATGAAAGTCTCTGGCACAGGGAAAGGTGGTGTACAATACAATACAATACAATTTTGTACCAAATTAATCAAGTCGTTTAGATTTTAGCAACAACACTGAAGTTAGATTGTGTTAACTTGCTATTCATATCAACTGAATCAACATTTAACTGAACATATTAGGCACACTTCAAAATCATGAAGGAAGGGGTTCACTAGTATTGGCCTGACACCACAATTTTGGCTCCGGAATCTAATGCCTCGGTATCGATACTAAATTGATACCCTATAGGTGACTATTAAGAACACTGCATGCAACTCTGCTGTAACAAAAAGTGTTTTGTTTTCAAGTATAACTATATAAACAACATAAACAGCACTTATCAGCGTCCATACTCAGTCAAACCGAAGTGATGTAATTACAATTGTATTTTTTTTTTAATGATTGATCGAACTATTGCTTCGATCAGTCAACCAATTGCTATTATTGAATCATACAAAAAGTGCAATCTTCCTATAAAAAGTAGCACATTACACAGAGCAAGCGGCAGATCTATTAGATAGCATTTATGCTCCAAGACATGATCCACAGATCTATTTTGACATAAGTATCAGATTTTTTTGTTTTTGTTTTGTTTTTGTCTCATCCGTCCATTATCACTGTCAATCATCACAGTTTTGGATTCAATCCATGATTTAAATAAGGTTGGCAATCCAGAAACTTTGAAATGTGCAGTTACCAGCATGCCAAATGTACTGTACATTATACACAAAAAGCGAGCAAAGAGCGTTCCCATTATAAATGCCGAAGCTCAGTGCTGCCACTTTACTGACTTGGGGAAAACTCCTGTTATAATCAATGAATCTCTTATTTACATTGTGCTGTAATTTTTAATAATGAAAAGGATTCACGAATGTGCTTTGGCTGAACTATATGAGCTCACTCTAAACAAACTCCAGCGTTTTCAGCAGTGTTGAGTGGATTCAGAGAAACTTAAACACCTCTGATTGGCCATTGTGTTCACATGCTCAGCAGATATGCCTGTGATTGGCTACAATGATCAACGCTTCAAACATGTTGTAAATAAACATATGTGATGCTCTTCACAGAGCCCTTACACAGACACACAAGGGAATGTTTGAAAGCAGGTGTCCATCAGTGAATCCCTAATATATCTGCTGAGAGACTTTATATCATTATTCTCGATATTCTCTTATTTTATATCGTAAGCACAGTTATCTTTGCTCAATTATGTTTCATCCATCTTGTTCCACCACATAGCGCTGAACTTTGGAACAGAAGTGTATCAAGTACAGAAAGTCATGATATTGCAAAATCATGATATTGTACCGTTTGAAATATATATATATATATCATGGTGGTCGTTCTCTGTCAAGTTTAGACTCAAAACCCCCATTCGCCCTTCACACACTCAAGGATGGTCAAACTCCCATTGAGCCAAGCAAGACTAATATAAGCCATTTGGGTGTTTGGAAAGGCTTACCCTTTTCAGTGCTCAAAGCTCCATTAGATAAAGAGGAGCAGGGCAGGCTAATTAGAGTCTGACCGTTTGGCCATTCTAGAGCACAGATTCATTTGCACTGGTCTTACAATCGGCCTCTGCCTCTCTCTCTCTCTCTCTCTCTCTCTCTCTCTCTCTCTCTCTCTCTCTCTCTCGCTCTAATAGAAAAATAAGCTACTTCACTCTGCATCGCTGGCAGTGACACCTGCGATGGAGGGGGTAATGGTGTTTAATGGCCTTTTAAATTTTTATTCAGTCTGAGAATCATAAAAGAGGAACCAGGCAGCCACTGGATCTCTTAATAATCCCAATGCTATGGCAACCAAAAGCAAGTTCAGCCGTCGGACTTTAGGTTGCTCACCAATCCACACCAGCTCTCGTTCTTGTGGCTTCTTATGTTGGAAGAAATAGAGATATCGAGAAGGAGACACATTTCTAAATTTCTGCAAGGTCACCAGTGGCGTTTTAGTGATCCTAATAATAGACATTTTAAAGTTTAAGTGCTGCCCGGGGGTCTTCTGTGTGTTCATTAGGAATCATGGCCTGCATGGCCAACCCAGCAAGGAATTTACATTAATAAGGCAAAGAGAAAAAAAAGAAAAGGACTAAGAGGGAGGAAAATTGAAAAAGAGTGTTTATGTTTTGGAAGGCTGCAACTATGTTTGCACTCCCTGGTGAGAGAGACAAATCCAGATCTGGTATGAGAGTTGTGGCTTTTACACATCTGAGACCTGCTGTATCACCAGACCCTATCTTTTATTTATTTACAGCAGCGCTGAGAGAGAGAGAGAGAGAGAGAGAGAGAGAGAGAGAGAGAGAGAGAGAGAGAGAGAGAGAGAGAGAGAGAGAAAGAACGAGAGACAGTTTTCACACTCTTGAAAGAATTTGACAATCACATTCATCCTAAACAGAACTGTACATAAATAACAAACAAGGAGGACACAAATACACTCCTGGGAGATTTTGGTGTGGATATCTTATATTCTTTTTAGTCAATTGCATCAGTGATTCCCAGGCATATATGTACAAAAAATGTGTACAGTAATATATTCAAGTATTATAAATGTGGATGACATTAATAGTGCTCTGATTTACACCAAAACGTTAATGTGTTTTAGCGATCCAGATCAGGTAAATAAGTTGCAAATATTCATAAACACTAAGGTTCAAAAGTTTCGTTCTGTAAGATATTTCTAATATGTTTTTGAATGAAGTCTCTTATGCTCACCAGGGCTGCATTTATTAACAACAACATATTTAATCACAAAATAACTTAAAATTATAATTTAATTATTAATATTTTTTGGTTTTTAGACACTGTGTTCTAGAAAAATGGTTGCAATTAATAATTCAATTATATTTTATATTATCTCTCCAAATTCCACTTTTAAACTTGTTCTCCCCTTTTCTTCATTTCTAAATCCTATTAAATGTCCATTACAGAGGACTTAGTAGAAAGGAAATGCAATGAACTGAGAGAAAACCATTTGAAATATTTTTTTTTAACTTTTAATAATATAAATGACAATGCTAAGTGATATCCACTATGAGTAAACATTTCTGTATTTTATCTGATTATTCTATCAGCCACACGAATGTAGAGCAGCTACTTCCGTTTAATCCACATTTAAATGGATTCTGTATTAGGCGATGTGTATATAATATATATATATATATATATATATATTAATTATAGGTATTTTTATAGTATTCCTTTTTCCAGGTAGTTCTATTTTATTTGTGTCTTTGTTCTATTGTAGTTTGGCTTCCTATTTGCTTCTAGTTAGTTTCTTTGTTCTTTATTTATGACTTTTTACTTATCTTCAGTAAGCTTGACGGTTTTTAGTTTTAAGAAATTTCTATTGTATGAAAAATTTTGATTATAAAAACTTTATTTAAAGCAAAAATAATTATATTGTGATATATTTCGTTATCGTGAAATAAAATTACTCATTTCATGATATAAGATTTTGGTCGTGTCGCCCACCCCTATTCTGCATAATTCTGCACAAAAGCCTACTTTTCAGTGAAAGAGCAAAACTTTTTGAAAGTCTGTACTTGCTGTGATTGGTGGAACATACAGTAGTTATGATTACATGAAGCAAGACAAACTTAATGAAACAAATGGTATTTTTGAGACAGTCAGCAGTCCTAGTCAGTCAAGGTCCAGCAGTCAGTCTTACAGTGGTCTCCTGTCCAGCGTCAGCTGAGTGAACGCGGTGCTTTGTCGTTTAAATGTCAGTGATAGACATCAAACCCAGTTCTTTCTCAAACTCCATCTGCTTCATACAGATGTCTCAATCAAGCCAGCAGCTGCGTGGTGTCTTACTGTCAGAGAGGGCCAGGGCTACATTTATACACGCTTCTGTTTAGACACAGGAAACGTACCTGGCATACGCCACATGCTACCTGACCTGCCCGTCTGCTGCCTGTCATTCAGTCCTCGCATGGACCCTCAACACACTTAACGCAAGCCTCCACACCCTTACACATCAAACTCCTCCTCTAACACTTGTAATGCCTTCTGTCTTGACAAAAATGTTTCAATTGTTCAGAGAAAAAGCCAGAGGCAAAGACATTTAAGTGTTATCAATTAAACACATGTACCATCAGAGCCAAAATAATGGTTTGTTGTGACATATTGCAGATGGTGTTGTGCTATGTGCTTATCACAAAACAGGTGATCACTTCTATGGTTTAAGTTATGTTTAAACAAGAATCTTTATGGCAAAACTGTAAAATATCCTGATATTACTTCCTACAAACATCTCCTAACAGGATCTTTTTGTCTTGTTACTTCTGTGTGCATATAAGAGAATAGTGTAAAATCAAGTTACAGTTTCTAAAAGAATGCACAGCAACACACAAACATTTGGAAATAATACAATAAAATAAATATTAAATTAAAACTGATTTCACAGCACTTTCCAGGTCTTATTTAACGATCCATGTAAAAAACAAAAAGATGTCATCTTCAAATTTAATTTCTTTAAATTAATCTTCAATAAAAAGCTTCAATTAATGATCTTTTCCTCAGAAACAACTTTTTTTTTTTGTTAACAGCAATTGTATATGCTATTGGATAATGTTAACCAATAAACAACTAACTATTTAGATAAAACTACTATTTTGTCTAAATCGCATCGGATCTCACTTTATTCTGGAAAGTAACATCAAAGTCTCATTCAAGGAAAGTCTGTTCACTCAGCGGCCATATTTGCAATGCCTCTGGGCAACTCTTTCGGCATCCAAGACCAAATCCTATCTATTTGAATAAGGGAACCCTGAAATTTCAAACACTGCTTGCCGAACTCACAATTAAATAACACATTTCAAATCAGCAGCAGAATCTGACATGAACTGTCCCGTAAATATTGTTTCTTATACTCAGATAACGTTAAAAAAGCATATTTTTCAGGCTGGACCAGCCAATGTGCATGTGTGGTCTGAAGCTCGAGTCTCACTCTGTGTCTACAACAGACGCGAGCGGCACGATGTGATGAGTCAAACAACAGAATCTAAAATAATCAGCGATATTGTCTATACTATTAGTCCACGACACGGTGCAACACGATAACAAATTCCTGACAGTAAACTGATTTTCCATTCTATTTCTGACGTAGTCGAAGTGCTTTTCAATGATCGGTTTGTCGCATTCAGTGTAGACAGTTTTAAGCAGTTGCGGCGGCAACAGCCGTATCTGGTGTAGACATGATGTCAAGTCTCTAACCGGAGCTTCTAACGGCAGCTGCAATGACGCAATGACTTTACCAATAAGTGACTGGAAGCCGGGGCGTTTTCCACCATATTGCGCATTGCAATTTCTCCCATTCATACGTAATAGGAGTGATCTTTCAATGTCTATAGTCCTTGGCAACATCAACTTTGCACCATTTACATGCAGCTAAGCTGCAAAAGCTTTGTCAATACAAATGTACTGTTTTGTCATGGCACTCTAAAATTGAATTGAGAGAGAGAGAGAGACTCACCTTCTGATGACACCATTCTTCAGTCTCTGAGGGCACTGTTGGACACTGGCTCCTTGTACAGATACACATAACAGGGCCAAACAGATGCTATTTCAGCCCAGAGGACAACACAAACACACTGACAACATACAAATGACCTGCAGTCGTCTAACTGTGGGTATGCACTTGAAAAGCAGCATACAATGCACTGCAAGACCAGAGCATATTATAAAAATTGTTCATTAGCATGGACACATGAACATGAATAAAAACAAACAAACAAAAGAACTAAAACCTTATTTGGATGGGACTAGTTTTCATGGAGGAAGTTAGACAAATTTGTGTTTCACAGGCTTAAACCCTATTCGGAAGGGACTAGTTTCCTTGGAGGATGTTAGAGAAATTTGTGTTTCACAGGCATACTTTGTGATTTGAATCCTGTCCAAATCTGCCATGTCTGTGTTTTTCCTCACACAACCGCAGTAAAAATTCCAGAGCAAATTACCTACTGTTTTTCGGCTAACTCAGTGGTCCTCTGAGAAATCTAATCCCGTCCAAATGTGAATGTCTATGATTGCTGTTGCAGTATTATCCTAACGCTTCTCGTGTTTTTGACTACCCGAGTTACCATTAGCGCACTAATCTTTGTGTGCTTTCATTTCAATATGGATGGTATCTGACGAAAAAATTCAAGTATAAAATTAATAAATAAAGGGCAAATAATGGAAACTGTGAAGACTGTCCATTTCAATAACACTGTAGATATTTGTCTAGATGGCTCTGCTTACTTACGTGGGTTTATTATCATCGCAACTATGTTCCTTTTTGAAAAGAAATGTTATCTGTGAGGATTTCCAGTCAGGATTTAGAACGTACCATTCTAATTACTTACAAAGCACTAAATGGTTTAGCACCCCAGTACCTGAGCGAGCTCTTAACGCATAGTCCTTCACGCCTATTGCGATCTCAGAATTCAGGCCAGTTGATATTACCCAGAATATCAAAATCAACCGCAGGCAGTAGATCCTTTTCCTTTTTAGTACCTAAACTTTGCAACAGTCTTCCAAGCATTGTTCGAGAAGCAGACAGTTTAAATCTAGACTAAAAACGCATCTCTTTAACCACATAACTCATTATCTACACGTAAATTGTTAGGCTGCATAAATTAGGTCAGCTGGAACCAGGAACACATCCCAAAACATCTGATGTACTCGCTACATCATAAGAAGAATGGCATCTACGCCAATATTGGTCTCTCTCTGTTTATCCCGAGGTTTGCCGTAGTCTGCCAGATCCAAGCCGTATCCAGATGAGATGAAGGACCTGCACCTAGACACAACGAAAGAGCCAACTAAACTATCCCTTGCCCGGGCTTCCTTCCCTTTCCTTTCCCTATGTATAGGTAAAACGTTATCGAAATTATTTCAGTTCGCATAGATCAGCAGTACACAACAAATTTCTCTGTATTATGCAGACCAGACATGTAATTTGGCAATGTCACTTTGTAAAAAAGACTATGTGTCTGTGCACATACACATTCACATGCGCAAATCTATATAATAAACACGTAAATGAAGGGCAAGAAGGCATTAAAGGCATTCAGTTTTCAATTGGAAAGGGGCCGCTTAAATGACACCTAAGTTAATAATTAACAATTTCTACAATGGAAGTGATTAAATCAAAAACCTACTATAGCTCAATAATAATATTTTCTAAGAGCTGTTGTAAAGCCAAAACAATCTCTGTCCTTTAATTTTCCTATTATCACAGTGAAGCTGCTTTGAAACAATCTGTATTGTGAAAAACACTAAAAAGATGAAGATGGCTTGACTTGACTTTATTATAACAATATTTAAACATGTGAAGTTTATTTAAATAGGGATTTTATAATACAATTAAGTTATATCAATAAATAATTATTTAAAAATCACAGACATCATACGTGACGCACGCACGCACGCAAGCACAGCACAGCACAGCACATTATTTTCTGTTAATGGACACAAAAAGTAAATAAACACTGAAGCTAGTCAAGCCCAAATCGGTATATGCAATCAAAAGACGTTGATTGATAAGATTTGTACTGTAACTCAAATGTTGTTACAGAAAAAACTTCTGTCCGAATGGGTCTTATGTGACGGTATACAGTAGGTATTAGTGGAATGTGAGGGCAAAATCTTTGTCCATTCAAGCCATTCATGAAGGCACTGCTTCCTGTCACGTGATCTTTTGCCTGCATTTTTTCCAATATCCACCTCTTATTCACACCATGCTATACTGTAAGACTTCAATGTTAACATGATAAAATCAAAGGTAGCATAAAAAAAAAAACTGTACAAACCTACAACTATAACTACTGGACAGCGTTACTTTATATTAAAAAAATGCTTTTCACACATCATACATCTGAACTGACGATTATCCTTTGCCTCTTCAAGGAAAACACACCTAATACATAATAATTTTCACAGTTCAAATAGCATTCAAAAGTTTCGGATCAGCAAGTTTTTGAAAGAAGTCTCTTATGCTCACCAAGGCTGCCTTTATTTAATCAAACATACAGTAAAAGCAGTAATATTGTGAAATATTGCAATTTAAAATAACTATTTTAATGAACAAAGCTGAATTTCCAGCAGCCATTCCTCCAGTCTTCAGTGTCACATGATCCTTCAGGAATCATTCTAATTTGCTGATTTGGTGCTCAAGTACCATTTTTAATTATCATCTGTTGTAAACAGTCTACTTAACATTTTTTGTATATAGTGCCTGCATTATTTTGATGAATAGAAAGTTCGAAATAACAGCATTTAATTAAAATAAAAATTCAACTGTAACATTAACATTATAACATTATCCACCTTTGATCAGTTTAGAGCACCCTTGCCGAACAAAAGAATTATTTCTTAAAAAAAAACAAAAAAAAAAAAACACACGGTTTACTGTACATACTAACAGCGATCAGGTTTTGTTCCATAAGGCTTTTTTCAGGTTGATTAAAGATCCTGATTTCCCTCAGAGTCACACTGAATACAGCGGACATGAAGCCGAGCAAGCAGCTCATCAAATGCGCCACACGATACCCACATTAAAGGTAATGTTTCTGCCACTCCATCTCTCCATTGTTTTATTTTGCTCTCTGGCTTTAATGAATGTGACAGAATTACGCCGTTTTAAAACCGTCTGCTTTATTGTTCTATTTGTTTATCTATTTCTTATTTCCTCGTCTTTTCCCGGCTCTCATCTGTCATTCTTCGGTGCTTTCATTTTATTGGCCGCTCCGCAGAGCGGTACTGTTGATCGCTGCCCATTTTCGGATTAGGAGATTAAGTTATTCATCACTCACCGAGCTCCCTGCTGCGCCACTGCTATCAGGACACCGCCAAATCACAACATCTCAGCCAGCCATTTCAAAATAATTGAATGCACAATAATTTCCCTATTAATACATTTCTCATATTAGAGATTATGCATGAAACATACACATTATCTGTGGCAGTGTTTTCCTTCTCTCTTTTTTTTCTGTGTGCCTGTGTTAATGTCTTGCTCCTCTCCAGTAAATCTAATAGACAGGATTGAATAGCTCGTGCCAGGATGAAGGGATAGGTTACAGATAGCCTCCTCTTTTTTATTTATTCATTTTTTTGCCTCTCCCTCCCTCTCTTTCTCTGGTGGAAGAGGCAGAAGAAAATTAAAGAAAATCGATCATTTTCGTGCAGGGTGGTGGGGACGAGCTGTGACGGTTGCTACGCCAACAGTAACTCAGCCTCTCACATCTGTCTCTGAGAAGTTGTTTTGTCATTTTATCGGAGATACTTATTTATTTATTCCACATCTTGCCTTTTTTTTAAGTGCTAATTATACTGAATTCAAAAATTCACTGACCTTATTCCGAATCGGGGTGAACTTGTGTGCAACGTCAGCACACGCTAGCTTTGAAATTAGTCCTAGGTATTATAGTTGCTCACATTTTTGCACTAAACATACCAAAGACTCACACCAACAAAAGGCATATCAATAGATGTGTCATATATGCACGTATTAGCATGAGAACAGATCATTTAATCCATTATAGGCAGCCAAGCAAAACGCCTCGGCACACCGACAGCCATTATGTCGTCATCATACTTCAGTGAATCGTGTTTTGCTTTGTACTAAAAATAATCCTCTCTTCCTCAGCAAGGACAGAGGTGGACTCACAACAGGACTGGTCACAGTTAGAGATCCTCTTCAAACATCAAAATGTGTTAATCACTTGTGCTAAATATTCTCAAGCCTGTATATGGGGTGGAACTGAGGCTGGGAGTATTTCTGTACCAGGACATATAAGATCTTTCACGCCAGGTAAATGTATCAGAAGAGTGAAGGACAAGCATAGAAAAATGAATACAGACAGCATGTCTCTCCATTACGAATCCTCTATGAAACCTGTCTAATTATTCACCGCTGAGGAACAGTGGTCTGAAAAGAGCCAAATTTGACCATTTTGTCTGAACAAACGAACACTTTCTCTGATGAAACACAGTTGGAACAAAGTCTGTCTGTCTGTCTGTCTATAAAATAGCTGAATAATCATAGCTAATAAAAATAGCTAATAATCATACTATATTCATGCTATAATTATGCATAATCACATGGATGTTTTCATAAATGGTTGTAACCTCAGTTGTAAATTAACTGTAATAAACTATATCTTTTCAAGTATAGTGCATTAAAAACATTATCAGCCATTTTTTCTGTGACGATGAATCACTCATTACAATCATCGTAATGTATAACAACTCTAGTTACACTAAAAGTGGGTCCAAAAAATCACTTTACACTTTAAAACTTTCGGTCCTCATTGTATTTGTGAAAAAAAAAAAAAAAAAACTAACAAGCTGATATTTAGCAATTGAATTATTCTGCTTCTGCAAATTAGTGACAGATTAAAAAAAGCTTAAAATTCCATCAATGAGTCTTACTGTACTTTTGAGGAAGCACCTCTAAATTCATTGCCACAGCAACAAATGTCATTTAAATATAGTATTAAAAATGCAACCTGTTCTAAATAAAAAATGCTTCTTGAATGGCGAACCTAGGTATGATAGAAAACAATAAGCTTTATAAAACATTATGAATATCTTTATGAAGCATTCAAAATCTATGTATCATACTTATATATATATATATATAAAACGTTTCATAGAAAGTGCTGCTGAACATACTCCTGACTTGATTTGATTAATAGTAACACCATAAACACAGACACATGATTTCACAGCGGGCAGAGAAATTAATAAATAAATAAATAAATAAATGAATATATGTGAGCGAAAGTGTGTTTGTGTGAGCTACCCAGCTCCCGTCTCAAATGAACATGTGCTCTCTCTGCACAGATGACACTCAAAATGCATTATAACCATTAATGAAAAAGTTAATGGGCCATTTTCTTACATATCAATTTACATTTTACAATTTGGGTACACAAATGATGTCTGCTACGGCGGGTCCTTAATATTTTGCTCAAGGAAACAGTTCTAATGTGTTTTGTGGACATCAAATGTAGTGAATAATGATGCGTCCATCGCATGCAAATAAGATGTCAGTTGGAATGGGCTGATCAACAGCGCTCGCATAAAGAGGTTACTGCGTTCAGTTTCAAAAATGTCTTCAAACATATTGCAGTGTGTCCATGTTTGAGAGCAAATACACAAACCAATGCGCTCAATTACGATCAACTCCCTTGTGTGCAACTAGCAAATTATCTATCACAAAGTATCCCAATTTTCACACTCTGCTGTACTGAATTTCATAAAACGTGAACTTAATGCAAGCAGAAAGAAGCCTTAGACGCACTGTATAAATACATAGACCTTAGTCAGGAAAGTGCCATATTTCATATTTTAAAAGGTGTGAAAACAAGACTTTGAGGGACAGAAGTACACTGTGCTCAATGGATTGTACTGTTGTTTAATAACAAACTTCAGCTGACTGATTGTTCAGCTGACGAAATAACTTTCCAAGAAAAAGATGACAAAAACCACATAAAACAGTTTTAAAAGTTGTGGATTCTGAAAATCACGTGATCTAGGACCTTCATACAGTGTGTGCCTCTGTAAAGATTGTAAGTCTATCCCTAATAACTTTGTTTTCATCTGTGTTAAATTAACTATGGAGACTACCCTGACTAAGGTCTATTAACACATTAAAAACACTTTGTGCATTTTTTTACCTTGAAATATCAGTTTCAAAATCATTATGATGGTACACTGACTTCTAATAAGGTGAATGGCTTCAATTTTTTCCCACGCTTCCCCATTGTGTGCAGTCTGGCCTATGGTGTCGTCAACATTTGAGTACAAACATACACATTCAGACACTTAGAACATAATGTTTATCTGAAATCATAAGCTGTATTTCATCAAAACTTATGTAATGCAGCTCACCTTGTCAATCGTCATATTTATTCTTCTATTGAAATCATGTAGCTTGTAAACAAACACATGTATACAGCAATACACAGTATTTGACCCTTCGCAAAGATCCGCCCCCTTCAGTTACTGTTGCTTTGTCCGACAAGCCATGCGCTCTTACGCCACACATCATGTTCTGTGAAAAATAGTGAAAAATACATCCCAGAGCAAAGAGGACACTGACAACGCGTCGACAGACAAGACAGAGCAGGTTACTTTTGATATGAAACATAATTAAAACATTCTAATTTTGTTACAGAAGTTTATACAATAAATAGCGTATAGTGACTCTTTAATGTGTCGTGACAGATCGCTGTAGCTCTTTCAAGCGGCTCATGAACCGATCATCTCTTCATACTAGTTTTTTAATAGCATCAAATAAACATGAATGGAAATCAGAAGGAAAGTTGTTTAAACCGCGGAAAGACATGAGTACACACAATTTTTGAAGCTCCTGACTGCTTTGTCAGACAAAATGGTGAATTCTGGGTCATGATTGGTCAGATTGCCTGTCAATCCAACTGCTGGTGAAGGGTCAGTTACAACAGTGGCATATTTACGACAGTGAATTTCACATACTTCACTGTAGGGGACAACAAAAATGAATACTTTGGCTTCATGCAATGAAAGTCAATTGCGTCCAATGTTGCTTTGGACAAAAATAGTTAAAATATGATATTGTGTCCCACAGAAGAAAGTCAGTCATGTACGTTTGGAATGAAATTAGGGTGTGTAGAGAAAATGACAGAATCTGTTTCATTTTTCTTTAATTTAAATAGTCACAGCGCTATTTTAATGTATTAGCCACTGGAGAGTGGCTGCTCGCTAAATAAGATGCAGGTTTACGCACTAGTATATAAAACCACATAACGTCTATACTTATGTGAATGTATATTCACAGCAGTCATTAAATGCAGTACGCTTGTATGGGATCTACTGGGGGATCTGCTATCCCGTCTCCTCCCAACACATTCCAACATGCTGAGCTCCCTCTCAACTTTACAGAAAATAATCATTTTCACCGTGGGGCGTCATTCTCTGCGCACGTCTCCTGCACGATGGTGCGGCGGCAGCGGTCCCGGGGGCTGGGGCGGCTGAGCGCAAGGGCTTATGGGTGTGAATATATGTATCAGTGCCATCTGCATGTGAAGTGAGAAAACACAGAGAGGGCAGAGAGCCAATCACACACCCACGCACACCTGAGGAAGGCGTCATCACTGCAGCCTATTGTTTTAGGGCACATTTGTGTACGTGTGAGGCACATGGGAATGCTGTCACACCTTTTAAACTCACAACCAAAGACGAACACAAAAAAATGCAAATCCGTTTTGTTTGATGCATTTTCAAGCTTCCCGGGTCACGTTAAAAACGCCACTACATGACATTGTTTATGTGTGTGAGTAACTGACAACACTATATGTTAAGATACTGCTCAATTCCCACTCCAACAATCACTTTGATAAGCACTATAAGAGAACGGCACCCACTGCTACAAGACATATATTCGGTATTCTCCATATACATTAATGCAAATGAAAAGACGCCCGCAGTTTGACGCTCTCCCTCCTTTTTCCTCTCCTTTCTCATTATTCCACTACCTCACACGTTCCCTCTCTTCTCATCTTTCCCCTTCTACCAGCAGCAGTCCAAAGCAATGGCCAATAACACAGCATGCTGGAACAGATACCTGCAAAGTTAATATCATTAATCAATACCAATGGAATTGTGTGGAGGGACGCAGTCAAGTGAGCCTCCCAGCAGTACCAATCTCCCTCCCTTTAAACCTCATTTGCAAGCCCAAGATGGCTGCTCGGATGACTGGCAGCAAAGTTTTTCCAACAAATTTCATGGGGCATGAGCCAAAGATAATAGGTTTTCAGCCCAATGACAATCCAATTACAACGCCAATCAAAGCTGACTCCATGCAGGCTAATTATCAGCTTCAGCCGTCAGTTCAAATACTAACATACCACTTTTTATTTGAATAAAAATTCAGTTTCGAAACCAGGCAGGTCTGCTGTCCCTGATGAGCGGAGAGCAGCAGAGAAGCCTACCTTGGCAGTTGCTTCCGCGCCGATAACGAACGGCAGGGTATCGTTTCAGCAGAACGGAACATCCGCTAAAATGTTTAGGGGTGGCTTCCATGTGTCCGTGAACGTTATGAGGGAATTATCTTCAAATGCAGTTTGAGGTAAATTAGACCGATCTAATTGAACACTGGGTGTGATACCAAATTAGTCCAATTTCAAACTCCAACACATTACTATAAAAAATGTCTGTACACAAATTTGACACTTAAGACAGAACACAGTGATTTGAGAATGATGTGTTCGACACCCATGTGATTTATTGTTTAAATTGGAAGGACGAATGCATATTATATTTTACCTGCAGAAAGAAAACCTTGAACCTATGGACACATATTATATATCATTTTTTATAGTCTAAGGCTACATTTGTGCAGATAAAAAAAAAAAAAAAAAGTAACATTTATATGATCAGTCATAAGTCATGGCAACATATTCATTTCCATTACTTTAACTCATCAAAATTATTAAACAAATTTTGACTGAATTTTTTAAGTTACACAAGATTAAAACTGGCAAGACTTTTAAAAAATGAGTTGAAATGACTTGAATTGTTACATGTATTTAAGGGAGTAACCGAACATAAGTTTTTAAACGGAAAATTTAATAAGATTTTAATAAATCTCGACTCTTCGACAAGATATCGTGCACATCCTTTATAAAATAAATAAACTATAAATAGATTTTTAAATAATTATATATCAATTCTTACCCTTCCATTTTTGTTTTTATGCGGTTTTCAATTTAATAAATTGTGAGGTGAATTTGTGATTAGCTAGTGAACGGCTGTTCCAGAATCCAGGATTATTTCCGAATCACAGCATTCACGCAGTACAATTTTGAGAGGATAACACAGATACAGCGGTGTAAAAACAAAGGATCATGAGTGTGTGTCCGCGCCACTCTGAGATGTGCTGGGATGAAATGCACTGAGGATATGGAGGGCTGGCACAGACATGACATCTAATAATGTCTTTCCTCTACAAGTCTGTCCTGCTTGGGTTGGATTTAGAGGAGGTTTATCTCCTTCATATAACCCCCCCGCACCCGACACTCGCATTACACTCACTCACACACACACACACACACACACAAACTAACAAACAAAACCTGCATCAATAACACAAATGATTAAACATTCATGGCCTTTTGTAGGGAACATCTGCTCTATATAGAAGTCTAGCCTGAGGGACTGGGTGGAAAGAATCAGGAGGATTTTTCTCAAAGAAGCTCAAGGAAGCAATAAGATGGCACTCAGTCTTGTGTCTGAATGTGCCACACTCAGATATAGAAGAAAACGCACATACACACTCGTTGTAAAAACTACATTCAGTACAGTTTCTGTGCTTTTGTCTATATGAATGGAAAAATCCGTATTTTTTTTTTTTTAAATGCCGTTTAAAGTGAAGAGACAGGAAGTTTTTCGGGAAAGAGAAAGAGTTGTTCTTCATACATTGAAGTCATAGTACATTCTCTCTTTGGCAAAACTTCTGACACACTACATGCACATTTGGCAAAACAAATCTGTATTTTAGTACTTATTTTCACATTAAACCTGATTACTGACAAACAGGGAGTGGTATAGAGCTATACTATTTTACCAGGGGTAACATCATCACGTAGAATGAAACATGGACAATATTATTCCTTTTAAAATGTGCTATAGAATAAACTGGATAATATAAGCCCATTTCAATTAAGCCGTTTCAATGCAGTATGACATTCACCTTTTAAAAGGGACAGTGCAACAACCAAGTGCTATTACAGACAACATATTTTCTGCAATCTATTGCTAATCTTTTGCCTTTAAAGTCATCATCATCTGATAAATATCTGATATATAGACATAGATATATAGATATACGATAAAAAGTAATATAAATTATTTATATAATATCCCAATGTGTATTTATAGTATCTGTATATAATAATCAGTATATTTGTATATAAAATATAAGCAATAAGCTCAAATAAAAGGTGGGTTTTTTTTTTTGCTTTACATTATGTTGCTTCTAATGTAAGACATGATGCAAGGCACAAGAAGGGTCAATGAAAAAAAACAGAACAATTTAGAATAAACCCAACACACCTCTGATCCCAATTTAATCCTTTAGATATCATGTGACCGAAATGAGCAATATTTAGTTCAGTTGATGTATTCTGCACTTTGTTAAACCATCTCTGTTTTTCCCCTTTCCCTTTTTCGTTTTTTTTCCAAACCGCTGTTTCCGTAAGCGTTTCCTATTGATTGCTTCTACCGACTATAAACCCACACAGAGCCACCCCATCTGAGAAATGATTATCTTTGATTATCTCTGAGTTTGTGGTTCAATAAATTCATGAAAATTTGAGGCCTTGCTGTGCTTCCCACCAGAGTCGGCGCGTATAAGTCTCTCTCTCTCAGTCCTTCAATGTGTTATCACTGCTCTCTACACAAACTCCGCACTTCTGAGGAGATTAATGACACATTGTCTGTGGAGATAACATCTGTCTCCACTGCTCCTGAAATATCAAGCTTAATAAATATATTTATGAGCCCTGCTCTCTATAGCACTAATGCAATCAGCCGTTGCCGCTCACGCTGGCCCAAGACACTGAAAACTCATTGACTTATTTTGTAGCAAATTAGTCCAACACCTAATCGCTGAACCCTGCTCCGCTTTTTGAATTACGACTTTGAAACACCCATACGCTCTGCAGCAACTGCAGTTTGAATTATATCAATTCGTAGACTTGCCGGTGTCCAGATTTCATTAGCAACACATTAACAACGCTTTACATCTATTACCATCCTGACATGTTCTATAAATAACCAGCATGGAAACAGCGTATTACCATTAAATGCACTAGCGTTACAGTAAAGGGATACATCATTAAAACTGAACATGGGTCAAGAACAATAGGCATAACTGACTTTCAAAGATAAAGGTTAGAAGTAGTCATTGTGTGAATGTGGACAGGTCTTTTTGGCAGTAGGGTGTCCCCTTCAGAAACATACATCCCATGAACTTAAAAGAATATGTCAAAATAAAATAAAAAATAAAATAAAATAAAAAAGTCACATGGGTTTGAAAAGGCATTACAGTGAATAACTGGTGAGAGAATTTGCATTTTTGGCTGAACTATCCTTTAAGTTCAAGGAGTACACAGCGAGGAGCCATTTGTTTCCAGGGTAAACATGTTCCCCCCTCCTCACCTCCGTCCCACAGTCCCTAAACCTGACAGAGCAGTAGCCGAGGGCTACATGAGACACAGGATGCAGTACAAGGACAAATCCCCACCCACGAGGACAGGAAGAGGAAAGATGTGATTAACTCTTTATCATTGCGACTTTACAGCGGTATGAACATCGCTACAATGCGATTTGCCCCCCGATCTGACGCCCCACTCTCCTGTTCTCTAAATATTAGTCTAATCTGAGATATGTGCTGTAGCTTGAGGCGGAGGGAGGGTGGAGGGAGATAAGCCAAGAGGCTAAGCTAACAGAAATTAATAACTGTGATGGAGATCTGCCTGTTTAGCATAATTTCACCCTGACCCCCCAATGATACTCTTTATCTTGATTATTTTGAACAATGTGAAACAACATAATTTTGTTTACTACTTAACCTTTAGCAGTCAGGTGCTACACCAAACCTGACACTCCTGCATCGACGTGTGAACGCTCAGAGCTCGCTGTGTTAATGTACACCTCTCATCTTTTCTCTCTCTCTATCGCACATGCGATAAGCAGTGAAGTACAGAGACAAACTTGTTTAAAAAAATCACCTTGATTACTATATAAATATTTCAGTCTCGTCATTGTTACACAGCACAAATACTTGATGAAAAACAAGCTGAAAATGTACTATTTGTGAAGCAATATTTTGCAATATCGGCTTTTATGAAGATAGTTTGGGGTTAAGATATCTTTAATGTCTTTGAAAAGTCTCTTAAGTTCACAGAAATTTATTTGATCGGACAAATATCAGAAAAACAGCAATATTGCGAAAAAGTACAATTTAAAATAACTGTATTCAATTGTAATATATTTCAAAATTGTAATTTATTGCTGAATTTTCAGCAGTCTTCAGTCACATAATCAGAAATCAATATGCTGATTTGATGCTCAAGAAACATTTCTTATTATTATTAATGTTGAAAGCAGTTGCGAAATATTTTTGTGGAAACCATGATACATTTTTAGCAGCATTCTTTGATATACAAAGTTCAAAAGTACAGCTTTTATTTGAAATGTCTATATATGTTTAAAATATTGTAATTTCTATAATTACATAACATTCTAAATGTCTTTACTGTCAATTTTAATCAATTTAATGCTTTCCTGCGGAATAAAAGAATTAATTTCTTTAAAAAATAAAAAAAGCATACTGACAACAAACATTTGAACATTAGTGTACATAAAGAAATGCTTTATGTACAGTCAGTTACGCTGCTGCTTCTCTTACACACTGCTTGTGTGTGCCATGTGGAACAGGTCTTCTTCTGGATTTTTTCTTTAAGCTTTGAAATTGAATTTATTCAATAAGGCCAGCTTATCTATCAGATGATTTTGACCTAAAGAAGCTATGAAGTGGGCATTCACGTTTAGTTTCAGACATCACTTCAAGGACTCTTTACAAAAAGATAAAATATCATGCTCTCACAAACATAACCTCTCAAGCGTCTCAAGGTGTCAACACAGTCAAGCGATATACTTAGGGATATATACATCCCTAAAAATTAATGATTGTATGCACACCAGCAGAAGCACACAAAGTTGTAAACCGTTTTATCAAAAGCATCTGCACCTTGCGAAAGAGATGGGCGAGCAGAGGCGGGGATGTTAACTGCTATGGTAACCAACCCCTGGGGACAGAGAATTCTCATCGGATCACCTCCCAACATCTGGCTCTTAAACGTTCACACACACACACACACACACACACACACACACACAAAAGAAAATGAAATGCACAAAAGAAAAAAAAAAAAAAACAAGAGTGCTAATGATACACATGGATATCTGCCTTACAGACACAGTAAATATCTGCACACTGGCAAGCTGAAAGACACACAGAGCTGAAATGAACTAACATTAAAAATATTACATAGTGCATGAACACAACAGGTTAAATTGCAAGTATGGACGGAAACATGGTTGTGATCCACAGGTCAAATAGAGGCCATTATCTAAACGTTAATGACTGTCGTGAACAGGAAAACATTACATTTGCAGATTTACAAAATAATGACCCACTTTCCATTTATGCTGGAGCCATCATTACATTAAAAGTGCAAGGCTTTATGAAAGAGCAGTATTTAGAATGTCTCTGTGCAGCATATTATTATTATTATTATTATTATTATTATTTCAAGTCAAAAACAAATTTATTAATATTATTTATAGTACAAAAAATAATCCGTTTGGAAAAATTTCGCAAAGGTATGCCATTTACCTGGGTGAAATTAATATGAAAAATGTATAAATAATGATAATACATTTATTTTATTGTTGGGAATCAAAATTCAAACCTTGATAAGGGCAGAGAAAAAAAGAGCACCAGTTTCTTAATAGTGTTCCATATCCAGTCCCGAAGCTTAGACATGAAACCTTATCATCAACAGCTACAAAATACTATATAAAATGTCTTTATGTATTTAACACACTATAACTGAGAGGGCTTCAGCAAAATGGACGTAATTAACTGAGTTTTCTACTTAAAGATACTTGTCACTGATTAAGAGACCTGTTTTAGTCATTTATATCACTGTAAGTGTTGAGTGACTCTCCCTTCCCCCTCAAAACACTGGTGAAATATGAGCATTTTGGCGGCCATGTTGAGACAGACAATCAAAACAGTAAGACACACTAATGTGGAACACCTCTCGCAGTACAAGTGCTAAAATGTGTTTTTTCACAATAAGGAATGTCTGATGACAGTGCTCGCAGATTTAATATTCCAGGCGAAGGAAAGAAACTTATTGAGACTGAAAGTAAAAAGTTCTTTTTTGAAAGTTGAAAATAGCATAGTGCAGCATGACCCCTGGTATTGTCTACTGTCCACTAAAAACAACTCATAGTCTTGACTGAGCCAAGAGTGACGGTGCAGACAGAGGTATTCAGGTGGAAATGACCTAAAATGTCAATTAGCAAATTATCATTGGCTTTAAAGAGAATGGGATCTTTTCTTTCTTTTTTTTTTTCTAAACTGTCTGACAACCCTATCCCCTGAGACTATTACAGAGTGATTTTTGAGGTATTGTATTCATGAGGGGTTTCCAGTAATTGGATTAAATTGGTTCCAGAATGTAGCAATTTATATTGTAATATCCCATTACTTCTAATACTGTTCTTAATTAATTAGGTCTCTTTTTTTCTTGATGTATAAGTTAGCTACTACAGGAAGCTGGGTTAAGTTTTTCCCCTTCCCCCTCTTTCTCCTCTCCATCCTCCTCATCATCATCGCTCTGCATTCAGAATGACAGACGTAATTTTGTTGAGATTCTAGGAAATGTGTTTGCATTTGCAGGTCTACAACAAAAAGACAAACATACAGACCACTTGTTTCTCAACATATATCCAAGATACACTGGTACAGAAACCTGAAACAAACAACACCTGAAACTCAACAACCAAAAATATCAAAAATGCAATGTGTATGTGCACTGAAACAAGTTTGATCCATGATTTATTATCACTGTCTCTTTGCTTCATGTTCTGGGTCTCATTTTAATATATGAAAGCCATTCTGCTTTGCCTAAAGGTTGCCTAAATGAATACAATGTTCAGACAATTTCCATATGCAAATATGCTTTAATTAAGTCAATTAAATAATTTCTATTTTTTCCTTTGCAGGGCCTCCAGGCTGAATGTGTGGCTACATAACACACTAGCATTCTTTGGAAGATGAATAACAAGTGATGGGCTGTGAGATGAAAGTGGCAGACAAGCACACAAAAATGTTACACTGTGTGGTTTGACTGTCATTGTCAAAGTCTATATGTATTGCTATTTATTGCACCAGTCAGAGCAATAAAATAGGTTTGGATTACAGTACATCATTTCTTTTGAAAAAATCTCTTTTTCATCATCAGTTGTCCTTTAACCCCAAGACAAATCTTTACCAACCTTTAACTGTTTTTTTTGTTTGTTTGTTTTTTTTAAAATATACTTTAAAATGTAATTTATTCCTGTGGTGGTAAAGCTGAATTTTCAGCATCATTTCTCCAGTCTTCCGTGTCACATGATCCTTCAGAAATCATTCTAATATGTTGAATTGGTGCTCAAGAAATTTTCTAATTATTACCATTTATTTTATTTTATTGCATTTCTTATTACAGATTACCATTCAAAACTATGGGGTAGGTAAGATTTAAAAATAAGAAGAAAAAAGGAAAAGAAATGAATATTATTTATTTATCAAGGACACATTGCAGTGTGGCAGTAAGACACTTATAATGTTACAAAACATTTCAATTGTTTTGCTGTTTCTATTCAACAAAGTATCCTAAAAAAGGCTGTTTTAACAAAATACAAAGCTACAAAAACAGTTTTCAACATTGATAATAATCAGAACCATCATAAATTACTGAGCACAAATAACAATTGATGATAACTCAGCAACAAATCAGCATATTAGAATGATTTCTGAAGGATCATGTGATTACAGGAATAAATTCCATTTAATTACATGGAATGTGACATTTGTGATATTGCGATATGCAATGATTTGAAATATATCATTGTTTCTGTTTATATTTATACATGATATTAGCTTACTGGATGATTTGCATTATCTTAGAACTGTACATTTCTACCATATGGACATAATCTTGACAGTCACCTCTGATAACAAATGACTTATAATTGTAATGAAGAAACATGCATTTACCATAAAGTCGCAGAATATGTCAAAATATAACCACACCTAATTGTATTATTTGAAATCTAAAATATTTTATATAATATATATTTATATATATATATATATATATATATAAACAATTAAATAAATAGAAGAAAGTACATGAGGAAAAAATGCAAAATGGCTTTGTTTCCAGACACTATGTTCATGAATAATTGCACAAGTTGGGTCGCATGAGAACTACCTAACAAGCTGTCACTTCAAAGAAACACTCAATATTACATAAAGCCATGCTACTGCGTGCTTATTCTATTAGCATGAATGCTAAAATGACACCTGAACAAAGAAGCGTGTGGCAGCGCCCGTATGCAAGCTGCCACGAGAGAACGACCCTACGTATCATCTGTATTCTTCCCATCAGCCAAACAAATACACAGTCACAATGGAAAATAAAAGAGTAACTTTTAAAATCTCATCAGGGACTCAGGCAAGATGGACTGAATTTACATCACTCCAGTGGCCCTTTAATTTGGTTTCTGCTATATAACCCTGCCTTAAATTACACAGAGAATAATGAAAAATCGTTAGGCGCTTTGATTGTATTAGTCAAATACACAGACTCTGCATTTCAGGAAACTAAATCTTGTTTTGCCGAGTGTAATTATTAAAAACGCAATCTTGCCAGTGACTATTACTGGTGGGAATCAGCAGGGACCCGGGGATACGATATTATATTTATATTTTTAATTTTATATTGTAATTCTACCAAAAATATCAATGTGAAACCTTAAACTAAAACCAAAAATATTGTGGTTTTAAGGCTACAGTATTGACATATCAAAATAATTTTAATCTATTTTCCCCTCACTGTAGGTGGTTTTCAAATGCATGGTGGTGTAGTGTGGGGGGTGGGGGGTGCATGTAGGGGTGAGTTTCCTCGTGTGCGAGACAGCTGAGCCCTTGGGCTTCGGCAACCACAAGGTGGCATCTTCCTTCCTGAAGGAGACTTCTGTTTCATGTCTGATCTGAGGAGGATGCACATATACAGCATCCTAAAAGCAGGTGGGAGTATGTGTGTGTGTGTGTGTGTGTGTGTATGTCATGGGCACAGTGCGTTCACGTCTAACCTGCGTATATTTAATGAGCAATACCATCATCTACCTCAGCTCCTCTCTCTCTCTCTAGTTAAACGGACTACAACCACTGTCAGGCAGCAGCTCTCATTCCTCCATGGAGAAAGATGAGGGCACTTAAATGGGAACATATACGTGTATAAGTAAAATAGGGAGAGGTAACCAGAACAATGACATAGAATGGGATCTTGCATTTCACACAAACTTATATATATATAAATATTAAAGAGCATGAAAAAAATGTAAAAAAGTAATGAAAAAAACTGTGAATATTATTGAAGTATAAGGTTGATACTTCATGACTTTTCCTAACATCATGAGAAATGATGAAACAAAATTTTAAACATGATAAATGCTTTAAATGTTCTCCATAAGAAATGTTGCATTACTTATGTTTGGGGTCTCAGAGACCCAAGAAATAAAACATTAAAAATGAAATTAATTTTGCACATGCTAAAATTCTCTGTCTGGTACATACATACTGCGTTAGTGATACACTCCTGACACTTTTGTTTTTAAATTATATTTTTCTACAATGTGTTTTTGCTGGTGCCAAATTGACCGTAAACAAAAACAACTGTTTTCACTGTTAAGATTATTATAAGAATTTAAAGGGGGAAAAAAATAAATTTTTTTACTACCAAAACTTATTGTATTTTTTTTCAAATACATTTATATAATTTATTAAAACAGTAAAGTTAACAGAACAAGAGGGATTCTTGATAATATGAATCACCAAACATAGAAAACAAATACATAAATAAAAATCTGCACAAAAAGGGACATGATAAAATACACAATATAAGATGTGGTTGCTTGTCTAAGGCCCACTCGTATGAATAATTACTGCCCAGTTGTTTTGCATCTCCAGATCAGACAGATATTGTTTTGTTTCCCTCTTTTTCGGCAACTACTCTTTCAGCACTGACACCTACAGGGAACAAGACTACCAGTGAGAGAGAAAGCATGTGAGAAAGAGAGAGAATGCAGTGGAGGCTACTGACTACTCCTGAAGTCCATTATCTTCACCTCCGGCTCACACTCTCTCCTCACCTGTTCATTTCTTCCCGTCATTTGCCATATGGAGGAGCAGTGCACACTGAGTAAACAGTTCCATTTCCATCGACGGCAGGTCATTACAGGACGTGTTCATTTTCCTTTTCACAGGCTGGCTTTAGCAGCTGCACCTTCACTGATTCTATAGGTGCAATTAAACATCTGTTTGGTGTAATTGATTAATATGATCAGAGCACAAAACACTGTGATGTGGCAGTGGGGAAACGGATTCACATTTTTCTCACTTATTCGTTTGTGTCAAATTCAAGTCGGACATAGAATGTCATGTTTTTTTTTTAATTAATCCTCATGGCTATTAATTCATATTAAAATATGAATAAATCAATACTAATAATCAATAATTGTATTATAGTAAAACTTTTGTCATTATTGATTATTATTGATTTATTATATTAATATATGAATAATAGTACCACTAATAATAAGAATAATAATATTAATAATAACTTATTCATTATTATTATTATCAGAAATGCAACTCTTTGTTCATGTATATACTCGTGCAAAAACTACTTGAAAATGTCCATCTCAACTGAAAGATTCCTTATTACAATAATATTTTTATTAACCCTTTTACTTCTAGTTTGCATTCTATAATCTAGGATTTGCTTCCTCATATTTGTAATATTTGAAAAAGTAATGTCACGTTCACATTTCTAAACCAGAGTGACGCTAAAGGCTTAAATCTGCTGTCTCACCTTGGTCAAATGGCCAACAACAAAATTATTTCCTGTCACACTCCAGAGTTTGAGTCTTGATATTTTGTTACCAAAATATGAAATGATCCAGTGTAAAATACAGCCTGATGGGGACACATCTGCATGACCAAAACAGAAAAAAAAAACGTCTAAGCTGACTTAAGAAGACAATTTAGCTCAAGAACAGTTTTTGTTTTCGCTCGTGTTTGAGAAAACAGCATGTTCTTGATTATCAGCTTCAGTGTGGAGTCGTTCATGTAAATAGGCCCACATCTTGGAAAGCTAATATGCAAAGAAGCCCTGTCCTGTGCGTCAGGATCTGTGGAACAAGGAGATTAATGGAATCCTAAAAGTGTAAATTATAGCCTTTACCCACTGCAGCGTGGAAAGGAGGCCCGACAGCCCCCAGGGAGTCTCCCCACAAAGCAATTCCACCAGCTCCACACATGCAGATCTCCTATACACAGAGGTGAAGGGCAATTTCCCCTAGTCACACTTCCACAGATAGACTGGCTGGACACATCTACATATCCACGTGATGGTGGCTGCACATGTTGTACACAGGTAATAATGTGCTGCGGCGGGGGTGGAGGGTCAGTAGGGACAGCGGATTCCACTGTAGGACTCTACACCTCAGACTAGATGAAGAAAACTGATGAATAAATGGTACTGAAAAACCTGTCAATGGTCACATCTTTAATTTCCAATTTAGACTGTTTCTGTAGGTTCTGATGTTTGCCCCCTAAAATTTTAAGTCAACATAAAAAAAAATAATAATAATTGTAAATGAAAACGAATACTATTTACTTTATAATTTATTAACTTACTGGTCTAATGATCAATGTTTTTTTTTTTTTTTTCAGAAGAACAAATCTAATTAGGTAAATAATCTTATATCTTAGAAATGCACAATATATCAGTACCATATCAATTATGGACAGTTATTGCATTGAACAATATTGAATATTTAATGTACATAAATTACCCTATTCTTACATTTAGATTACCTTTGCGACACTTAAAATGAATATTAATATTTAAAGCTACAGTCCGTAAGTTTTGCCTCTCTGTCGCCATCTCTGTTCGAAACCTAGTTATTTGCAGAATTGCTTATCTTTATGTGGGTTGTGCATCGGCACGGCTCCTCAGCGCGAATGAATCTAATTGTTTTCAGGAGAATGTGTGGTTGTCACCGCACTGGTGGATACTGTGCAGGTACTTCGGAATCACAGATTGTAGTCTTGGAAGTATGACCAAAATAAGAATTTTCACACGAGAATGTAATCTGAACACTTTACAAATCTGCCATTACTGTTCTAACCAACTGAAAAGAAAAGCATTACAATAAATCACGCTACCAATGCCGATTAAATCTAAAGATCGCTTAGCTCATATCACATAAAACCATTCAAATTATTATTATTTTTATTTGTTCTCAAATTATTAATGTTAACGTAATGTTAATTTGTTTATTAATGTTAATGTACCAGTACCACCCAAATTAGAAAGCATTATTTCAAGCTTACCGTTGTGAATCAGGCTATGTTAAGGAGATAGTTTTGAGCTGGTTATGTACTTATTAAATAATTGATTTTGGATAATTTCTCACCAAAAAAAAAGTTACGGACATCAGCTTTAAAAACACTTGGGTACACTCTAAAAAATGCTAGGTTGTTTCAAGGTTGTTTCCAAATTTGGGTCAAAATGGACAAACTCAACCACTGGGTAATTTTTTTTTTTTATTATTATTATTTTTTTTAACCCCAAAATTGGGTTTGTCCATATTTGACCCAAATTTGGGTTGAAACAACCCAGCATTTTTGTGAAACGTCAGTCAGTTATTTGGACATCGTTTTATCAAACTCGAAATTCAGGTCTGGTACAGTATGTACCATCTACTTTTCACCATCCAATCAATTCCTGATGGATAAAATCATATCTGCTCTATATTCCTTGACAAACCGATTCAATGACAAATACATATTTTTACAGTCACTCGTGGCCACCTGGTGGTGTAACAATGTAATGATACAATCGTTATTAGAGGAGTCATGTTACTCTCAAAAACCTTAGACATCAGTGTTTATATCTTAAGTATAAACTTTTATCTCAGAACTTCTGAATATTTGTAACACAGATATTATGAGAATATAGATTAGAATTTTCTGCTGTGAATTTGTCAGTGTATAATAGACAGAGGCAAATTATTGTCAATTCATGTTTGATTCATGTGATCTTTATTAATGGTGCCGCTCTAAGAGCATGTTGTGACATGGTGGCGACATGAGCCAATGACATAGATGGTTTGACAAAAAACAAGCAAACAAATTCACATAAGACCAGAGGAGGAAAAAACAACAACAACAAAAAAAGAGAAAGAACCAGCAGCTAACCTCTAAGAAATTGCAGCTGACAGGAGGGCACCTCAGGACAGAAAGCCATAATTATAAACACCTTGTATTGTATGTATTATAATGGAGTGATGCGTGTCTGACGGATGAAAACATTTCAGATTTTTTCTCTCTTTCTTTCTTCCTTCCTTCTTTTCTCAGATCTGGCAACACTGCTGTCCTCCACAACAACCCCCCCCCCCCCCCCACTCCCTTTTTACTATTCATTGAGATACAATCGCCGGTTGGCACTTCTCCAGTGTTAGATGCATTTGAATAATACATGACCTGCCCTTTCGCTGACATCACGGTGCCAGAGCTCCAACAAGGTATGAATCTTATTCTATATATACTTCCAATGTTCAGCTGTTCACAATCTATACTGTCAACAATTTATCACAGGATGCAGAGTGGCGCTGCCAAGTTATCAGAGTGCTCGGCGGCCGTGTATGATCTAGTCGGAGCATCTGGCTCTTCACTGCTCGTGACATTAGCCCAGACAAGAGAATCAGTGGACTATTGAATGCAATTACAGTAAGCAAGACAGACAATAAAGATTGATAGGGCTTTTTCATTTTATCACACAAGGAAACATAACGGCGGTGAGGCTTCGCCTTCAACTGCCTGCATCTAATAATGATTGAGGGTGTGCCATGGTGTGGACAAGACGAGAGGTGAGGGAGAGAGAAAGAGCATATACACAATTGGGCTCTGCCCTTTTATCTATGCACATGCATCATGGACAAACGTGGATCCGCACTCCTTCACACACACACACACACACACACACACACACATAGCATGCACATATCCATTTATGTTCACATGCAAAATGCAAACAGACGCTATACTCATGCAGAGACACTCACAGAAATGTGTGTGTGTGTGTGTGAGCAGATACCTTCTGTTTGGACTTTCAGAGCGAGTTTGTGCGAGAGCCTTGGTGAATAATTGCATTCGGAGGATTTTAAAGGAGAAAAAAGGCCTCAACGTGCCCGTGCTCTGTTAATGATGAATATTTACACGACATCGATCACATTTTTGCAAGCAATCTCAATGATTAAGAGGGGAGAGAGTCACCATGCATATTTAAACAATGCGAGAGATAATAAATGAGCCCTTTCAATACAATCAACAACCTCAGGCAAAACAGAGGAAAAAACATCACAAGAGAAAATATCTCGGCTGTTGACCACGCTGAAAGGCCAAAAAGACCCCCGTCTAAGAGCCTAGATACATATTCATACCGCAGCCTTGTTGCATTTAAACAAAGTGCGTTTGGAACGGAGAGTGTTTACCGAAAAGCGAAACTGACAGGTCACATTAAAATGACCTGACAAGATTCTGAAAGGTGACTATCGGGGCAAAACGCATTATGAATTGCAGTTTTCGACCGGACTTACATGCAAACATGACAAATGTTTAATTCCTTGAAAGAGAGTGGGGGGAAAAAAGCCATTTTCTGGGAGACACTGTGGAGATGACATGTCAACGCAAGACTGTTCTATTATTTGCTTGAGTAATCATAACAATACAACATGCTTTCCCCTAAGAGTTAATTGCAATGTGGAGGAACAGGCCAAAGCAAGCAATTCTATATTTGCACGAGCGTGTTGCTGTGCTGCTTTTCTCTTGAGATAAGAGAAAATTTCGCATTTTAACATGATATGTAATACATATTGATATATTATGACCTATTCTAGTAAAATATTGCTTCATAGTGGGCATGGCATGGATATTGTATAAATTTTGGCTGTTAATCAATGTAAAATTGTAATCAAATTAATGAGGAAATTTAAAACCCCCAAAATTAAGTATTGATATGCTGAATAGATTTCAAAATACATCATTCTGCACGATAAACTGTTACATCATGGGGATCAAAAAAGTACCCACAAGGTTAAAAATTACTTCTATTACAATCTTTGTGGGGACATTTGAGCCCCACATATGTGTGTGTATATATATATATATATATATATATACACACACACACAGGAAATATTTACAAATATATATTTTTTTACTTGTAATTTTAAATCATTAATCTCATGGTAAATTAACAGCCCTAATCTTTTTTTTACATATATATGTATGATGGACTAACAAAATCTGTTTCTGGTTAACAACTATACCCAGCAACAACAACAAAAAAGGAAATAAGTAAACAACTAAACAAGCACTTTGAGCACTCTGTTGTGAAACTTTGCGTCCTGCATCAAAGAGGAGGTTTGGAGGGTGTGTGTATTGTACGTGTGTGCGTCAAGGCCTGACAGCTGAGGATATTTGCATGCACACACAGTTTCACATGCAGTCGCACAGGCAAGCTGCTGGGCTCTTATCACCTCAGATAAGGCCTGACTGGCCTTTTACCTAGGGGAGCCAGGTCTAATCTGAAAAAGCCTGTCACTAACAAAGAGAGATCCCTTCCTCAAGGATAGTAAGGCTAAAGTGAAACCCAACTTTGCTCCTCTGCCTCTTAACTTCCTTTTATCGGTCCCTTCATTTGGGCCCAGACTTATTACTCCCATAATGCAACACATTCACCCTGGCTCAACCACTCCATTACCAATGGATATTGTCCCTCTTGCCCTTACTGTCTGATAAGTGCAAATGAATGGCCAAATAAATATTGACAAACAGTTTTTTTTCATTCCCCGCTGGATTGACTTTGTCTGCACCCTAGCAGTTATTACAATAAGCTCTCTGCCTCTTACGGTTGCATCTGCTTTCATCAATGATAAAAGGTTGAGTTTAATCCAAGGATAATATGTCCGTCACGTTTATTCACCAGCAAAAAAAAAAAAAAAAAATGAGTACAAACAGTCAGTGATTGTTAAATCTATTAAAACCATGGCCATTTATCAAGGTACCCATGGTGAGATTAAACTGGAATGTAGAAGTATGGTCGCTGTTAATGAGGGTTTTGGCGTAGAAAAAAGGACACACAAACCGTGCACACAACGCAACAGAAAAGCGTTGTTAGGAAAATTGCTTGTGTGATAAAAGAGAGCCCAGATTCTCTAAAGGTAAGCAGTTCTGTTAACACACAAACTCTGACTTCCAGTAGTGGAGCTTTGTTAAGATTCATATCGCAAATGTCAAAAAGAATTAAAAAGATAACTGTCATTCAGAATGGGCTTCGGCACTCTGACATATTGCTTATAGACGGGGAAGATAAGGCAGACCCCAGCCTCCTGTTTCTTAGTCAGAGCCCACTGCGTTTCCTGCACATCCAAAGAGCTAATTCCCCGCTCATATGAATATGCCATTTTCATACTGCCAAGATGATGAATCCCTGAACTGTACGTCACTGTTAGCAGGCCCTACCAAAAATGCCATATTAATGTCAAATGAGATATAACGATTTAGATTTGTCAGATTGCCCAGTGTCAGTCCACATCCATCCTGTGAGCTGGTGGAGATTTCCCATCAGACACTGAGAGGAGGAACAGATAACACACCTCTCTGTGTTGGGCTGCTCTCAATGGAGGCAAAGGGGCAAAAGTAGTTATTCCAACTGCCCTGTTCACGCTAGTTAATCAGTAACAGACTACAAATATGATATATAATAAGAAATATATAAAACTAACTTTATGATTATGTTAGGGAGACTTGGGGTAATTGCAAGAGTTTCCTTCAAAACTCACATACATGTACTGTAAATCTACTCATTTGTTTGTATAAGAAGGAAGCAAGGACAGAAAGAAAGGACGGACGGACGGACGGACGGACAGACGGACAGACGGACAGACGGACAGACGGAAGGAAGGACTGTTCCACTCGTTCCATAAAAGGTTTAATTTAGGGTTTTATATAGAACTCTACAGTTACTGAATCAATTTTAAAGAACTTTAAAGGTTATATAAGTAGAAATGCCTTAAATTATTGCATAATATTTTCATGTTTAACAGGTTATTTCAATTTTATTCTAGTGAAAAATTTTATCAAACTTAATTAATGAAAACTAAATCTATATAATGATCCCATGTTGGAAACCCCAAAAAGGTTCTTTAAATGAAGTGACAGAACACTTAAAATTCTATATAGAATTCTATATTTTCTTCTAAGAGTGACACTAGACTTACTCGATGGTTGATCTTCGGTTGATGTGAAAGGCCCTGCACAAAATTAACTCCAATTCATCACAATGCTACAATCAAGCCCATAACACCCCCAACTGTAACAAACGATGGAATTATTTACCAAGGGTGCAAATAATTCTGACCATGGCTTTAGATGTGTTGCGCACCTGTGTTTACTGTGCTGTATTACATTTTAATAAAATAGCACACAGAGGTCAAGAGGAGAGGGTTCACTGCCCAGCCCAGAGCATAAGACAGACAAAAAACAAGCTTCCAGATTTAAATGTCATTAATGAAGCAGAGAGGAACCGTTTAGCATACCATACTGTCCCACTCTAACAACATCATCAGCTTAACAAGTTCAAACTACAATGCATCAGCTTTAAGATACAATCTCCGATAGCAATTAAGCAGGAAACGTGCAATTTGCTCGAGAAAAAAAAATAGTCAATACCTATTATTGGATCTGCATACTGAAGCAGTATGTTTCTCCCAGACTATCTGCAACAGCAATCACAGGCCTCTGAATTGAGTCCACTATAGCAGTCATTCTCAACCTTGGGTACCCCAACATCTATATAAGAAGTTTCTAATTAAGGGGTACAAGGAAAGAAAAATAATAAATGAAATAAGTATTTCTACAGTTTATACATATAATAAATCTAAATATATATATATATATATATATATATATTAAATCACTGTCCTTTCAGCCATGCCCTTGGTTAAAATAATAATAAAAAAATTCAAAAAGAAATAAAAAAATCTCTATGGTGGGTAAGGTAGCATATCCTCAGTGTGTGAGTGTGTGTCTGACTTTCCATGATGTCGTCCAGTAGGTTGTCAACAATTATTTTAACAGAATCACCATGGTGATTGATTCACTGGGTCATTGCCTGGGTCTCCTCTTCAACCACAGAGCAATACACAAACGTATACATTTACCACCTGTGGCATTGGAGGGGAGTCCGTGGTACCACCACGGACACGTTCCATTGTTCATTCTACTTTGCAGGCTTTCTGATGGTTCCTCTCAGATGACTCTTTTGAATAGGGCCATTGCTGATTTAAAAGGGAAAGGCTGCACGCATTCACTGTGGCTGAAAACCTATATAACCCACATTCAACTACACACTTAACGTATTCATATATGACACTCAGATTCATTCTCTAACCTCTGTTGCCTTGAGAATTATTAACTGTATATGTAGACACAAGGGCAACACACACAAAGCTGAGAGATAAGTGGAAAAATCTTTTTTTTTTCCCCTGTCATGTTATTAAAACTGTCCAATTTTAAACTTTAACTGCCACAAAAATGCTACAAAACACCCTATTTTGACTGCATGAAAGTTCAAGAAAAAGGTCACCCGAAAAAGAAAATTGTCATTACTCATCCTCATGTTGTTCCAAACTCATATAAATGTTCAGATAAAAAAAAAACCTTATTATAAATATGGTGACAAACTGTGAAATTTGCATTTTATGTGATTTTGCTGTAACACTGTTACATTTATTGTTTTGGTTTTTTTTTTTTCCAAGTAAAAACTATGAATTGACATATCATGTATGGCAAAAAAAGTCTCTACATGATACAGTATATTATATTTTATATAAATAATTTGGTAAAAATAGTTTTTTGTTATCAGTAACGTACATTAGGGTGTATTGTGTTGCATGTTCTGTTCAGTTCATGGCGTTTTGTCTTTGTGTGTGTGATCCTGTGCATCGTCTATATAAGAGGACTGGATAAGAGGACAATGAATTCTGATTAATTACGTGGCTTTCTATTGTACCACCTGTGTTATTATGGATATCAAGTACATTTTAAGGTAAAAAGCAGATTTGCTAAGAAAATTAATGACTTAATAAAATATATGGATATAATTTTGGGCAAAAACAGCTGACATTATTTACCACAAATTTAATAAGATATTTGGTAACACTTTACAATAGGGTTTCATTTGTTAACATTATTAACTAAATGAGTCAACGTCAACTAACAATAATCAATACTTCTGCAGTATTTATTAAATCTTAGCTACTGTTGATCTCAAATTTCACTAACACATTAAGTCACATATGTTGCATATATTAACATTAGTTAGAGCATTGTAAACAAACATGAACATGATTTTTTTTTAATAAAGCTGCAAAAATATATTGCTCGTTGTTAGTTCAAGCTATTTAACACAATGATAACAAATGAGACATTATTACAATTTTTTACCAGATATTTTTATGCTGAAGCTTTGTGTGCTGAACAGAGCAAATAAGTCATTATTTGCTAAGTTATAATTACACTGTAGCTCTCATTTGCATTCAAACTTGATGGATTGCAATTGTTGTTAGTGAAAATGTGTCAAATCATATGAAAATGATTCCAAAACTGAGGTTAAATGACTTAACTTGGTCTGATAATAACACAACGCTATAGTTTGACATCAGGAAAATATTGAACAAATCATACAAACTTTTGACATTTTAAAGGTTGACAGATAAATTCCCCATTTGTTTTTTTTTTCTGCTATTGAGTTCTAAGGGGGAAAATGTCATGTGAGATTAAAAAAAGACATTGAGGGTAAATAACTGATGACAGAAATGTAATTTTGGGGTGAACTATCCCTTTTATTTCTAAGACTCTGTGGTCTATACTGAAAATAAACAGCACAGTCAACCCAATGAATGTCATTCCCTTAAGTGGTGATGACTAACCAGGCTTAGAGCTATTCTAATATAAACATTGCTATTAATGTCTTAATTAAAGATGTAAATTCCAACCCCGCTTCAAAAAAATCAGGCCAGACATCAGAATTAAACATGTGGCAGAGTACCGAACGGGACGCCATGTTGGAGGAGATTCCTAATAAAAGAGAATTAGAAAGGAGCTGACCCAAATATCATCTCACCAACAGAGGAATCGTGTTACTCTAAGTAGGCCATAAAGGTACTTAAAGATTATGCAAAATTCTCTTTTAATGGATGACATGGAGAAATGAAAGACAAGCAAATCTCCAGGCAAGGGAAAGGTATCCACCCCTTTCGTCTCAACGTGTGTGCGTGTGTGCGTGAGTGTGTGGTGACAGCCACGGGGAATGAAAGGAGTTGTGCTGTGGTACATAAAGGCAGATGTGGATAGAAAGAGCTGGGCTGGGGCATTTTGTTAAGAAAATATTAAAGGTTTTCTAAAAGCTGATATCCACGTGATTTCATATAGATATGCATCAATACAAGCTATACGGTACATACAAAAACAAATATGGTGCAATATCATTAAATGTTTGACCTTTGCGTTACGTAGGTAAACACAAGAAACCATGTCCATAGTGTCCTTCTCCCCACCTCACTCATCCAGACCTCTCTCACACGCACTACACACATACACATCTCATCATACAACAGAACCAGCAGTGGGGCAGTGGTAAGGCCCTTGTGGAACCCATGCACCGTGAACCCTGAATTTTACGACTTCATTATTTTCCTTCCCCGCAACGCTCGCTTTCATTTGAGCAAGTCTCCACGTTGGTATAATGAGAGTGCTATAAAAACGTTGCTTTAAAAGGGTTTGCATACTCTCCCGTTCTCAGCTCAACCCTTCAGCAAGCATATGGCAGGTAATCAGGTCGGCAATCACAGTGCCCATAATATGTGCTGCATGATTTCAGCATTGTGCTATTATCCATCTGTTTCTGCACGGAGAGACATGAACCTTCCTGTGAGAGGTCAGTGCTTTCATGGCACTCCTGGATCCTCAAAGCTTTCTTGCCTTCTTCCTGGTAAGCAGCACTCCTGATTTCATATGGACTCTGTATTTATTTCCTTTTTCCATCATCTGGATAATTCCCTGAAAGGCTTACTCAGTGTCTTCTGTCTGTCTGTCTGTCTGTCCTGTCTGCCTATCCATCTGTCCAACCGTACGTTCATCCATCCGTCCTTCCATCCGTCCATGCATCCATCATCCCCCTGTCAATGTATCTACAGTATCTAGAGTAGTGGGCATAAGCAATGCCCAGCCAAGGATAATTGACATATTCACCCTTTATTCAAATACTATAAAAATATTAATATTATTAAAAAGCATACTGCATAGTGCAATGGTTTATTTGTGATAACGCAAGGAAACATTCCAAGTTGTGCATCATTTTTGGCCATTTTTGGCAAGGCTGTCATACAAAAAAGCTATAAATATACGCAAAAACAAGAGAGAACCAGAAAAAAATAAATATTATAACAAATGTTGTAGTCCGTGTATGCCTTTTTTTGTAGCTGAAGTTTCCCTTTATTGCCAAAACATTTTGTCAGATAAATACCTTAACCAAGTTTAGTGTTTTGTTCTGCCCTCATATCATAAAATAAATAAAGACGTGAATAAATAAAAAAATAATAACAACCCATCCATCCATTCATCCATCTCTATCTACCCATTTAACTACCATTCTATCCCTCTATCTACCCATCCATCCATCTATATCTACCTACTATCTATCTATCCATCTGTCTACCGACCTAACTACTTATCCACCTACCTATCCATCTACCATACAGCTCCAACCAAAATCCATCCAGCTATCATCACTTCTCTTCAAATGAAGTCAATCAAGAACATCAGGTACAAATTTTGTCCTGATTCCATTTTGCATTCACTGTACAACCCACACTCAACATGTTCTCCATGCTTTACTACACTAAATGCATGTTGTGATGTTACTTATTCTATGTAAAACCCTTGAAAATATGAAACTGCCGAGACATATGGAATAATTTGTTATTTTTCAAGTGTACATATACCATAAACCAACCACTTCATACCCACTTGCTTCTGACAAAGAATGGATATATCTTATTTAAGATTGGCTTGTTCTAAGTTCAGCTTAAGATCAGTGCTTCAGTCTTTGAATTGGTCTACAAGTGTTTGCATGCTGTAATCTGAAAATTGCACATTGACACTGTTGAGTAAAGGAATACCACACAAGGACCAATGTGTGATAAAGCAGACAAGTGCACGCTTGAGGTCAGATCGATAGATGAGCCCTATATGTCATCATGCATACACACACTCAATCTCACGCATACATTTCTATGATTCATTTTGAAAGAATAATGAATGTATATTAATTTACATTATACAGGAGGAACATATCAAAAACATCTTTGCCAAGACCAAAGACCAAAACTGGTCAAGATAATCAATAAAAATAACTGTCCTGAAGAAATTTTTAAAGTAGATGTTTGGTATCTGGTGTATAAGCGATACAGGTGCTGGGTTCTGAAAAGTCAAACAAGCATATTATATTACCAATGATTTGTGTACCGGCTTTGAAAATTCAGTCAGAAGAGCCTGGAGTCCATGGAATTCACTAGACAGCTCTGCTAAAGAACAGTGGCAAGAAAAGCTACTATCTTTTGTTTGAATGACTTTATTGAGTTGTAAAATCTGAGTGGAGGTGAGAGGTCAAAATGGAGAGGTACTGAAAGAACTGGTAAAATCACTTTTCCTGGAATAAAAAATACAGCCTGCATATCAAGGAAAGAAATATGAATTGAGCACAAAAGACACTCCAAATCAGAATAAAATAAAATAGGCTTTAGACCAAGACAAGACGATAAAACCTTCAATAAGAAGAACAGTGCTGATGACAACTTAACCCTGGATCTGGCAGCTGGAATGGAAACAATTGCCTCCGCTAGCTTTGAACTTGTCCCTATACACATTTTTGTGGTACAGTCCTTCATTCCATATCAACAGCACACCGTACCTCCACATCTGCTCTCTGAGTCAGTGTGTGAAAAAACTAAATACATTTCACAATTTATAATAAACCACTTCAGTGACTACGCCAAGCAACATATAAAATAACTGGTGACAGCTAAAAAGTCGGTTAGATACTGTCCTGTGTATTATTCCCATATTCAAGAGTAAGTCCATCTTACACTAACTCACACAAAACCCACCTGATTTATGGTGGTGTGGTGGGAACGTGTGGTGCAGTAAACATGGACAACAAAATAGCTAACATCTAAACAGTTGAGGACTATGAGAAGGGCATTTAAGCTTATAGTGAAGGAAACAAGATGTTAAAGTGCAAGATAGGAAGCATTAAACTTCTCTGGACAAATTGGACAGCAGAAAGGCTAAATAAATTGACACCGGTGCTACCTGACTTGAGAACACAGAGAAAACAGGCTTTTGCCAAATAGAAAACTTCAACGTCCATAATGCACTGGACATGTTGCTGCCCAAGGCCATTCCCACCAGTCTGCTATGGATGCGCTTAACCAGAGTCAAAAACCACCTTGCTTAGCAAATTTTTATTCATAATAGTATTGAACTGTAATATTCTGTGTAAGAATTAAAAGAGTAAATGTTTAGCAGGAAGGGGAAAACAAAGAAGCTGCCATTCTGTCAGTTCTGCTCGAAGCAAAATGCTATCACGTACAGGTAAGAAAGTGGTTGCCATAATGATCCATTATACCCTCATGCTGCTTAAAGAGTAGATATGATACAGTATGATACGGTTTTCAGTGATAAACCCACTGTAACAATACAAAGTGGGCTGAAAATCTGCAAAGTTACACCTTAAATGTATCAAATGTGACCGTAGAGACATTTAAGTTACAAAACAGTTCTTATATCTTAGACTTTTGGACATTTTTCATATGTTTAAATTAAAAATGTAAAAACATGACAGCTAATTTCACCACCTCCCTACAAACACCAGCACCTCCTTTCTGCATCCATGTGTTTGAGGAAGGAAACTCACAAATCTTTATTTAGAGATGTGCGATTATCCCTTTCCCTCTCTCAGAGTGCATTAGAATGCACTGAGAGCAGTCGTCCCTTCCTCTCCTCTCCTCAATCTCTCTCCATGCTGAAGGCCTTGTTTGTACAGCTCTCAGCCCAAATCCATTATTACTTCCTAAACTGACAAATCATTTCAACAAATACAATCTCCCTCTCCTTGTGCCGGTTGATAAGATAAATGCTGAAGTCGAGAGAGAACTGAAACAGAGGTAGAGGTTCATATTTCAATTTGTAAAGCACCTCGCTCTGAATCTTAATTTAGAAGCAATAAGACAAACAATGTAAGAAAAATAAATAAACAAATAAAATAATAACAAAACCCGCTGAGGATTAAAGTCCCAGTCAGAGACAAAACTCTTAACGATAAGCATGCTGGGCCAACTTTACATCAATGATAATAATTATTATAATTTATTTATTTATTTATTACTACTACTACTACTACTACTAATAATAATAATAATAAAAAATAATAACCATAACCCACTGATGATAATAAAGACTATAAAGAGATGATTTTCACTGAATCCCGCTGAACTCAACACAGACCTCTGCTCTTGTTCCTCCCTATGAGCCTGTGTTTGTTTTAATTGTGACCAATAAAAAAGGTCATAATTAATACCCCAGCACAGACACTGATAAACAATTCCAAATTGCCACCATAATCAAATGATGCAAACATCTATGAGTTACAAAAGTTCACAGCCACAACTGACAATTTCTTAATTGTATTCAGTCATTCATGGAAATTTTATTAACATGGAGCTGATGTATCCTGCCCTTCCTCTGTCACAACACCAGGGATCTAATTTCATTATTTTCCACAAGATTTGCTTGACTACTGCCATGATTTTAATGCCGGTGCAGTCCAGATGTTTATGCTATTTAAATTAGGAGGCAAGGCCTGTTGGGTAAACATAATTAAAGAAAGTTGAGTTTTTTTCTCTTGCCCTCTCTTTGTCTCTTCGCCTCCCCTCACTCTGTCTTCGCAAGTTTACTTCATTAGGCAACTTTCATTTAACTCCTGATGCCACATGGCCCTCCCATAAAGCACAGTCCTCTGCAGATCTATGAACGGCTCATAGTGCCGTGAAGGAGACTTACGCACATCAGCGCACAGGAAACGCAGGCACGACAGCAGGCTGGCGAGAGAGGTCAAGGTCTCTAGTTCCACAGGGGGAGGAATATTAGGTGCTAGTGTTTACATGTTTGCTGTTCTTCTGCCATAAAAACAAACTATGTAAAATACTGGCAAAAGCTAACAGTATATCCAAACAGATATGCCTGTAAATACACCTTACCTCTGTAACAGAGTAGCACTTGAGCAGTTTAGTTTTTCAATGGCTAATGCCAATATTTACATTTATATAGAAAACACCTTGATTGAAGGCAACTTTCACATTTAGGCAACTTAAACGGTGTTTGTTCGTTTCACATAATATATAATAAAAAACCTATATACATTATATGCTATATATTGTCAAAATGGTTCAAATATGATAAAAATAACAATGAAAGTCTTGTAGCAACATACATTGTAGGATTGCACGATACTGGAGAAAACAACTGACACTGCGATATTCTGTTTTTCTGTTATATTACTATATAAAATAACCACAGGAATTTTACCAGATGACTTGAATAGCTGTATTTGGAAAGAATGAAACATTTGTTGGGGTTTGCATCCGCGTAGAAAAAAAAAAAGTAATAATAATAATAATTTTAAAAATCCTTTTAGGGCAATTAAGGAAAATAATTCTAATTGTAAATAAAACTATGTAAACATAATATATACACATACATTGACAGTGTAGTTTACACACTAAAAAAGCAGCAAAAAATAAAGAAAATATATGTTAACAAACATAAAACAGAAAAAAATATTTTCTTTTTTGGGTGAACTGTTCCTTTAAGCACAGTGATGACGCGGATTAGAGACAGAAACCATTACATAAGCATCATAGCAGGGCAGATAGTAGCAGATATATGATATTTGTTAATTCATACAAAAGTCGGCAGCATTATTTCTCATCGTTAATACACACGCACACTGTATAGATCGTGTTCGGCATTCTGCTGCTGAAGCAGCTCCGGCATTCTAATTTCGATGACTTGTGAACCCTCACCGTGCATTAGTTTAAAAGTATCATTGAGGTCTAAGCCAGTGATGAGAGCATTATTTCTCCTGTTTAGTGAATACTAATCAGCCGTCCTAAAGCGTATGTGTCTGTGTGTGCGCACAGAGGAGTGAAAGAAATTATATCACTTAAGTCAGAGTGCTAATAGGTCCAGCCACACTCCAAATTTAATTTCATAAGCCACTGTTCTTGATTTTTCCCCCCCTTTTCAGATTAGTGACTAACAATCTATTACAGGCAACATCACAGACAGTGTAATACAAGAGGTCATTACAAGATTACGTAAACTCCAGACTTGCATTACCATTTCACATCCATTTACATGATGATTATTACAGCAGAAATTAGAGTGTGATTAGAGGGCCCAGTAGCCTTTGCTCTCCGCAGACACATCTGGGCACACAGCAGAGGGGGACTGACCATTTGTGCCAAGGATTTATAGAAGCGTATCGACATTTGTTTTGTCAGCGTGATCACAGCAGAGCCTCGGTCATAAAACCAGCCATTCCCGCTCGCGTTCCCCCACTGTGGGCCAAACTGTTCATTTAGCATATTTGATATAAACACCTATTCTTTCTCAGAGTCACGGCGCACGTGCAGCGAGAAGAAAACTCCTCCGAAAACATTCCGCCGGCGCCATACGTCCGTTTATAAGTATGCAGCACGCGGAACGTTCGCCATACTTTAGTGCACATGAGCTGAGTAGCTGTCAAAATTACAACAGGCATCTCAAGTAATTATGCAGATTTATGCAAAACATTAACAAGAAGAATTAAAAGCACAAATGAGGTGGCTACACTTGAATTGTTAAGATTATGAATAATTACCATGAATCTTTTTTGCTCTTAATATAACTTGTTTTTGATAAACAAAGCCTTAATTATCAGAATACTTCTGAGAATATCGGTGACCTTCATTAATCTTACAAAACAAGTCTCTGGTGAACGGCAGCTGAGGAGGCCCGCTCTCACACTGAGTACACAAATAACAAGAGCGGCGTATGCTAACTAGCCACTTCAGAGAGCCGAGCGTGCGGCCAGGTATATCTTACAGCTCAGCCACGGATGCACAATCATGCCAGGCGACTCTGCCTTTCCATCTGGGACTCCCTCATTCCAGCTACTCATTAATTACAGCCACATTTCTCACCCCATCCTCCCTTCTCTTCTCAATATGAGAGATCTGTTTTCGTCCCTAAACTCCGCTGTGAGAGTAATTGTTTCGAAGCTTCCGATTCGGACGTCAATGGCTGACTACTGGCTGCTCACCCCGGACCCTCCCTGGATTCATTTGTGTGAAAGGAGCCGATCTTCACCTCCGCCGCTATGGCGTGTCACGACGACCCTGTCAATCAACCCATACCTGGCAGGTTTCTCGTCCACCCACTCAGTCTCTCAGAACAGACTGAAGGTCCATTCATCCAACCCCTACCACACCACTCTTCCCTTCCACTCTCCAGCTCCTCCACCCCTCCATCTGTGCTCCACATACTCTCCTTGTAGCTCACAGACCATGAGGATGGGGCTCACTGGCACAGAAATCTGCTCTGTAACCCTCCCGCCAAAGACCAATCAACAAAGCTCTGACAAATAATGCATGTCCATCAAACAGCTGATTCATGGACATTATTATATTTGCCTCTTTATGAGAAAGATATAGTGCAGCAGATTGTTGATCAGGTAATTTTAGTAGTTTATCTTCATTTTTTCTGAATATTCTATGTAAACATTTATTTGCACTACACGGATGCTCCGATCAATCGACTGCAGATCGGTATCGGCCGATAATCACTCAATCTTTAGTCACTATATTTGACCGCAATTTGAAAACGTGAAAACCAAAAAAAGTTGCTGTCGACATGAATGTAAACAGTATGTAGAGACGACGTGTTTCGACACCACTTGGACAATGTTTTACAGCTAGAGCATGCTTGGATTGGATTGATCGCTCAAATTGACAGGTCTTGATTTACCATGAGCCACAGAATAGGAGCGCACAGCTGGAAGATCATCACTCATCAACCAGGATCTTATTACTTGTTACTTATTTTATTTCATTATAAATATGTTTATGCTTTGTGTTGTGTACACATTTGTTTGGAAATTTGGACTTGTTCTTCAAAAGTTTTCTATTTTTTTTTTCTTGTTATAAGCTATTCATTTTAAGTATGCCACTTGAAATCATGGGAAATCATTAAAAATTCCTTCAGAGTGTAAGGGGTTAACAGTTTACAGACAACAGAGAGCTTACATTTATATTTATATATCACTTATATAAAGATAAATGATCAGGATCGGTATCGGCTGATCATCATGATCTGACCATCCCTAGCATACACTGTATTTAACAATATTTTTATATAATATTCTTCAAAAAATATATAATTTAAAATATATGGACTACTGTTTGGGACTACTATTCCCAGTTTTTCTTTCTTTCTTTTTTTATGAAGGGATGCATTAAATTGATCAAAGGTGACAGTAAAGACATTTATTAAGGATTATAAATAGATTTCTATTTCAAAAAAGGCTGTTCTTTTAAACGTTCTATTCAAAAATCCTGGAAAAAAATATTTTTTGACAGCATTCATAATGTCAACTGTCAAAAACAGACCATCTTCAAAATTGATAGGAAATGTTTCTTGAACACCAAATCAGCAAATTAGAATCATTTCTGAAGGATCATGTGACAGTGAAAAAAAGAGTAATGGAGTAACATGTTTGGGGTTTTTTTGTTATTTATTTTTACTGTATTTCTACAAATGCGATTTAGTGAACATAATTACATAAGTACCATTTCAAAAAATATTAAACATTTTACCAACCCCAAAATTTTGAACAGTTATGCACATACACAAACTGTACATGTAAATTATTTAATATTCATTATTAATTTAATTATTTATTTTCTAAATTTTCAATTACTATGTGAGATCCCTGAGCAACAGTATATCACGTGTATATTATATGGACAATATAAAGACTATAATTTATCTAAAAAGCATGATATTAAGCCATGCTAAATATTTCTAGCTATTTATTTGTGTACTGTATTTAAATATTTTAAGCTGTAGATGAAGTTAAAATTACTTTAACTTAAAATGAGAAGGGGAATCTGCATTTTGCAGGCTGGACTCAGACCTGATAACCCGGCACAGCGACTTTCAGTACCTGGAGAACATGCATTAACCACTACACCACAGCTCTGAAGAATGATGGACATTAATATCAGTGAGAGGAAGACTTCTGTACTTTGTTAATTCCAAAAAAGGCAGTAGTCCATACTTTCCATCATAAATGTGTGATGACAAATTTCACTCATTCTTTTTGTTATGATAGCATGGCCACTGCACCCAACATGCACTCTAGAGAGGGGAAAAGGAAATGAGGAGCTATTTAGCGCGCCGCCACAGATACTGCACTCCCTCTCCATCACCCCTCTAACAATACGGATTCTGAACAAGATTGACATCATGTTCTCTTCTGTGTCATTCGCATATGCTGTTTACATCCAGCGCTTCCAGATTCTACGTCAGAACGCCGAATCATTATTGGCCGTCTCCTGCGTCAGCATCACAAGCATGGGTCGCGCTGCTCATCTGCCAATACTGAGCCGGCGTTCTGATGTAGAACCTGGAACTGCTGGACGTAAACAGTGTAAGAGAATGACACAGAAGAGAACAAATTGTTGAATAAAGTCATTATTTTTGTTTCATTTTTGCGCACTCTCACATTCTCACCGCTTCATAAAATTAAGGTTGAACCACTGCAGTCACATGAACTATTTCAACAATGTCTTAAGTACCTCTCTGGACCTTGAAAGTGGTGGTTAAATTCCTGTCTTTTGAGGCGTCCAAGACCTCTCGGATTTCCGAAGATGAACAAAGGTCTTACGGGTGTGGAACGACTTGAGGGTGAGTAATTTATGACAGATTTTTCATTTTTTGGGTGAACTAACCATTTAATTCATTGTTAAGCTGTGTCAGTGCAGAGAGTCCCATGGAATAGTGTTTCAACAGCACTGTTGCGATCCTGGCTCATGTTCCTTTCCAGATGCTGCCCCCCCCCCCCCCCCTCCTCCTCTCTATCTACCTGTATACACACACATACTGTATATATGCACTACTGTTCAAAGTATGGAGTCAAACTTAATGGAAAATGGAAGTTGCCATGTTTAAAATTTACTTTAATAATCACAGCAAACATGAGAATAGAAATTGGTTAGACTTCTATTGGTTGTTCATACAAAGTTTTTGATCCGCACCTGTAAGCTGTTGTATGAATGGGGCAATTTGAGGGTTGTTGTATGGTTGTCAATCCTAAACACTTCAAGTATGAATGAAAATATGTGTTCTGTCACAATGTCAGTTCCAATAGTAAGAGTCAAGTCTGTAAATCACCAATACTCAGATGTGGCAAAACCATTGAATACCTCCTCCCTGAGCACAAATACCAGCGGGACTAAAATGACCATTTATCACAATTTAATAACAGATAATTGGGTTTGCGTATTGATCTATAAAAACACTATAATTCACAAAGCAGGGAAGCCGTAAGAGCTCTGGTTTACGGCTCATCTTCCTGACATCAATGCAGGCATACTGAATGAGTTTACATGAAAAGATGGTCGCTGTTAACCTGTTAGGCAGTGCCAGATTTACAGAGTCTATTTCTACATTTTCCCTTTTTAAATCGATAGGGGAGTCAGGCCTCTTCCACAGCAAGAGCTGCTCATTTTCTCCACATCAATACAGCCCCACAGTTCACTCTGTTTCATCCCCCTCCTTAGTATTAGGGTGGTTTTAATAGGACTAGCCTTTAGTTTGGAGCCGTATTCCCATCAGGCGCAGCGCTTTAAAGTTATTTTAGACTGAAAGGTTGCAGTATGGAGGTGAGAATTGTGGGAGGGGCCGCCCCGCAGACCAAAGAACCGCTCGACCGGGCTCTGCCACACGCCCCCCGGGTCACATCGTGGCACTTGCACATGGAAAAAACTTGGCATCAGCTTTCTGTGTGCAATCCAAGGTGCACACAGGAAACATACCAAGGGAGATGATTCGCTTTTTGCCATTTTTTCTGTCTTCCTTTGTTCTCCACTCACTTGAAGTCTGCATCTATCGACTTAAACAGATTTAAACGTTTTCAAAATCCTGGTGTGCCCCGGTTGTGCGGCGGCCTATCGCGGTTTGATGCGAATGTGTTTTTGCATGGGTAATAAAGCAGTGCTCAGACTGAGCCCATCATTATTCTGTTAATGAAGTTGGGTTAGTTCTTTAATTTGGTGTCTGTGTGTTAGCAGGCCTGCTGTTTCTTGCTCCAGAGCGGCGTAGGAAGGAAACAAACTCCAGCATGGCCACCATTCTAGCTCCAGCAGTCGCCCCTCAAACTCCCCCTTCCATCCTGAGCACCCCACCGCTTCAGTGCCTGACCCCCAGGCAAACAGATGTCCCATCAGCCCAGGCAGACAGGACTGCCTGTCCCTCCCTCACAAGGGCTCTTTAATTATTCCCCCTCTCGCACTCCTCTCTAATAAAACATTAGTTTGCTAATCGAATCTGGTGCAGCTGAATCCAGCACAGCCCTCTCAATGCACGCGGCCAGCGACAGAGAAAAGACGCACATAGACTTTCTTTGGTTGTCCGGGCAGCCATGGCGCATCAATCAACATACGAGTTAAAGGCAAGAATGAACGAACACGTCAAATTTCTGATATGAGTGGAGATTAGAGACTTCAGTCACTAAGTGTAAACCATCTGGCTCTCCTCAATGGACCTTTTAATGGGCTTTCTCCTATCATTCACAACACAAATGTGCTCTGAAACTCTTTTTTTTTCACTCGCTTTGATTTTGAATCAATATTTAGACATTATGAATGATAATGCTGCCCTCAAATGTTATTCTGGAGCCGTGTGAACTTAAAATAAAGTGTATTTATTACCAAGGCATTTGTCAGTAATACAATCAAAATGGGGGATAATGTGAATAACTGCGCTGCAGGTTGATTTAAGGTGTGCCCCTTAATTTTCTGCTTGTGTTCCTAAAATATTCAGTAAGGGACGACAGAGCTTCTAGTAAAAAAGTTATTTTGGAGCCCTGAACACGAATGAGCCTTGTTTGGTTTGCAGACATTTTTGACATTGGAAGTGCTATTTTCCCAGTTTGTATTGCATGGAATAACATATGCGTTATATAATGAAAAAGTGAGCACCAATTGTCATAACAATTGTTATCCTGTTGCTCAAACAGAGCATGGTGCTAGCAACACCAAGGTCATGGTCAAATAAAATTCCACTGAAGCATTCAAAATGGACTTTTTAAATGTTTCAGGGTGATTTGAAAAAAAAAAAAATTCAATAGCTGACTTCTACAATGCTCACCCACCTTAAATACAGCATCCATGCTGTTTCTCCCAAAAAGGAATAACGGAGGTGATTTCATATTTGTATTTAAATAAATAAACATAACAAATAAAGTATAGTATAAAGTTTAGGGGGAGTGTTAGTTGCTTTACAAACACTGAATATAAGAGAATTATTTCATGAAAAAAATATTTTTCTCTCAGACTCTTCAGATCTTCTTTGGAATTTCACTTCTATCTAACATATTAATGTCTTAGATTTAAATTTACGTCCATCACTTGAATATACGGTGCTTCCTGCATTACGTGTTTGTTACTGTTTTCTCTCGTGTCGGGTGCCGCTGAAGCGGTGGGGAAGACAAGCAATGGAAGGCCCAGAAAACTGACCCGCTAAATGTATTCTGCTCTCAATAACTGCTCTCAGCTGAAATTCATGTAAAACGCCAGGAACTCCCGATGCTTTTAAAAGCCACATCTGATAGTAGATAATGACACAGATTTCAGGGCCATTATGGAAGGCTATCAAATATTCCATTTCTTTTTGCATTTAGATTTGTAAAACGTCCACATAGTCCACACCTCATTCACTGACACAGTATCTGCCGAGTGTGGCGGACGATAAGACGGTCCACGACCAACAGAGCTTGGAGGGAAAGAAAAAGCAAGATATAAGAAAATGCTTATCAAAAATGAAATGCTGGAAATGTATAACTCACCACGACAGAGATTTCTTTAATGCTTTAGAATATCAAATGCTTTATATTCAAGCCGAGGTAACAAGGTAAAGGTCAGCCTGTAAAATAACCAAAAGAAGCATGTGCAAGTGACATGCGTGAAAGGAAATGTGGATTATTACCATGCTTAACTATTCATTTATATATTTTGTCCTGACAATTTTCTTTAGGACTGTACATGTTTGTTCCTTACGTTGTGCCATGCAAATGAATGCAAGGGAAAATGACTGCACCTGAAACCTATTAGTTTCACGTTGATAAAACCTAAAGATAAATGTGAAAAAAATCATCCGACTGAAAAACAACGACTGGGAAGGGAGAGAAAGAGGAGAAAATGAGAGGTTCAACAGGCACCCATCAAAAACTTCTCAGTAATGGGCAGGCATTCACCCATTGGACCAACATCTTTCAATTTATTAGCATGACAAAGGACACAATCATTTTGGATATGCCTGAATGCAATTTTCATTAACTTTGCAATGATTTATTAACAAAAGTGTCAGGAATGTAATAAAAGCAGCAGGACCCCACAAAATGCCAAAATAAAAAAATAGAAAAAATTAAACAGAATAAAATAAATAATCTAAATTGAAGAAAACCAAGTAAATCAGGAGAGAGAAAAGAGAGAAAGAGAGAGAGAGAGACATTACATTTTGCAATGTTTTGTAGCCTCGGGTCAGCAGGGTCTTGATTCGATCACAGACATCATAGAATGTAAACTGTGCAATTAATGCAGCGAGTAAAGAATATTCACATATGTCATTTGCATGGAATTAAACAACAATTAGTTACAGTCCTCTAATCTGATTGGACAAGCAGCATTCCAAGAGTGCTGATATTTAGTATAACTACACTAAGCCTTTTAACTATTTGTTATGGCTGATTATAATTCTGCTATTTTGTATAAATAAATTAAAGATAAAACAATAAAAACTAAAATCAGTTGTTTTAATTTCTAAGAGAATTTAGGCATTCTAACATGATAATTTACAACATAAAAAAAAAAAAATCACAACAGTGTAATTCAATTATTATCTAGAATAATATTAGATTTTCAAATGAGCATTAGATGACAGAAAATGTTATCTAAATATAAAAATAGGGGAGATGAGCATGTTCAATTAAATATCAAAATATATAGAGAGCGATACAAATCTCTCTCTCTCTCTCTCTCTCTCTCTCTCTCTCTATTTATATATATATATATATATATATATATATATATATATATATATATATATATTCAATCAATGAAATCCTAAATAAATGATTAATAATAAATATTTCAAATATATAAAAAACAGCACTAAACAGACAGAGCACTAAACATCCTGGCCTGCCATGATTTTCATTCTCACTCACACTGTCACAAATGCAAACACACACGTGTACATACACAAACATGACATCACATGTACACATATGCTCTATGAGAAGAAACAGGACACCATATTGGTGGTGGTGACAGTTACTTGCACATGTGAGATGGTTTGTCTCTTGGTGGGGGGGCTCTTGTGGCAGCTGAGATATTTTTCTTACTTTCCTTTTCATTTTTTTTTTCAATACTACACTCCCTCGCAGTAGCATTGGCACAATAATAACTCTAAAAATATGCAGAGACAAAATAGAAAAATCATCATCTCTGCATTACCTCCCCCTTCAGTTACTGTAGATTATCATCTCTAAATGTGATTTTCATCATTTACTACTTATTAAACCTCGAGACCAAATATTTACAAAACTGCCGGAGCTAAAATTGCTGGAAGAACTCAGAATAAAGCTCTCATTTCACAGAGGAACAAGAAAGAAATGAAATGAAGACTAAACATGAAGGTAGTTATTGAGAGACTGCAGCAACGAGGGAAACGTCAGATGAACGGAAAATACGTTATACAACAAAGAGAGAGTTTGTTGCTGCTTATCAGAAGTGTTACGCGGACTACAGGGGCTGACACACACACACACACACTAACACAACTGTAAGTTAAGGTCCCTTAGTAGAACACTCTCCACACCCCAGAGCCTCTCCATATCATTAAGATTTTATCAATTTATAATCCGCCTGAAAGAATAAATAATAAACTGTAGAGTAAGCAATCTTCAAAAGGCATACAGTCCCTCCCAGGTGAACAGCCGCAAGACACACAAGTCACTGCTGAAAGTTTAAACTGAAAAAAAGAAAAAGAAAAGAAAAATAAGCGACCCGAAAGTGATCAGGATACAGAAACAGTTACATGCTCTGCTTTTAAAGCAGGATATCGCATGGCCAACTTTCTGCGTCCGAGATCTTTGCTCTTCAAAAGTTTCTCTCTCTATTTCTCCCTTAGAACAGTAATCATCAACACAAACATATGGCCTCCAAAGTTATGCAAATAATCAGTGCAAAAATGATAGCACCATCAATCCGATTATCCGAACATAAAACTAATTTGTGCTCCAGAAATACATATTTACCTGCTTTCCCCAAAGGAAAAATGCCTGGTAGATTGAACATAGCTTGGAGTAGGGCAAGAACAAAAAAAATGCAATGGAGGGGGGGAATACCTTGTATTTCTTATATATAGTCAACTTTTAGCAAAGCTTATTCTGGCAAAGGTGGCTGATGGATGGGGTTCCTTTTTTAAGCCCTTTCAGGGAAAGAAAATAAGCTCAACGTTGCAATTTACCAAGCCATATAAATCAGCCCGTGACCACAAATAATTCTGCGAGGGGAGAATTTATATGTTTAATTACACAGTGCAGGTGCCAGGCTTGTCTTCCTCATTACTCTAAGATACATAAAACACTCAATAACACGTATAGCAGCAAGACAATGGGAAGACAAAGTAATTAGCTGGCTGTTATTTAATAAGTTACTTCGATGAGCTGCTTCATCTTGCTCGAATTTAGCATACTGTATTTCGTAAGCCGAGCACTCTGGATTGCCTTAATATGCGTAGCTGGGTTGTTCTTTCATTCCATTGGTGCTTATTACCTCTCTTTTTTTGTGCTATGTGGGTACTGCATACTGGAGCCCAACAGGGGAAGCCCATGGAGAGAAGGATAAATCCGTTTTCTAAGATGGACAGGTATGTTCCGCACACCTGAGCAGTGTGCACGGGCACCGGCAAGCAACGGGCAGCGATTTCTGTTCTACCCCTGGGCCTGGAATCATATCAAAGACGAGCAGCATGCCAGTGTGGGTGGCAAGGGATTCAAACCTCAAGGTCAGGGGAGTTCAGCAGAACAGAGAAAGGCCTCTCAGGAGAGATAGGGCGAGAGAGGAGGAGTTGGAGAGAAAAAGAGACGATGTAAAAGCCACATGTGCGCAGGGCCTCCTCTCTCTTCTTCTTTAGCTTGCCGCAGTCCAGCTGCCCTCACCACAATCCCAGCCTGGGGATGTTTAACTACCCAATGCAGTCAGGGGCCAAGTCTTGCTTGATCGCTCGCTCTCTTTTCTTTCGCCGTATCTCTATTTCTCCATTCCAAAACCCACAAAGTCCTGAGTAAACACAGTCCAGCCTACCTCACTGGCCATTTTCTTCTCATTGGGCCTGGGGCTGTTTAGAGACCAGCCAAACCAGGTCCGATTCCCCCTCCCTGCAGGCCTCACACGAGGCCTGACCTCACCCGCTTGCGGCTCCCACACAACGGGCTGCGGGTAAACTAATATAGGCCTCTCTCTCTCTCACACTCACCCACATGGCCGTGTTGGACTTGGCCGGCGCTGGTCTGGCATGAGTTGACAGGCGGGCAGCAGAGGGCCGTGGGAACAGCTTGGCAAGGTTTGATGTCCGCGGGGCCGTTTGGATACGCTGAACGTTTTTAACAGGATGTCATGGACTACCTGGCCTGCTCAATCTGTTTCGGCACGTCTCGGCAGACTCGGACTGGGCACCAGGCCGGACACAAACCATTTACTAAAATGCCACATTTACTCTAACCGCAGTAATTACTTGACAGCGACAACACGGGTGACCATATTTGACAGACGCTCTCAAAGAGGCGTACAAAAACAGATTCTGGTTTGGTCATAACACAAAATTCCACTTGTTTAAACTAGTTTATCCAGGTGCTGTTGCTGCTGCCTTTCTTGTACATGATGTGATTCTTTGGATGTGGAGGTTGGAAACGTACCATGAGTCAATACATTTCCCCTTATGGCTGTGTAATAAATAGAAAGGGAAAGCACAGTCATTATCATCTGCTGATATAGTTGAAGTGGGTATGCATGATTAATATCAGCTATAGACTTTCAGATGGCAGATATCGAGGCCGTAAGGAAGACACAAGCTTATTGATTACTTTGTAGGCTTCTCATGTAAATACAATTCCATCCTATCGAATGCGCATAAGAAAACTACCAGAGTGTAGTGAAAAATACTAAATCAGAGAATTGCCATAGCAGTTAGGGCATCATTCCTCGTCTTTGCTAGAAAAAAACAAAACAATGACCATTAGAGTGTGAGTGCACTAGCGTAAAACCACTAGACAGCGTGACATCATACCATACATCAGCACTCATCCAAGTAATTAGTTTCAATGTGGCAAAGCAAGACCAAATCAGATTGTTTTCTTTTGGAATAAGAAAAGAGAGAAGCTCCAGTAAAGGTTAACAGGTACTGTACGCAGGCACAATAGAATGGGACAAGATGGAAGCCATAGGTGAGCTTTTGAGAACCAGTGGCATTTGGTATTATTGATGTCAACCCTGATACCATGTGTCTTGACAAATATACATTTTAAATTTACAATATCTGAATATACATAATTGTAAACAAGTTTTGAAAGGCAGAAGTAACAATTCCTCAGACAAAACAATTGTGTGGCTTTAGTCATATGAACTATTTTATGATACTTTTATGGTGCTTTGGCATCATTTCTGCTGTTTAAAGGGATTGTTCTCTCAAAAATTAGTTCTGCGATCATTTACTCATGATCTTCCAAAACTGTTTGACTTTTTTCTAATGCAGAATATTAAAGAGGATATTTTGAAAAATGTTGGAAACAAAACAAAATTGGAGCCCAAATTTTGGTGAGTGAATGATAATAAAAAATGTCATTTTTGAGTGAACTATCCCTGTAAAGAGCCTCAATCCCCCGTTACTTTCATTGTATACACAGGATCAGCATGAACATTCTGCCTAAAATCTTATTTTCTGTCCCATACAGGAAAGAAAGTAATACAGGTTTGGAAAGGCATAAGGGTGACTACAGTATATGACAATTTTATTTTTACATGAATTGTCCCCTTCAAGATGCAATTGAGTCATTTGAGACATGCAGAACTCAAAATCATCCAGAGGGAACACAAATAAAAAGTACATGACCATTTAAAGCATGCCTTGGTTTGTTGTATTTTGAGATGCCTTCCACTCAATTGAGGCACCTATACTACTGGTTTCTTGGCAGGAAGAGGACTATGGCAGGACTGAGCTGGACCAGGGTTAGTTTATAATGAGAGGAGGCAACACTCACAGAAGACTGTCAGATAAACTAAATCCCACCAGTGAGATCGGTCCTGAGAAATGGAAGAGGGAGGAAATGGAAGCAAGGATGAGTGTGCTGATAGAGGGGGAAGAAAGGAAAGCAGAAGATGAGGAAAGACAGGAGAGACAGATGACAGCATCAAGAGCAGCCTGCCCATTGCACTCCCTATCTGAGAGCATTGCATGATGGGAGATGGGCTGACAAGGGGTATGAGGTTACTGGGAGATGGCAGAGTAAATGCTTGGTTTCTCACTGGACACCCATTAAATAACATGGATCATTTTAAATAGGCAACTGATGAACTGAAAATGTGCGTAAAATAAAAATTAAACTATAGCATAATACAGAAGCTCACACTCCCTCTAACTCCAAGGTGTATAAATGTAGTAGTTAAAAAAATGAAGAAAAAAACAACAGAGTATTTGAAGCTGTCTGTGGGTTAATTTAAAACAAACAAAAGCATCATCAGCTCAACCAGTGGTTTAGAGGTGGACTACAGGTACGGTCGCATAAACATGGGTGAATTTGATTGGTGAAGCGAGTAGTGCTTCATGAGAGTGGACTTTGTCAGCAAAATTTTGCTGTGCCTTGTCCATTTGCCTGATGAGTGGTAGGTGGTAGGATAACCTGTCTAAAAACAGCCAGTCCTTTCACTGTTCTGTTTAGTAATACTAGTGGCACAGAAAATACATATTTCACCTTTAGAGGTTCTGAGATGGAGAGACCGTGATTAGGATGGATGCATAGAGCATGTCAGATGCTGGGAGAGGCAGAGGAACCAAAGCACAGGGGATATCCCACAATTCCCATTCCAAATTTTTTTTAATCAGGGCAAAGAACCCCCAACCCTTCTCAGTATCCCACACATCTCACCGTCTGCCTTCTGTGCAAGGTCCAGACACTCCCCTGACCCACTTTAACACATCTGGGTCATCATCCGAACTCCGACGCACACGTTAACTACTGTACACTGCACGTGTCGTTTCGCCATGCGAGCAGTGTAGGGGAACATATTTTGAAAATGCTACAGAGCAAATTACAATGAAGCCATTGCGTTATATAATATATTTCTCAATAAGTTATTGAGTGATAGTATATGAAGTTACACTGCATACAACAATACAGCAAATATATCAATACAGCAAATATCTAAATTTATACACAGTAATAGACAAAACACAAGCATAAATTTAAAAAAAAATTGCATTCACAGCTTCCATTTGATAATATGGTTTTTTAGAATAGTGTTTTAAAATAACATTGGTGCTTAAATTACACAGTCATACCTCAAATGTGAATACTGAAACCGTTGTTCTTCAAAACAAAATCAGACAAGAGTTGTAGTTCTTATATTTAATTTTATTAGAAAGCTTACTTTACTCAGAAATCAAATAATAATTCTAAAGACTTTTTAGAAATTCCTGAGGAATTAACCTTAAACATTAGCTTATACAATGAATGGAACAATCATACATTCCATATGAAAAGGAGCCATAAAAAAGGAGCTTGATTTTAGAAAATATTTTGTATATAGCTGAGTAACTGTCACATTTTGGAAAAAAAGTTTGTGGAGTTGCTACATTTGAAGTGACACCCAAACACTGTGTTAGTTTTCCAATCTGGCATACAAAATGACTGATCAGGTCAATGTAAGGCAGCAAAAAAAGTAATTTTGTTCCATTGCCCTCCATGTTGCATTTTCAAACTAAAAAAAAAAAAAAGAAAAATAATAATAAATAAATAAATTAAATAAATAATTAATTAAATAATAAAAAATAAAATAAAATAAAATAAAAAAATCTGAATGAATGGCCTCCAACACTGCATGTGTTGTAAATAATCATAGTATTTCTCTATTCTGGTAAGTTGGCTCACACTCAAACTCCACCTGTGTGAACCTAAAGATCAGAAATGGATTTTAAAAACAAAAAGACAACAAAAGACACTGTTTGTGTTGCTTTGAATCCCAAAATGAGCAAGTGATAGAGCCAGCAAATAAAAACAAACTGCTCCTGCTCAGCCCAGAAGGGCTCGTGAAGGCTTGTGAGGGCACAGGGGAAGTGATTAAAGACCTTCCTATTTCTTTCCTTCACTTCAAAATATAAGTTACTTTTGATGTCTGTGTGAGGGCGTTTGCAACAACCACACAAAAAGCAGCTTTTCTTTTTTCTTTCTCTCAGTTTGGATGGGAAGGTAGAATGCAGGTAAATGACACAGCTGTCCTTTGCCCATGGCCTCTGGTGATCTATCCGGTACAAAACTACCCATAAAGAGTGAGGGAAGTGGAAAGAGAGAGAGGGAGAGAGAGAGAATGAGCCCATTTCAGCTAGGGCTTCTGGCTATAGTGTTCAAAGAGCCGTGATATTGAAATAAAGAGTGAGCGGGAGCGGCGGGGTTTGGAGCGATCCATAGTGGGGTATTGATCAAGGTTAGCACTCTGTGAGAGCGCGCATCATCCCTACCGCGCCGCTGGCTGGAGGGCATCACACACACACACACACACACACACACACACAGTCTTGACTAGGTGTCTACTCTAAAAACAGTTCTCCACATCTAAGCTAACAAGGAAATCTCACAGGCCGGACTGAACCCTGGGGGAAGACTAAGAGGGGGTATGAAAAAAAGAGTTTACAACTATAAGAAAGGAAAAATAACAGTGGATATTGAGAGCTTGATCAAAATAGCTATTTTTATTTATTTATTATTTTTAACTATTTTTCATATTTTGGAATAATAGCAAGGTCACCAAGTGGAAGTATAGGAATTTTTGTATTTACAAACAAATCAAGCAATCGATCAATCAATAACCAGAATAAAAAGTTAAATTGGATGTCTTCAATGTAGCCACTCTTCACTCCACCAGCTTAATGCGAAACTCTAAAATGCACATATTGTTCTAATGTCCATGCTAATCCTGACAGCTCAACAGGCAGACAGGGGCTTTGCTCTTCAGCAAGTGGTTCAACAATTACAAACGTTTTCCAGTTTAAATACTGCCGCTGTCTTGACAGCCACATTCAACACAACATTCCCAGCATGGAACATTCCAACAGAGAAAGTGTATGTGGTTTTGAGGGATTAAGGACCAAACCACATGCACATGTAAAATCCCTGTAGAATTGGGGATATATAAGCTTGGCATGTGTGGTTCATCATAACTTGGATGCGTTTTTTTTTTTTTTTTTTTACAGGCAGGTTAAGAGCTTTCCAAGTTAACAATATTCAATAAGACACTTATTTTGTCAGCACTATAACCATGTTGTGTTGAATATAAAAAGACAGCTATTTAACCCATTAAAAAATAGAAAACCAAAATAAGCCTGTAATTGGCCAATCCAACAGAAAAGTAATCACCAACAGCACTGGGCTCAAAAAAAAGTGAAAGGTGAAACACAGCTTTTGTTTTTCTCACTATAGCAGGTGGTTTATTGTTCTGCATGACAGCAGTAATTCCAACAGTGATAACCATACCATTAAGAGTCTCGCTGAAGCAGACTGGTAAGAAGTGACCTCTTCAGTCCGTGTGATTTTTAAAGAAGGACGGGGAGGATTTACACATTCTTTCATTCAAGATGTGGGACCACTCAAGCTTTCATGTGTTGTGTAGAGAAATGTAACCTGCCAATTCAGTCTTGAGCCTGCTCTTCTACTCAGGGTTGGCTGGGTAAAAATCACAGTGCACACTACCCTTCTGATAGAAAAAACACCATACAATAACAGAACCTCTCATCCTAAAGAAACAAAAAAAACGGTTTCTATTGAATTCTATTGATTGCTCACTACATGAGATACCACCTAAGATGTTCTTTAAACAGTACTGAAGGAGTTCCTAAGTATGCTGGACACTTGCTGTTGCTGTTGCTGTTGCTGTGGTTGTTTAAGAAATTCAAAAGGCTTGCACAATTTACACTACTCTTCATAAGTTTGGAGTCTGCTATATTTTTTAATGATTCTAAGTCTTTTACTGTCACAAAGGCTGCAACTGTAATATTGTAAAATATTATTACAATTTCAACTTTGAAATGTTTTCTATTTTAATATTCAGTTTAAATTGTAATTTATTCCTGTGATGTCAAAAGTGAATGTTCAGCAGCCATTACTCCAGTCTTCGGTGTCACGTGATCCTTTTGAAATCATTTTTGGATGCTGATTTGGTCTTTATTTGTATGCATTTATAAAGGTTGTTTTTATAATTATATTATATTATATTATAGTAATTATTACACCCTACAGCTCTCAAATCTCTACAAACACATTAAAATCACCAGGATAATCTACACTAATTGTCTATTTTGCACTCTTGATATTTTACAGTGTCATCCCTTCACTGCTGTCTGCTTTTTTTTTGTAGATTGTACACCCCCCCCCCCCCCTCCCTAAATTGCTGCCTACTTTCATATTTTCCATTGATTTCCTATAGGGGACATTTCTGACTGCAAAACAACACAAGTGTGACTTTTTTTTTTTTAAGTCCATCTCTGTGTGTGAAGTCTGTGTGTGTGTGGTGTGTATGTGGTCACATAGCAGCTGCCACAAAAAAAAAAAAATTGGGGATCAAGAACAACACCAGAGGGTTAAGGACTTTGGTTTGACTCGGACTCGACAAGGTGGACTCAGTGTGTGCTGTATAAATGTATAGTATTTTAGCACTCACTACTTCAAGTATTGTGTCCCCACAGTACCTGTCAGACTTGCTGCAGCATTGCTTATACTGTAACATCAAGAAATAAAGAAAATATACTTACATATGACCAATATAACTCCCAGAAATTTAATGGGCTCCCTACCCTGTCACAAAGCAGCAGTAGAGATAATGGAAAACCAGATTTGGCCAGAGAGAAAGATCAGACATGGCAAAAGCCATCTGAAGGCAGTTCCCTCACAGGACCATGTTAGGGAGCAAAAGTGATTCTCCAGTCGCTCTCTTTCTCTCTCTCTCTCATCTTCTTGTCAGGGAGCAGTCTGGTCACTCTAAATGGATGGAGAAATTCCCTGCTTACTCATGCATACTGCTGGCAAATTGTCCGTCTCAGATCCCGGCCCTGCCGTGTGATTTGCGCAAGTCGCTGCTATGTAGAGTCTCTGAATCATATTGGAAAAGGGCACCACGGAAATAGACAAACTAGTCCGAGAGGTGCATTTGAAGAAAATTATATCTTTCAGGGCAAGCCGATGAGTCTGCGCAAAGGAGAAGCCACTAGGAGAAGAGTGAGACGCCTTTTAGTGGCGACCTTGGCAGGGGAGTGGGCGGCCGGCAGCATTTCGAAAGGTCTCGCTAAGGCTGTTGTGCAAGTTATTGTCATCATACTGCGAATTAGGAGGCAAAAAAAAAAAAGAGAGAAGAAAGTCGAGAGCAGCTAGGAAATATCAAACAACCTTCCCCAAGCAAACAATTCTCATGAGAGATCCTGGCTTCGCGGTGTAGCGGAGTCCCAGACCATCATCATGATGCTGAACAACGTCTTTTTTGAAGGGAGTGTGGGTTTGCGATAGGATGCCAGGTACAAAACATGAAGGAAGGGGATACTGAACACACCAGTGTGAGTTTGTGGGTTGCTGTATCTGGTACTGCTGTTATTGCATTGAATCCAACCTACAGCCTTCCATTTAGACTAGTTGAGTGACTGTGGGCCGAACAATCTTCCTTAATATTAATAATGGCTTCATGCGCCCCCTATGGACCGCATGATTACCCCCTGGCACGTTCAGGCGTGCCACGGCACTGCACAACGAGTGCAGATTATTAATGCTTTTACCAACTTTGCCTCCAAGATCATCTGTAATAACAGAGAACATCCGTTAGCGCTGAATTAGATCAATTAGACGGCACTCTTAAAAGAGGTTACAGCATTTCATAAATGGAGCTGTGAGGGAAGGCAAGAGCAGAGGAAAAAAAACGAGCCATGTTATAGTCCATGAATAACAATGAGAAGGTATTAGACAGCCTAATAGCACCAGATCATGCACAGACCTGTTGAGAGCTTCAGTCGCACTACAGGAGAGATAAACTTGGTCTTGTTACCAAAGTGATTTATGCCAAAGACAGACAAGCCTCAGGTACTTGCAATTGTAGACTCACACACAGAGATACGCTGCTGTGAGCATTAACAGACACTGCATATCAGGGGTACACATGATCCAAGGGCTCTGGTTTCTAGATTTTAGATCCAGATCTGAGGAATCATAACTTACTGTAAACTTATCAAATAATCCTGAAAAAAACAAAAAAATCATAGTATCATATTTTCAACCAAAACATGATGCAGCATATTAGAATGACTTATGAAGGATCATGTGACACTGAAGACACTGCAATGGCTCTTTTGTCTTTCAAAAACATCCTACCATGTTGCTGTTGAAGTTTAAAGTGAAGTGAAGTGAAGTGTGAATGGAAAGCAACAGTAACTATATTTATAATCGATTTATAATTCAACTTGTAGATTAAACAAATTCTAAATATGGCTCTTTCAAAGTGAGTCTGCTTTAAGGTGATCTATAAGCCAATAAAATTAAATAATAAAAAAGAGAAATACTAATTCAGAACAGTTAATCAAGAATATGCCAAGTTTCTCTTCTCTTTTCAAATGGGACACCGCAGATTTCCAGGCATTAACCTCATGCAAAGAGGTCTTTTAAAAGCAACCCACATTTAATGTGTATTTACAGAGGAATTCTGCCACAAAAAATTCCCCCCTCCCCCTCCCTAAAATCTTAGTTTCCTAAAATCTCTTGATCTTTAATCGCTGTGCCAGTGCCTGTAATACAGATTATGGCAGCTAGCTACTGACAAGTCAGTTAAATCGTAGCTGGCTGACAACTCTGGCAACAGAATTATTTGAATATAATTCTCAAAAGGGAAAATGTTTTAATAACAGGCAGCCAGCGTGAAAGTAACCACATTGGAGGGTCAAATTTGGCGGCCACTGACTCGCATTAAAATGAGCAAACAAAGCCCAGAGTGTACAGAAATCCTCATCCAAGTTGTGTGCATTTTGAAGTGTATATTAACTGTCTGCGATGATAGTGCTGGTAGGAGTTGAGGATGTTTAATGACACGTGATCTGTGGTTCAAAGCCACATGACAGGCCCACAGAAGTGCTGATGTTACAATACTGCACTTATATCTTCAAGTAATCTACATATGTTCTAATCCAATTGGCTGCAAAGAACCACATATTATCTGTGAAGTCACCAGTTACCTGCTATACCTGTCTTAAATGTCGTAATAGTGCCCAAGTACCACTCCAAGCAGTCTCACTCGACTGGGCTGAGTTGAAGTCAAAGGAAGGGAGAACAGATACACAAAGAGTGAACATGCTGCTCTCTCTGCCGCTCTACTGGCTGTTCAGACTGCTTTACGCACACTGCAGGCTGGCTAATTATCATGGGGTTCTATGCTATCCCCCCTTGCCCCCCTCCAATCGAGCTCAGCACACCCCCACATCCCCTGCGGGCATGGGACGCACTGACAGTAATCTCCCTGTGACAGCACTTGGACGTGCCGTCATTAAGCCGTCCGTGTTATTGAGATGATAGCCCTGAGAATGTGGCCATCGTGCCAAAAAGAGCGAGCGACGAGCAGCTCTTCCTCTCCGGGTAAAAGACAATGAAAAAGAAAGAAAGGGAGGACAGACAGTTTTCCTCTTTCCCAAAAGCCACACCAGTTTAATCCGTGCTTTTAACATGCTCTTGCCAAGGAATATTTTACAGTCCGCATGTTGACTTAATTAAATATAAAATCGACTTAAAAATATCTCCTCTACAAGAAAAATGCAAATCTGATTGAAGCATATGCCGACAGGGCTCAAACAACGAGCAAAAGGTTAAAGGAGTAGTTTACACATTATTTACTCACCCTCATGTTGTTACAAACAATAATGATCTCTCCCACTCGCATTTTTCTCTCCCGGTAAATGCAAACTGATATATTTTGTAGATCCTCCTGGCTGCTCTTTTCCATACAATGGAAGTGAAACTGAAATTTCAGCAATGAAAATATTTGGGTGAACCTGGCAGCTATCATAGATTGAAAGAGAGACGTTTAATTAGCACTTCTCTGATGACGCATTTCAATATCTACTTAATACATACAGCGAACAGGTAAATGTCAGTGTGTGGATGCACTTCACGTGACAAAATTATGCTACAGTGGCAATGTAAAATTTGTTATATTAAGAGCAGCTTTATTGCCAAAGAACTTCACTTAAATTAAATTTATCACCTGACAACATGACACCCCAAAAGGCATATCGAGTTCGATTACTCAAATTTCATTATTAAAACATTTTCAGCTAAATTTTGGTTCCATTGTATGAGGGATAGGGTTTGCTATCCAATTCTGCTTATCGATTCCGATTCTTATAGATTCCTAATTTCGATTTCAATAAGGTGTAAAAAAAAAAAAAAACTTTGATATCATTCACATTAATACAGGTGGTACAGAAAGGTACAAAAACTTCAATCAAAGGTAAAATAACACTGCACTTTATGAAAAATATACATTATAAATATAGTTACAAAAGTTTTTCAGTCAAGAGCAGTGAGTGAGTTGTCTTTTGTTTGATTAACGTTTTAACAGAAATGGCAGCAGGAATATTAGGCTGCTGTCACTTTAAGAGTAGCACAGATCAAATATACTGATACACACGCATTTTTTTTTGTCAACTGTTTAAGTTCACTTAAGACATAACCGACTGTATTTATGACAATATTTTGTGTGTATTTTGTCCATTGAAGTGCAAAAAGATAAAGAACACAATTCATTACAGTGCACTATATAGTATGAGAGGTGGTTTTCTGCACGCACGTTTTGGATGTGTGCACAGACCAGAAAAGAGTATGCGAGTCTTCTTGCGCTTGAATGGTTTAAAGTCATATTACAATGCACAGACAGGAATAGAAGATGAATCGAAATTTTAATTTCATAACAAGCATCCGATTCCTGACCTTAACTATCCGATTCCAGAATTGGAATCAATTTTCGATTCCTAACCCTAATGAGGGATAGACAGATTTGCGAGTTGTTATTTATTTATAATGGTCTTCCTTTATGTAGTTGCTCTCAAATCTCATTTGTGTTATTTGAATATGCACATTTTAAAAACTGGAACATCATGATCTGTTGCGAGATACTTAGGAAGCAATGACTTTTGGCATCATTGGCATCTTGACACATCTTTATGCGCCCAATATTTAATATATATGTGAATGGGAAAAATCTGCATCTTTTCTTCAGACAAAGCTGTAATGCGGCTTAAGAAATATTTTAATGTAGCGCAAGCACAGTATGGATCACTTTTATGATGCTTTTTGTCATCTTTGGAGCCTGACAGCCCCTGGTCACCATTCACTCTCATTGCATTGAAAAGAACAGCATGAACATTCAGTTAAACGTTTCCTTTAACATGAGCGTGAGTAAACATCCGCAAAATTTGAATGTTTAAGTGAACTTTCCATTTAACCTGTCAAACCATTTAATGAATTGCAAGGCTACATTATCCTAAAGAAAGAACAGAAAGATCAGATGAGAGAGAGAGAGAGAGAGAGAGAGAGAGAGAGAGAGAGAGAGGGGAAAGAAGAAAACTTTCCTATCCCCCTCCTCTCTTCTCAGAGTCTCAGAGTGCCCTGACAGGGAAACAGATGGCAATTTAAGCAGAGAATTTATGAGCGCCACAATCTTAATGTTGCATAAAGAAAAGAAAAAGACTCGCATCAAGCCCACTGACAAATGTACTCGCTAATATTAATGCACTCCTCATTCATCCAATATGCTTCCTAATTGCTTTTCTGTACACAGTAATATGGCACCTGCTGCTCAGCCCTTGCTCCGACGTTCAGGAACCAGGCAAGGCATGGGCCGCCACTGGCCCTCGCTCTGTGATGGATGCATGGCCGTGCATCACGCACCGAGCCTGTCAGGCAGCATAATTAAAATTTTAGACTTACAGCGCCGAGAGAGAGAGAGAGAGAGAGAGAGAGAGAGAGAGAGAGAGAGAGAAAGAGCAAGAGAGAGAGAAGAGTGGTAAACAATCAGACAGAAAACACGGCCACTGCTCAAAGGCATCTTCACAGTCACTTCACACAGTTTGAACACCTTTAGAATGGTGACTGACACTATGACACACACACACACACACAAACAGATTCATACAAACACGTGAGAATATACACATTAACAACCACAATAATCTATATGAAGTAGCATACAGACTAGTCAATTTGATGACCAAACAATACTCATTAAAAGATCTCAGCTCAAAAGCTATTTCAAGCATCAAAAAGAATGTCTTATTACTGTAAATAATCACCATTAGTGGTGAGCTTCACAAAACTTATCAATAACATGCATTGGTCGTACAGCATTTCACCCCTACATCAAAAGTTTTTTGAGGAAAAAAAGAATCATAAAGGTCATAAAAATAGGCCTGTGATATTTTAATGACAATATATATTTCTGTTCATTAAAATCGTATAATATATTGTACTAGCTTAAATTGTACATGATAGTATTTGTTGTGCTGCCTTTCATTAATACTGGTATAAATAAACAATATTACAGTATTAACAATAAAATAGAACTCAAATTAGCATAATGACAATCAAGGACAATCATTAAAAAAATGTACAAAAATTCAATCAATCAATTCATTTATTTTTGTATTTATTTTTTCTTGCCTGGTGCAGGTGAAATGTGGCCTAGGCACATTTTATGTGAGATTACATCAGCCCCACATATCAGACTCTGTTAGCTGCAGTGCTTGTGTCCTACAAATGTTTTTTGAATTAAGTATCTATGATCCATTCTAGGGATCAGTTTATATCAGTTAATTGTTATTCAAATAAAGAAATCCATTATTTCTCTCTCGCTCTCTCTTTTAAAAACTACACTCACTTTAAACCTCGTTCATGTGGTTCCTGCATGCTGAATGAGAGCTTGAGGGTGGAATTACACCTTGCACAGAGTCATTTGGGATAATGTAGATCCTCCCTATAGCTCTTGTCATTAACTCTATAACAGCTGCTGTTAAATGCACTAAATTGTACTATAATGAGCAAGTGAATTGCAAGCAATTACAGAGTTAAATTGAATAAATCCTCAGAGCAATAAATTGTCCTTTCTCTTTACTTCAGATTTAATTGATGCATATTCATATGGAGACCCAAACATATAATTCTCAGGGAAACAAAGCCGTCTTCCATTCAGACAGACTCAGTAACACTTTGAAGATCGAGTATTAACACCAAATAGATGTAGGTATATTAAAACAAACATATACACAGCACTGACTAATTTGTTACAGACACAATACATGCATTTATTGGATTTATTTATATAAAAAAATGATAAGTTATTAATTCATTTTTATTCATTTTTAAAATATATATTTGTACAGAAATGATTTAATCTTTTAAAAAAAAAAAAACATTTTATTTTTATGCAACCATTTTACAAATGACAAATATTTCATGCCGACCATCCGCTATTTCTATCTAAACTGCTAGTGTGAAAGCACTCTTAGAATTAAATTGGAGGGTTTTTTTTATCCTTTTCGTTTTCTATTTTTTTCTGTTTGTCGCTTATGACTGTGCAGGCCAAGCTTCTCAACACCAAATGTCTGTTGTCCAAAAATTTCAGAACAAGCAGTTTTGTTGCTTGCTTCTGATAAATAGTACAAGCTTACAACCATTCTTGCTCATTTCAAACTCTTCTTCCCAATTCGTCATTCCAATATGTTTCAAACTCTCACACACGCGTGCGCACGCTTACTGTGTTCTCTGGCTCTGGATCCGTGTCAGGGACTAACTCTGTTATGTGTGTAATGGGGAGTGTTGTGCACCTGAAGGCACTTGTCAACACAGGATCCCAGGAGCTGGCAGCAGCCGGGGGCCCCAGCGCCACACATCTGCTGTACCCACTTCTAGTGGGCGCACATATCAAACACACACAAGTGCAAGAATAACCTCTTGTTTTGCAAGAAAGGTAGCAAAAACTGCAGGTGAATTAAAAAAGGTAATAATAGACATTAAATATATTATTTATTAAAATGTTTTTTACAATTTAAAAGTAAAATGAAAGGGTCACAACATTATGTACAAAAATAAAAACAAATAACTATCACTTTATCTATAGAATAGCACGGTTTTTGCATCTTGCGATTTGCATCTCAGAAGGCTTTTTGTTTTTGTTTTTCCTCCAAGTGTGTAACAAGGACGTGCTTGGCCGCAGCTCTTTCCTCAGCGTATGTAAAACTATTCGCGTTCAGACCGCCGCACATGTAGCATTTAACACAGCATGGGCACGAGTTTGCACATCTCAACACCTTACATTACCGCGCTCATCTGCAGCTGCAAGTTCCTGCCCACTTGTGCTCGTGCACATCGCAGATAACTCTCTCTCCTTCAATGTCACCACAATTACACAACACAGACGCAGGCCCAGGTCCAGTTTTTGCAGGCGTGAAGTAATAATTGGGTTGTATTTTATGGTTTGTGTATTTTAAGATTGTGAGAAATAGCTCCGCTGAATAAATCATTCATACGTTTAGAGTGATTACCGGAGCGAGAAGAGGGGGGAAGTTGGATCGCCCAAGATAGATTACCCATAATGCATTTCAAGAAGGCAACTAATTAGCAGAAGAAAGGTCAAGTAAAACCAGAAAGTGATTAGAGAGAGGAGACAGAAAAAGAGAGAACGAGAGAGATGTTCGCATCTCACATACGTTTAGTCACTTTTGGAACGTGGCCAAATTTTTTTCCCCCGCCTCAATAACTGAAAGCAGTCGCTTCAATATTTAATGAAATGCTTATGTTGTGGCACCTGGACACATCCGCATCCACAGCGACCCGCTGCCTCCCAAGTGGGTCATTACTGTAGCCATTTGCAAAGGGCACGGGCCTCTCTCCGCCAGCAATGATGCCAGTCTTCGAGAATCTGCTGCGAAAACAGCAGGGGACGTGGGGGCGGTGCCGTACCCATCTACCGGGAGGACGGAGTACCGCTGCAGAGGAAAAAAAAAAGCAACAACAACAGCCCAACGTTGCACCCAGAGCAAAGCTACTCCCACTGAGCCTTGCAACGCTACAGCCCGCAGCCAGGCTTCTGCTGCCTTCTACGCCCAGAGATTACAGCACACTGCCAGCGCAGACACGGCGGACACATTTCTTCTGGCGCATCTCTCCTGTCAACAGCAAAAACACAGCTTTGCGCTGGTACCATCCGCTAAGCTCCCCCCCTCCCCCTTAATGATCCAATGCATCAATACCTTCAGCCATCAACGGGGAGCAGATGTCCTCCGTTACCGTATCCTTGGCCGGGATTGGGAGCGCTGCTTTAAAAAGCATTAGTCTCTGGGTCCAGGATGGCTGTCTCACCGTGGCCCGCCACCCGCTTCCACTGGCAGGTGATCCCGAGGCCTAATGGAATTTAATTACTTCAGCCACATTAATCATGGCTACAGTGGAGCAGACACTATTTCATCTCCACTCTTAGGGGTTATTAGTACAAATACACTGTCAAACTGCATTGTGGAAGTGGCATTTTAGGTGTCATCGCTTGTACATTTATTAAAATCTATATCAATATCTTTCAGCGGACACTGCTCTCCCTCCCCCCTCCCCCCCTCCCTCCCCGGTCGTCTTCAGTGCACATAAGGGCTTCAGGCAAACTTTCCTGGCATGAAGTGACACCGGGTCTGAGAAACTTTTCCTTCATTAATTCTTTTCTGCCACTCCTGCCCGTCTTTCAGCGATTGATTGGACGTGGCTGGCAAGGACAGTGGAGCAGCACTTCAAGACAACACTCTGAAATAGAGACTTCATGGCCTGGCTCGATGGAGGTGTCAAAAACATTACTCAATTCATTATATTATTAATGGTCCGATAGACAAAAGCATTTCTTTTTTGTCAAAGCGGTACGGTAAATGTTTCATAGATGATACCTGGTGACATACACGTGGTTAAATTAGCTCTTTTTACTAAACCCTAACAATATAAAGAATAAAAACTATAAAACATTTTCTGGACATTACTTATTTACAACAATGGTACACTTAATGTTTCATTGATGTTGTCTAGCAAAATAAAAACTTTTGTATAACATTTGAAAGAATAAAAAACTAAAAATAAAAGTTATTTTTATTTATTTTATTTTTTTTTCCTGGAAAGAAGTTTACTTATCCACACAGAAAGTGCTTTTTAGATGGTGTCTTGAAAAAAAAAAAAGTTACCGATTCTCAAGATTCAGCTACTTAAATAGTAATTTTTTTAGATTTTCATTCTTTAGTGAAGGTAAAATTAAATCTAAATAAAATCAATTTTTCCCCAAAACAATTCACAGTGTGTAACTACAGCTCAAAATACTGCATAGCAGCATCAGCTTTACCACCTTAACACACCACAGCATTTATATGTGACCAGCATATATTTCTTCACAACCAAAATAGTATTTAAACAAATTTATTTCTAAAACCACTCACCCAAGGACCAGGTGCTGGTTTGTTCTGTTTTAAATATTATTTCTAGTCTTGAAATAAAAATCAATAAATAGATTCCCTGAGCACTCATTATCCTGTTGCATGCATTTCACAGTAAAATAAAAAGCCACAATAGTAATATGTGGAATTTGAGCCCTGCTGCTCTGAAAATTTGAAGGTCAAGGAAATTAATTTTACTGACTGTAAAGGTGAGGAAAGGAAAAAAGGTGAAACCACAATAAAACCTCCTGCTATACAAAACGTTTCAACAGCAGGTAATTCAGCATTCACTGTTCCATACGTTTCAACATCTTCTCAATGCAAGCCTTGCATGAGAATTCGAACACGCAGCGACACTTATATTCAGTGAGAGACCTGCAATGAAAACTTCAGCTGTCTACAAAAACCAACTTCCTGGTTTTGTTTAATGTGACAAATATCGGCTCCGTTCCTGAAGAATTTCAAAGAGCTTGTTTTGTAGATATGCTCCAAGTAATAAATATATCCATAGATATCAGAGGAAAAAGTCCAGTCAAGAGGCAATTAAAATCAGGTTTGAATCAGGTAATACAGTACTTCTAAAACATGCGTGCATTCAAAGCAAATGAGAAACAGCCTAAAGCTCTACTTTGATGAGGATACACCTATCAATAAACACATAATATGATCTGGATCAGAGCGCTTGTTAGTTCGCTCGCAACCAGTCTAGAAGCCTATTGCACCAACAAAAGAAAGACAGCGCTTTTAACAACAGCGAGGCCTTGAGCTATATAGATTACTATATGATCACTACAGACTATGCATGCGCATGCGTTGCTGTAATCGTGAGGCTCAGGTAGCCAGAGAGGCAGCTGGGCCACAACAGAGGATTCTGGGTGTGAGAATGCGAGCGGTGGAACCCTCTGGATCCCTGCCACTCATCTGGCCACCTTCCTAAGCAGGGCAGAAAATCAAACAAGTAGGAAAGAATTAAATAAAAGCAAGAAGAAAAATGATTTCTTATAAATAGCAGGCTTCGCCAGAAGGCATAGGAAATGAGAGCAGCGAGGCGCAGGAGAGGAGCTTGAGCTTGACACGGGTCTTAAAATTGAGAGGGGGCGGAATCAGGGACCTATTGCGCAAAATGGCTCCAACCAAAGCAAGGATTAGTGTTCCTGCCTCCACAGCCAAGATTCTCCAGAACAACTAATCACCTTCAAGTTCTCTTTTTTTCTTCCCTTTCCTTCTCACTGTCTCTCGCTCTCCTTCTCACTCCCTTTCTCTCTCTCTCTCTATCCTCTTTAAAGTATCATTTCACCCCTCACAGCCATTATGGCTAAAATTAAGCAGAGAGTGTTCTGCCAGCGCCGATTAGACACATCCCTGGATCCGTGCTGAGGAGAAGGTGTCATGTCAGTTACAGCTCTGAGAAGAAATGTGCTTCTCCACGACGGTCTACACGGGCAGACTGAGAAAGCGACATATATCTGTGGCACCCAGCGAAAAAGCTTGTGGCGAGAATAGCTTCGATTCAGTTCAGAGGTCTAAAATATCAGCCGGCAATTAGAAACGAGGAGAAAAGGGCGTACAAAAAGCTTGTGGAACGTTTTGTGCGAACGTGCTAATAGACTTCGGCGTCTTTTGAGTGTTATACAACTCAAAAATAAAGACAGATAATCTACTTTCAAGTGAGCTTAATTAAAGTTATCCTGTAATGATAAAAAAATGTACATGTGTTTACAGACGTATGAATATTCTAGTAGCTAGATTCCGCTTTTATTAATTCACTACAAAACAACAGTTTGCATATCAGTCATAAGCATGCGGCAATCAATTAGCTTAATGCAAAGAAACAAACAAGCGCTTCTTTGTTGTTGCTTTAAAAAATGCCGACATCAGCAAATCTCACGCTCGCACTTCAACCCAGTTACAACAAAAAGCCAAAGAAGAAACAAAAGTTCCAGAATTAGTTGGCGGAGGGTTGCGCACAAGAACGCATGTTTACTCAATTTATAAGCAGACAGAGTGTTTGTACACCTGTTTAATGTGACATTCTGCGAGAGATCTCCATCTCACAAGCACGGCTGCACCCGCAAAGGGCAGCGATGATATTGATAAAACAGTCGTTTCATAATCACAGTGATCTGGAGAACTGCACTGCCACAGGAAGTTTAAATGAGGCTCAGATAGGTCACCTTCAAATTTAAGAGTTTTGTCTGACCTTTAGTTCTTTAATGTCGAGCTGCTGGTTTCAGGTTTGAAGGAGGAAGGATAGCTGTATGATTTCTCTCCAGTCCTATTCAGAGACTAATGAAATGGGCCCTGCATACTTGCAAATGACTGGGAAATATGCAAGTAATTTACCGTTAAATTCCATAACAGGAAAACCTAATTGTACAGCATGTCCAGCCTAATTGAATTGTTCTACAAGTGCATTACTGTTATGGAAATAATACTGACAGGAGTGATAAGAGATTTAACACGAGGCACTGAACGGAGAATAAAACTATCAGACTAAAATAGTAAAGAAAAAAAAAGACACACAGAAAGTGATTCGGTAAAATGTGTAAAATGGGATAAAAAAAAAATCTAAAATGAATAAATTATTAGAAAATAATAATAGTAATAATAATTATTATTATTATTATTATTATTACTACTATGTGTATGTGTGCATTACAAAACCATTTAAAAAATAATAAATGCATCTAAATTACAAGCATTAAATATTACAATACAACTCATCTTATCTAATGTATTTTGCTTTGTTTCACCTAATGTTTTTATAATCAAAATGAAAAAAAAAATGCTATGTTTGTAATGCAAATAAAGGCCAAAATAACATGCTTATTTGTCTAAAACCAAAAAACGGTTTCATGCACCCACAAATATGACCTCTTGCTTGCCCAGACTGGAAAGGTCGCCCTCTGCTGGTCAGAGACTGAAGTGCAATTGACCCTTCTACGGTTTTTCCTGCACTGTCAACTAACAAAAGCAGCAGCCTGTGTTAAACCAGGCTGTCAGTTTTGTAAATGAAAGGTGTGTTTGCATGTGAGGCACAGGATGCGCTTATAAAACACATATAAAGAAAATTTCCATACATGCTTACATGCACCAAACACATTCAGCCCATACATACATGCTGCAATGTCTTTCTCACAAACAGAAAAGTACACACAGATACATGCATATGTATACAAGTGTGCATTTATACACTTGCAAAGGTAAGTACGTGCTCTATTCTGTCAAAATACTCTTAGTTGGAAGCAAGAAGCAGAACACTCTTGCAATAATAATTCTGCTGTGAATATTAGCCTTCGTTTGATTGATGCAAAGCACATGTGCAGTTATATTGAAAAGCTCATGAGTGATAATGGTGAATCTGGAATGTAATATCACCAGCATTTCCAAGAACTGCTAAATCTACATTAATGTTACGCTAACTTATAAAAAAAAAAAATCATTAAATCACATCACTCTTAAACACCAGAACCGCATAAATATAATGAACCTAGTGATCTCAGGCAACAATATCTCTTGACAGCAGGTTGTTTCAGCAATAATAGGTTAATGTAATTTCTCTTTTGTTTTCATTCAGTCATCACAGAAGAGATGTCCTTCCGTGATGACACGCTGATGGTGAGCATCCTCATTTCAGCCCCGGAATGTCTCACGCATGTGACAACACCTTCCTTTGTCGCCAAGAGTGTTGAACTGCTTTGAACTGCAAACTGACAGAATAGGGAAACCATTCCAAATGCAAATGTAAATTATTGTTACTTACACGTTTAACCCTCTGTTAACGACAAAACGACACTGTTCTGTCCTAGTATGTGAGGGAATTCTGAAATCATGTTGCCCTCTTTTGGCTGGCATGTGCGACTGCAGATTCTTTCCTGACATAATTACAACTACTTAAGAAGGATAAAGCTTTGATGATGCTGAAAATATATGTGAAATATCAATGTGAAATTAGTTTCATTCAAATATGTTACAAATATAAAGGTTATGACCTTGCGGTTGGCCTACGCAGTAAAGTACAAAAACATAAATAACTGGATTTGAGTAGATGAGTTCAAATTCAATGACCTGTAAAAGACTAGCATCACTTAAAAAAAAGGGGAAAAAAGCATCAAGGGTAAAATAGTGACCCAATACACTAGGCCAAACTTCCCTGGAAATGTCTATTAATCAATATTTCCTTCTCATACTAACTCAATTCCCAACACAATTCCTCCTGTGCTTTCGTTGCTACTGTCTCATATCATACTCACTCACTTTCTCCGCCTTCTCTCTCCCTCACTCCTCCTCAGACCTGCGGGTCACTCCAGCAGGAACAGGAAGTATCCGTCCTCCTTTCCAGAGCTCACCCCTCCATCAGTTTCCCCAGTGTTCTTCCAGCATTCCAGTCTTTGATTTCCCACTCGTCTGCAAAGATAAGAAACAAACCCCAGCAATGGGAACTTTCAGTGAATATCCTTTTCAGCCTCCACACCTACTATCTGTTTTGCTTTCTCTTTTTTTTCCTCCCTCGTTCATCTCTGAGCTCGGGGAAAGTGAAGAGGTGGGTAGTTTATTCAGTAATATTCAGAATGGTTGATCTAAATAAAGATGCTCTTCAAATTCCATTGTATGTCTAATGGTCTATCACAGAGGGAGGATTACTGATCTGATTTAAACAGCTAAACAATGCTGAGTGGAAAGGAGGAGTAGAAAAAGGACTTTTGTGGTGACAGATGCACTATCGAGTATTCCGGTGGCTCATATTTCAAGCTGGTGAAATAGACTCGTTTAAATGGCCTGTACTGCCCAATATATAGCAGTAAATAAACGATAAGAGCTTGCCGATAAGCAACCCGCCCCGCACTCTCGCCTCACAGCTGAATCGATATGGCCTGTGCAGCATATCATTCATCTCATAAGTATAATGAGTACTTGTGTTATTAATCTCATCTTTATACAGAGGTAATATGATAGTTAATTCAGCTCAGTTGAAATGAATGGAAATAAGTTAATCACAAACGCATCGCTTAGTAAAATCAATTCGGGCGAGGCATTCTAATAACAATACATATAGGCAACGAGCGCTAATTCCATCATGCATAGAAACCAATATTTCTCTCCGTTCATCTGACTAACGCATAAATGGAATATTTCACACTCTTTTCTTCAGTGAAAACAATATAGATTTTGATTTGCTTGCGAACAATTTTAATAAAAAGCTATTGATGGGATATTGATTGGTTAGCTCACGGCACAGCTCGTGGGCCCAGTGTGCAACAATCATTATGCGCCAAGCTTTTGGGTTCATTTCAACTCATATGGTCAATAAAGACTCCATATGCTCTCGGCCCTTTGAACACGTCGGGATGCTTTTTCTACAGCATCCTCTAAATCTAACTCAACTGTTAGGGCGAGCCTCAAATTTTGTGCTGCTCAAATTTAGCATAGTTTCAACATCCGACTGACCATGAATCAAGATATGCTACAACAAAAACATGTTGAACAAATTGATACTTTCTATCAATCTAATATAATATAGGAAAAAAGGAGTCATTATGTATTGGCGGTACACTATGACATCCACCATCACTGAAACTTTAGCAGTACACAAGTAAATCAAATTTAAAATTGGCTAGTGTTAAGTTTTTTTTTAGCTTCAATTTTCCAGGAATCACTTTTATGCTGTAGTTCCAAAATTTGTGGCTTCCCTCAAGGCTCCCTGAGTGGTTCCTTGACTTCTCTCCAGACTGTACCTTCCTTTAAGAACGCGATCTCTGCACTCCAAGATCTTATTTATCCCCGTGTCACTTTGTAAAATCTTTATTCGTGTGAACATATCTTTTAAATGTGAGAGGCGCAGGAGTAACGGCAATAAAAGGCTGGAGAGGGATCAATGCTGAACGCATTACGCCTCGGCACAGAGACTTGGCTTTAATAATCAAAAAATTGATCCATTAAGCTCAACCTAATTCTTTGGCAAAACGGTAGAGGTGCACAGTTTTTTAACACATGGTTATGTGAAGAATTGCAATCTTTTACACAGGCTCCAGTCTAATGACACAATATTAAAGATGAAATGGGCTCATTATACACACACACACACACACACACACACACACACACACATACACATATACATACATATACATATATGTTTTTTTTCCAAACTTAAAAAGTAATTATTTCTTAATATGCAGATAAACATAAAAATTGCTACTTAGAGGAAAAAAAAAGTTCACTAAAACAACATACAGCTGATCTTTCCTTCCTAAAACATTTGATCAATAATTGAATTGAATTTTATTTTATGTAATGACCTTGAAGGAGATATATACTGTAAAGTTACAACTGAACTGCAACTGCTGAGAGCCATCATCCATGAAAAGAGCAAAGACTGTTGTAACTTTTTTTGTTCCTAAAGTGACCTAACATTTGCAAAGCCCTTCTCACATGACTGTGATTGTTCTCCACACACACTTCAAAGGTTACCGGATGTGCCCGATTCAAAGCTGTAAGTGAGAGTTCCACTTTTGCCACTAGGATTTACCAAAAGAGATGAAACCTTATCCATGCCACTCTGATGAGCTGGAGCATGTGTGTCTATTCCACTGAGCAGGAGCAAACAGCAAAGTTTAAGAGAGCAGAGGATGGGGGGGAGTGGATGAAAAGGAGCACAAAGGAGGTAAACAACCAAAACCCTCTGAAACAAGACCCATGGCAGAGCCGTTTGGACCTCGGTGGATGTGCAGGTCGAGCATCACAGCGCATCACGCTTCCTCTGCGCCGTGTCCATGGGCTGCCGCTGCAACTCAACACCAGTGATATCGATCGGCTTTCTAAGCCTCCGCCAACCTGGTCAAACCCGAGTCCTTTCTGATATTTACCCACCAAAGTATTCCCTTCTGCTAGCACTGTCAACCCACAAGACATGGAGGGAGAGAGAGAAAAAAAAAGTCAATTATATACAACGTGCTTGGTTTCCCCTCAAGGATGGAATCCACCCTTTCTAATCCGATCAATTCATGTCAGACAGGAGGCTGGATTCAGCGCTATCTCTGAAGTCCTGTAATCCAGGCTAAGTCTTCACACTGCCTGCCTCACCTCCATAAGAAAAGGGTTTGGTCCAGAGCGTGATACAGCAAATTAGTCGTAGTGTACATTCAGACACACTGCAGTGGATGGGTGCCAGTGTGCTAACAGCAAAGCATAACTTGATAAGTAATTCAACTAATTCCTACTATACTCAATACTACAGTTGGCACAAACGATGTAGGGGGGACTAGGGCTAGCTGTCACACCTTGTATGAATATTTTTATTATTAAATCATTTTTGAAGTCTTTAAATCATTCAATTTTGAAAGTCAGTTTTTGTAATAGCAGGCATACTGAAAGTCATGAAAAAATAAAACATAAAAAATTATCACATAATAAATATATACCAAGCATTGTTTTAACCTCAAATAGTGTAATTAATAAGTTTAGCTACAACTTTAAGTGACAACTTGCCTCGACCTGACCCGTTCAATTTTTCCCTTAAAATGTGCCTTCATTATACTTGACCTGTTGGAATGTATACCAGATTGGTTTTATTACATTTACTTCTTTCAACAACAACTAAAACAAAAATTTGATTCTGTAATTTTAGTTTGGTTAACATTATTTAAGAGGGTTTTGAACTAGATATGTTAAATGTGCGACAACTAGCCCCAGTCTGCCCTTTTATACAGTAGATATTCTGCAAGGAATTAACTTTTTTTTCTTTTTTTTTAAATCCACATTTGACTTTTGGCCACTGGTGAACTATATCCAAGCAGTATATAACTTTGAAGTATTTGGCTGGTGGGGAGACATGGGAAGGTGTCCCATTACAGACATGCAAAGGCTAACGGCCAGTGCACACGGTAAATGAGCAGGAACGAGGAGAGAGTGCTGGGACACTTTAATTTCCACTGACATATTGTGCTTCATGTACAGTCTGAATGGCTCCATAAAGAAAGTGTAATGATGGTCCAGGACCCTGGCCAAATAGCTGACATGCACGGCTTCCCTGGTCAGCTCAGCACCGGTTTGATTCGTCTCATTACACCAGTCATTCAAATAATGGGCAGCTATGGGAGCTCTGGTAAAGCTGCAACTAATACACATGCCAAAGTCTACATCATAGTGGTTCACTCTCTCTGTCTGCTTAGTATGCACAGGTGTTTGAGCCTGAGAAAGTAAACATATAAATCTTTTTTATTATTATTATTATTATTCATAACATAACTATAAAAAATATAAATAAAATTATTTCTAAATTATATAATTTAAAAGTAGTATTAATCTATTATCTCTAATATATAGATTGTCTAAAAAAGTCAATTAATGTTATATAATAAATACTACTATTACTACTAATAATAATAACAAATTAAAATATATAAATAAATAAATATAAAATATTCTTAATATAACAATTTTCTGAAATGTCCTCTAAAATTTACAAATGTAAAAAAAAAAAAAAATGCACAAGCACATTATAATCAAGCATGTTCTAATATGTTTTAGATCACATATGAGATATAGCAACACCTATAAAAGGATCCTGCAATCTACATTAGCAATAACAATATATTTTCAAACCGATTCGTAAAAACAGCATTAAAGCATGTCTACCGAGATCGGAACAGAACAATAGCTCCTTATTCTCATTCAGATGAATGCATGGCAAGGAGAGAGAGGCGCGATAAATCGGCCACCCCTGCTCTTGTCTCGCTTCAAAAGAATCTGTTAGAGAGAGAGGGAGAGGGAGAAAAAAAGCAGGGAGCAAGACCCACACGATGTAGTTCCAGCCAATTGCATTCCAGAGAAGTGACCATGGCTGGAGATAAACAATGCACAATAGATCACGCTCCTCAAAAGGTATAAAAGAAAGGCAGATGCCGCAGCAATAAGGCAGTAAGCAGGGAGAAAAAAATAATCCGCGTTTCTCCGGCAATTCCGAAAAGCATAATTGTTTAAATCCTTTTTTTTCAGGATTGCCATTAACCCTGTGCAGTGTACGCTGTAACAATCTGCATGTGATGGGAAAGAGGAACCTCTCTTTCACTCTCTCTCTCTCTCTCTCTCTCCATATGCGAGGTTGCCAGGCTCACCCTCTCCAAACCACAGCCAGAGCCAAAATCGCTTTAAATTGTTCCTCACTGTCGCAAACAAAAAAAGCATTTAACACTCACCCATTGTGCGGGGACTGATCTCTCAACCACTCTAGCACCCCGTCAACACAAGCCCAGATATCCTTCCACAGATATGTAAACAGCCCACTAAGATTTCTTTGTTTGGATTTTGAAGCTGGGTAGGTTTTCCTTTGCTGCGCTTGCTTTTACAGCTTAGAAGCAGGTGGATGACAAAACATCAATCTCTCCAGGCACAATGTGTAGCACGTACGCTTGACACTCTACACAAGCAATATACAATCACACACTCCAATACAGGGCTCTCAGCTGTAATGATATGTGTTTGCTTAAAGGCAGCTTTACTGAATATTTAAGCATTTTTGGACAAAGAAAACACTGTGCTTATTACTGCGAGGTTTAATGAAAGTGGAAGCGTAGATGCCAAAACAAAGACATCTGCATCCACAGTATAGGAGTATGGCAGAAAGTGACAAGGGCAGGGCACATTAATATTTCACATTTTATACATTCACACTAGTGCTGATGAAAGATATGTGTTCTAGTCTGTTTGAGAAAAAAAAAGTTTAGGAGAGAGGGTTGGTGTGTTGAAACAAAGGAAACCTGTCAGGGAACAATATGCGAGGGATTGAGGCTCAGCGTCAGACCATTTACTCTAGTGAATATTTCTCAGAATCAGATAGCTCTGTCTACAAACAATAATAGTAAATCCATTTACGATTTCCATTGTTTTTGCCTAGTAAAAAAAAAAAAATCTAATAAAATTCATTGAACATAATCACAATAGCAGGGGATGTAGTCACACTCAAACGTACCTTCAACCAGTGGTTCTCAACCAGGGGGCCTGAGATCCAATAAGGAGCCTCAGCAAACTTCCTAGGGCAGGGATTCCTGCCAAAAACTTTTGAACACACAACTTTTAGAATCACAAAATTAATTGCGGTTATATTAATAAACAAACTTTATCAGTTTTTGTAAACCCCTGCCTTAAACGGCCTGCAATAGAGCAAGAATCAGCAAGGAAAATACATATGAAATACAATACAATTCAGGAATCAGCAAAATTTTAAATGTAGCGTACAAAAATATCGAAGGATTTCCACAAATACAATAATGACTACAGAACTATCCCTTTAAAGCATTTAAAATATGTGACAACTTGCCCCAACCTGAAGATTTCATTGTCCTGAAACCCCATTTCAAGGTTTCAGTTAAAAAAATACCTTCATTAGTTGACCCTCGTCTAAAATGTATGCCAATGGGGGATTAATGTGTTCACTTGTTCATCCAACAGAACATATACAACAAAATGACGGTGACTGATGCAAATGCCACTTCAGAAAGACTCCGCCTCCAAAATGAGACGCAGCTAATATTATTTTAGTTGAGAGGACAAAAGCCATAAAATAAAACGTTTTTACGACAGTGACGTTTTGACCTACCTGTCAGTCTAGTTTGCTTGTTTTAATGTTGGCTAAAGGCGCTCTCTTTAATTGAAGGAAAATAATATAAACTCATCAAGTTAATAATCCTAAACTTGATATAATGGATAATATAACACCTTTATTTTACAAGGCGGTGAGAGACTTGTACACTGCAATTTAAATCTTAACCGTTCAACGGGCCTTATTTGGTTAACGGCGTTTGCAAATTAGTTCAAATAAAGTTTGGTCATTCAAACTTTAATGACGTCAGTGACGCGCGAGTCTTTTCGCGGGAAGTTACTTTCGCTTTTGCCTGCGTCACAACAGTGGACGATTCTTCTGACAGTGGCGTTTGACTGTTTTCTGTACAAAAGGTTTTTTGCTTGTGTATATATGATTTAGTTTAATATCGTGACATGTAAGTAAGGGTTTAGCTTATCGGTTCGTGTTCATCCTGTGCGTGGTCCTATTTATTTTTCATCATGAGCTGTTTGCTATTGAGAGAAAGCCCTATGATAATCGCGCTTAATAAGGAGAAGACAGTCTATGACGGGTTCATCACAGTGCTGGTGAGGAAAGTTTCACATCTCAGTTCATAGTCTTTTCAAGTGCAGGTTGTCAGCTCCGTTTACAGTGAATATGTATCGCCGTGTGAATCGTATAACAGTTGTTAAACCGACTGTCACAAGTGTCACATTTGTCTTATTTAATCTTTGACAGGAGAAAGACTTCAGGCTAAGAATATCTCTACCTCCTGATCGTCAGATGAAGCAGGCGAAGTATGATTGCAATTAATTTTATTTAATGAGTGCTTTTGTCTGTCTATCTGTCTGTCTATTAAAATATCCAAGAATACAAAAACATATAACGCATGTAAAGAACATTGGCTGAGATATAAGACATGGTCATAGGTTTTATATAAATTGAAAAAAAAAAAAAAGAATATATATATATAAATTATAAAAATGTATATGTTTGTAATATTGAGCCAGTACAGTTATTAATTCCTATATAAATACTAACTTTGCATTAATTTCAGTTTGAAATTTCAGTAATTTCCACATATTTTAACTTATTTTGTTTTTATGCATAATTACAGAAGTTTATTATGTATGTTTTTTTTTATTACTGGTATTATTAGTATTTAATTTTCTTTGGCTTGTCTTTGGGTTATTTTGCAGATTACATTGTTGTTGGCAAATGAAACGGCTACTTCATGGTTATCAACATATTGTGAAGCAGGTACAATAAATCAAAGGCAAATAGTTTGCAGCTATTTCTCATCATTCAAGAAATACGTCTTAATTAACACATAATGTTTGTTGAGGGGAGAAAAAAAAAAAATCATTTTCCATGTGCCTCTAGGGTGAAAAGATTAGATTTATGATTTACCCTGCCTAGATTTATGCGGTACCCTAACTAGTTAAAGTTCATTATTTTCTTATGAATTTAAAATGATTAAAAATGAATGGTCACTCTCATTAGTCAAATGACAGGTGCTGGTTTTGTTATTCTGCATGTAGTAGTTCAATCAAAACATTTGAATTGTATTTGATTCTTTTTTAACAGAGATTACAGCATTCAACTAATCTGATGGCCTTTATCATGGAACTCAGAACAGTATTGGTAAATATTGCTAAAATATTGCATGTCTTTTCTCTGGAATTGAACATTACCATATTCATGTTGACAAATGTTATACATGATGTAATGTTGAGCATCATATTACCATAATAAGCACATGTGTCCCGCAGATTAAATAAATGATTCTCATTATGAACTTGTCTATTATCAGGAAGTGGCGTTGAAGAGCCAACCAGGATGTCTGTCCTTCTCACCGCCCCAGTATTATTCCCAGCTGATAACAGAGATGGAGATCTTAGGATGGGATAAGTATGATGTTTCTAGTGACCTAGTGCGTTTCTCGACTTACATTCCATTGTGTTCTCTTATAATTGCATATAGGACAAATCCTTTGCATTACTGTAAGTCAACTTTTCATGAAAACATCGTGTCACATTTCTTGCTTTGTAACAGAGGAGGCTAATGTGGTGTCTGTCAGCCATGTATCAAGCTGTGATTTCACTAGGCTTCTCATTTTCCACTTTCTATTAATGTCCAAAGATATAATTATGATATTAGCAAATGCAAATTGGTCTAATTGGAGACCCACTCTCAAGTTTAATGGGGAAATGTAGGCTGAAAAGTTAGGCTGGAAATAAGGTGCACGTTTCAGACCTGAATTGCGGTCAGAAGTATTATACACCAGCGCTATCTGTAAATGCACTTGAGATTAATTAAGATCCTTAATTCGTGTCTCTGTTAATAGCCTCAAGTCCGGCACAGTTGCGGACCCTGATTGGTTTAGGAAGGGGGAAGTGCCGCAGAACCTGGTCATTTTAATGAGTTTTAGTTGCCTTGAAGAAGCCACATTTACTGTTAATTACTGTATAGATGGGGTCAGGTCTGTTCTCCCCTCTTATCCCTGGAACAGTTCAAAAGAGTCAGATTTAGGAAATTACAAAACATCAGTCTCTGGCTGCTTTATAGTGCGGTCTAAGTGTGCTATTTGAAGTATCGCAGCAAAGCGTTAGGTCATAAGAAAATGAAAGTTGAATATTTTGACTTTGATCCCATTTTGCTCCCATTTTACTGTGAGATATTGCATTTGGTCTGACATCGTCATCTGAAAATGTTCAGATTTTTTTTAGACAATTGGTGCATGGGAGCCATGGTGAGAGGTTGTCACACCTTGCACATGTATGAGAGAGAAGCGCGGGGCCTCTCGCTGTGGTCTTTTAACACCCCGCCAAGATAATGACACCTGAGCAGGTTTCCTATTGGCTGGTCTTCTCACCATCTCACTCCAGCCAGCAGTTATATCTTAAAACCCATGATCCCTGGTGGCACCTGTGAGAATGGAATAACTGTACTATTTTCAGCAGCTGGCTTTTTGCATATCTGGAAAGTTGTGATGAGAAGACTTCGCAGAAGTGGCCTTGGCGGTATTACGGTTTATGTTTTTCCCCTCACTATTCCGTTTTTTGTTTCGTTTTGTTTTTGTACGGCTTTAGGCTTTCATCTATGGCCTGTTTGTATGCAAACATGCCAAATGTTCCTTTCGCCATTTATGAGGGGAGCTGATTTTCTAGTTGCAAATGTAATGCTCTCATCAATCCTCCCAGCAAGACATCGAGCCGTCAAGCTGTTTCAATCAACTGAGGTGAGCGCCAGCAAGGCCTGATACTGTGGCGGGAGATCCCTGTAGAATGCAGAGTGGCTGAAAGACGTTCATGTCAGAAAAGAGATCTCAATTTTGAAGAAATGAATGATTGGTGTGATTTTGTGCCAAAAGCTCATGTAATTGAATGTGATGCAAAAGATTCGTCCCATTGCTTCGTGGCTTGTGAGAGAAATAGCCTTAAGATCACTTTGAACAGTAGAACAGACCAATAAAAGCGTGGTTGCAGGTAGGTCTGTCAGAATTAAAGACAGTATTCACAAATGTAACCACCAATGTCACCAATAACAGTTTTAGAATAATTAAGGGATTATCAATGCACTTTTTAAAATATGCATTCATAAAAACTATACAAAATGATACATTTGCATTCACCCAGAACTTGCATCAAAACCATTTACGCTATTTGGGTAATCCACATATATATATGTGTGTGTTTGTGTGTGTGTGTGTGTGTGTGTGTGTGTGTGTGTGGTGAAAAGATAGGAGTGCTGTTATCACTGGAATATTGCATGGCTCTCAGCCAATGAGATTCGAGAACCTGAAAGAACTGGTGTGTGTGTATATATATATCAAAATTGAATAAATTGAATAAAAAGTGAGAAATAATTGTAGGCCTTGCACACAGATATTTAAGTTGCAAAACGGTCACTAGTGTAAGTAAAAAAATATTATTAAAAAATATTATATTATTATTATATTATTGTTCAGTGAGTTGTCCTGTAATAGCAGAAGAGGTTGTGAGCCAACGAAAAGTGTCGAAGTTGTTCTCCCACAGTTTTTATGTGGATCTAAGTGCTGAGGGACAGAATGTGGATATGTGATCCTGCTGTTTCTGCCGATGGGAACACTCAGAGCAAAGTGTGCATGTATGAACTAACCACGATATGCTGTGTTACACGACTCGTAAATAAGCTGCTGAAATACGAGTTGTCGTGAAGTGCTGGGATTTTAGCAATAAATCTGTGGTTGCTGTAGATGATTTTCAGCACTGTTTGCTGGGAGAAAGGATTGTGTACATCTGAGCAGCATCTTTATTTAAAGGAAATCTACTAAAATCATTTTTGTTCAAACCAACAGGTCTCAGCTGTTTTATTTGGTCAGAATGCACATCCCTGTTGTGTTTTTAGTTACAACAAATATTCTGTAAGTGGTCACTGTTGGCCTGTCTAATGTGTGTTCTTATGTGTGGTGATTATTGATCTGTCTTGGCAGGCTGCTCTTCATCGATGCAGAGTTCCGCACACTCAAGCTGAAGGCAGAGGACTCCGCAGGGCGTCAGCACGCCATTACAATCAAGCTCAAGTCCAAGGTGAAGCCAAGGGTCAAGCATTTTTTTATTTTGGTAACACTTCCTTGTTACACATTATATATATATATATATATCTTACTATAATAATAACAACAACAGGAAATGATCCATAATTACATGCAACTTACCCTAAACCAAACCTTAATCCTAATCTTAACCCTATAGTAAGTACATGTTGTTAATTAATTATTGTAAATTATTACTCGCTTGCATGTATAACTAACACTGTAAGAAAGAATAAATTTTTATTTATCAGAAGATTATTTGGCAAAAAAGGCAAACTACAGTTACAGGTTTTATTTTACTTTGCAAAAACAAAATGCTAGAAAAACAAAACGTTTAAAGGAAAAATCAGTTATTTATATTTCGTTGGTTCTCATGTTTTTGCATGTGTTCATTATATATTTGTATGACAGCCTAGACAAAATTATGTCCACACAATTTGGCATGTTTCATTGCGTTAGCACAAATAAAACAATTGACTCCAAGCACAGCTACAAAATATATGCTTACAAAATCTTTAACAAATGTTTAATATTATTTGAATAAAGGGTGATGTCAATTTTCTTAGGCTGGGCAGCACTTCAGTACCTTTAATATGTATACCTCTACAGTATACATTTCCATTCAAAAGTCAGTAAAAAGTATGTGTGTGTGTATATGTATATGTATATATATATAATATATATGTGTGTGTGTATATATATATATATATATATATTTTTTTTTTTGGAAATTTCAAAGAAAGAACATATTAGAAATAAGTTGTGTAACATTATAAATAAAAGAGAAAAAAAATTCATTTCTTTCAAAAAAAAATTACTGACCCCAAACTTTGATCTGTTGTGTGTGTGTGCGCGTGTGTGTGTTTGTAAATGTGTCATAACTGTTAAAACGAGCCGCATATTTTTACATTTGAAAATTTGCCCCCTTTTTTATTACAAAATAGTTCGAAATTTAGGTCTTCAAAAAATAAACTTTTTTGAAAGCAAAATTATTTTGTCGTTTTGCAGATCAATGATTTTTGTGGGTCATAGATGCAAATGTACCAGGATAAGTTCGCACAAAATTCGGTATCTAGATTCTCAGACTCAGCTGGACTGCAAAAGGAGCAGAACTTTGGTTTTAGTATCTAACTTTAAGCAGGTGGCACTAATGTGCTGTGACTGTAAGATTATGTTGAAAGATGGATCCGTGAGATTGTGGCAGGGCCTGAAGGAGAGGTGAGAGAGTGTGCGGGGATGCGGTGGCACAGATAAGACCATGAGTGATCCTTATAAGGTGATTACAGGGGCCACAGAAGAAGCAGAAAATTGTGGCATGTGAGTAGTTTAGTCTTGAGACTTGGGCTGTGTGAGTGAGCTCTGTTTGGGATTGGATGTGGAGACATGGTATAGATGCCAGTGGCTCCTTGCGGACACTGCACGGGGTCCTGATGAGATTCAGCAGGGCGTGAGAAGCCCCCTGTGCCCACCTGCCCACCATCCTGCTGGGTGCTAAAAATAGCTGTGATCTACCCACCTCACATCTGCTCATCCTCCCAGAGTCACAAGGCCCTCCGTCACCCAGCGGCAGCTTACTCAACAGGAGCCAGTAAAGGCATCTCTGCTGTTGGTGCAAATGTGGGTTGTGGGGTCATACTCATAGTTGTATTATTGGCTGTAGTGTGGAAACATATGTAAGAGAATTTCAAGCTTAAAGAGGTTAAATCAGTAAGGCCTTCAGGTGTGGAAAGTTCTCCTAGTGTTTCAGCATGTAGAGTGAATATGCAATAATGCAAGTTGATTTTTTTTATTTTATCGTATTTTTTTTCCAATCACATTTTACCAATTCCAAACCACATCAATCTTAATAACTACTATTAATTTTGTATTAATAATAATTATATTCAGGTGTGCATAATTATTATGCAGGTTTCTTTGACGGATAAAATGGGCCAAAAAAGAGATTTAACTCTGAGTGAAGTCATTATTAAATTATTAAATGCCTATGAAAAGGATGCAATACTAATGCAATACTAGAAATCGAAATGACCACGGACAGCAAAATGCTCAATGGTTCAGCAGGGTCAGACAAAAACATATTATGTGTATATAACAGTAATACATAAATATAAAAAATTGCATTGTTTTAATATTAATTATGTAAATGTAAAAAGGGTTACGTTTGCATGAACATGTAGTGTCATATAGTATGCACAGGGAAGGAGAGATCATTTTGGCTTCACAGAAATGTATGTGTACATGTGTCATGGAAGGGCGCACATGTTGCACATGTTTTCTGCTGAGGCAGAAAATCAGCATTCCCTATAAGGAGTGTAGAATGTGTAAGCATGGAGTATACTTTCTATTTTAAAGAAACCAACATGTTTATCTACCTTGAAAGGAATGGCAAGATCTTTAGTCCTGGTATATAAGCTCGATGTAACATACTGCCCCCCCAGAGAAGCACATGAAGATGGCCTGAAGACAATAGAACAATCTTCTCTCCTATACCTGATATACAAAAGTTTTGATTCTACTATAATGGGGACAGAAGCTATAATTTCAGATCAACAATGCTTACCTACATCTTACCTTTTTACACTTTAATATTTGAAGTATATCATACCAGACTTCCATTAACATTTTGAGTGATAAAAGCATCTGCTAAATTACTAAATTAATTAGTACTAAATTACTGCCATGTATACTGTTTTAAACCGTGATTATCAACTTCTCTCCTTTTTTTTAATCTCTTTTCAGTATCCAGCTGAGGCCCCAGAGTTTTCTGCAGATCTTCCTGTCCCATTGGTCATCACGTGGACTTCTCAGGTACATAGTCTTAAATTACGTAAAAACTTTTTGAACAGAAATGTTATTACAGAAAAGTTGCATTTTAACAGTACCACGTTACAAAAAAATTGGCCTTTTTAATAGAAATTAAAGTACAATGTTTTTAATTAACAAAGTTTTTTTTGGCATTTAAACGTGTGTTTTTGTTGATGAAAGGTGTTCCGTACCGCCGCCGCTGCTTTGATGTTGCTTCCATAAAAAACAATAACTCCTCTCACAAAGACTCAAACAGTGCCAAATAAACCGTCAGGATGGCGATCTGGAAAGCTACATATGTTAGCGGCCTCTAATGAGCCTCGACGAGTTTCCTCTTACGTATAACAATTAAAAGCGAGAACGGAGACCCATTTTTCACTGTCGTTTTCTTTTTATCATCGTCCTCTGTTTTCGCCTCCTCCCCTGAAAAACAGGCTCCTCTTCAGTCATACGTTTGCTCCAATTACTTTGAGGTGGATGAAAGCGACTTGGCATATTGCACAGCAGTGGTGTGAGTTAGGGAGGGTTGTGCGTTGTGCTGGGTGAGGGATGGCAGTGGAACATGGCTCTCTGACAGAGAAGACCAGCTCAGCACACAGCAGCCTTCTGTCGGCTGAAGCCCTGCTGCGCTGCTGATGTCTTGATGCATCTCCTCTGTTCAGGGAAGAGAAAGGCCTGTCCGCCTGCCTCTCACGTACATTTGAATGAGTAATGATTACCCGCACTGTGTTTGTGAGAGAGTCAGTGAGTTTGTGAGTAATGTATAATATGGATCAGGAGATTTGGCGGGGTGTTCTCTTTGTTCGGTGGCGGACACAGCGGTGCAGGTGTGTCTCAGTGGGATTTACGCTCAACCAGCCACCCGGGCCGACTTCTGGAGTGCGCAAAGAGAAACAATGCTCACTGCATGAATTTTAACCCCTCAACCTATTTCGCAAAAGTAAATACAATGCCGTTCAAAAGTTTGGGGTCGGTAAGATCTTTTGGAAAACGCCTAATCAAATCAAAAACAAAGTATAAAATGCAAATGTGAGTTATTACAGTTTTAAATAACTATTTTCTATTTTAATATAGACAGTCATTTTATATAAATCTTATAAAATTTAAATCCCTTAACTGTTACTTTTGATGTTACACTGCATGTACAATGTACTGTATATATTAAGCTATTTATAAGATATTGTATTCATAAAAGCTAACAATATATTGACATTCTGTTCATTTTATAAGTAATATTAGTAGTAGTTTTTTTTCCTTTTAACATGTGACCTACAAAATTATATAAATTATTGCCATTTAATTATTGAATCTATTGACAGTGGCAGTGTTATTTTAGGAGTCACTAAATACTGTTCATTTGTTGCCAAAGATATCCATTTATCAGCTATACTGATACCTGTAGGCAAAATTGTGGTATTGATTCAACCCTATATTACAGTTGTGTTTACATTGTATTCCCAAAGAATAGTAGTACAATGACTGTCCCACTAATGTATTGTGTAAATAGTTTAGCCCAGAATTGCTTCTTTATGTGAAGGTTCCTTAACAATCACAATTATAGACCACAAGCATTAATGAATACATATTTCTTTGTGTGCAATTATTGATTTATTTACTTGACACTTGTTCACTAAATGACTGAAAATGCACCATTGAACATTATGAGGAGGGACCTAATTGGGAGAGTTAACAGAACAGTAAGCATGCTGTCACCTCACTGGGGAGGAATCCATTGTCCCATTCCACATTTCGGGCACATTTCCAAGAGAAATTCAATTATGAGAACATCTAGCCTGCACCATATATTTATATAAAAGCATAACTATAATCACACAACCGGCATTAATTGGGAAATAATTGCTTTGTCTTTGCACCTGTGCAATGCTAAATTGCGTGTGCTGTATTGGTACAATGACCCATCATATTTGTTTCATGCATCCCGTGTGGTGTCAGGGAAAGCTCATTCACATTAATATTTTCTTCCCTTAACAAAGATTTCCCTCAACCAATTCAGATTACTATGCTGTTTTTTCCGATTCGGCTGTCTGCGTATCCCTTGCCTTAGTGCTACTGTCTAAAAAACAGAAGTCATTTGATTTGTTTTGTTATGTTCAATTACCAGCTCTGGGTGTTTCATTCAGCTTTGCCTCTGTGCTCTCCAATTTAACATGTATGGAAATGTATCAGAGAATCAGGCACATAATCAACGTCAGCACACACAAATTATGCGACAAAAGAAAAACACATGAGATCTCATCCTCTAAATGCAGCCAGTCCTGTCCCTCTTAAATCAGCGGAGATTGGCTGTATTATGTGGTTGAGGTATTACAATGGTTCCAAATTACTGTTGACAAATGTGATTTAACATCTCACAATCTAAAATCAATCTAGTTTTCTCTCGGATCACCACAGAAGTACACAGATGACAAATAATACACTATGTGTACATTATGTGTACATATATATATGTATATGTATGACTTTTTTTTTTTTAGATCTAATCTTTATTTTTCAGAGTGCAGCAGGTTAATCAGCTCTTTTAGAATGTTTACATTATCTTTACATTAAGCCGCAGCTTTTGTCAAGCAAGCCAAAGCAACTCACAGCAGCAAGAGTTTTCTAACTTTCTGATGCCTACAATCCCGAAATATAAAGCCGTCTTTTTGAGGGACCAAGAATCTGGAAATATACAGTAAAGAATAAGAAAAAGATAAGAAAAATATTTTGTATATATATATATATATATATATATATATATATATATATATATATATATATATATATATATATATATATATATATATGAAAATATACAGTAAAATAAAAGATATATATATATATATTTATTCTAACCTTTTAAAATAAAGGATATATTTAGTTTTTATATCTTACTATTAAAACTGGCTGTCAGTGGAATGATAATTACAACAATTAATCTGTTATTTTTGGTGTTTCTAATTAATTACAAATTTATATTACTGTTATATTACTGAATTTATATCTTAAGTTAACTTTGACAGCCCTAAAGGGTCTCTTTTTTCCACTTTTCTGCAGATCCCCGTTAGAAGAACCTTGATATAAAACACTGTTACACTGGCAAATAATTTTTTCCATCAGTCAGCGATGTTTGTGGATGTTTGAAGGTTTTGATTTTGACACAATTTCAATTCAGGTGCTGCAATCTCTTTCACACTAAATAAGCCTATTCATCTTAAACAGCTCTAAAAATAAAGCATTGGTCATGGTTTTGAGCAGAGAGGATCTGGTGTCCAGACTAAAGCATTCTGATTCTGGGCTGAGATTAAAGACCTTGAATTGGCAGATGGATGGAAAGCGAGGAGTGTGGGTCTGAGGTCAGAGCGGCGTGGGTGACCTGTACGCCCTCACTCTGACAACATGGAGTGAAACGGGGCCAAACTCCACCAGCTGTCAATCATCAGCTGTGATTTATGAGCGGCCATACTCAAACCATTAGCTCTGCCTCACCACTGGACAGCTCCAAAGGAAACAGAGGCCTACTGTGTTTGTATATGTTAGAATTAGAGGAAGCCGTTATGCTGAACCATAGATGGGTCGTCTGTGGTTCTCAGTGATCAAAAGCTATTGCTGAATTTCTCTTGTTTGCTGATGTATGAGTTTTGGTCTTTTCCTGTTCAGTCACTTTTTATATTTGATTTGTTCTTGGTTGGTGCTTTAATCAATGGTTCGTTGACAGGTAGTTGATGAAGACTTGGCAAGACTTCAGTGGGAATGTTTCTTTTTTTCTTTTTCCTCCCCGAGTGTTGATGGCAGAGGGCTGAAGAGTTTGTATAAAGCAGTGATATGAAACCAGACATGTGGACAGTATCAACATCTTCCATATGCAGTGTTCAGGAGTTATTAAATACAGCCCAGCCAATGTCAGACAAAAAAAAAATGTTGTTCCTGCATATCAATAGCAAGTACAACCGCTGACTGAGAGGCGCCATGTCCATTCAGTGGATTTTACTCTAAATACAACATGTACATGTCTAAATTTCATGCATGTTAAATGTCTAAATACAGTCATTTAACACCATTTGCTTTTTTGTCAGAATGAAATGAAATCTATTATCTGTTTTCTAAATTCATGTTATTGATCTTATTGTTAATTCATCCATGCCTGTTTTTTTTTTGTTTTTTTTTTTACTCCTATTTTTTAAATCAAAACTCTGGTGAAATTACAGACTTCACTCTGATGACGTATTCCGGACTTCTCCACTCATTTAGTCTGTTTAACATTGATTGCAATCTCACATTCAAATCCAACCAACAACCAATATAAACAACTATAGGCCCGATATACTTCAAGCGAAGTTCTTTTTCGTTCTTCGTTTAGGGCTAAAACAAAGTTCGAAATACGTGAGCAGCGATAAACTGTAATCGAACATCTGAGGCACCACACACTGCTGAGAGCGACGGTTATGAATATGTAACAAATATGTAAAAATGTTGCACGCTTCTGACCTCTATGGACCTGAAGAGAAATGAACTGGAAAATTTTTTGGAAAAGAGTGAAAGAAGGCGGAGCCTCAGCGCACACCTACCTTTCGTAACGGCCATGGACTAGTGCGAAGGTGTTTACCAGCCGAAGTGACCTTTTCCAGAAAGTTCGCTTTGGAAAGCTGTTTTGTGCTTCCAAAACAAACTCCAAACAAACTTTGTTCCACCCTGATTTTGTTCGAAATGACATCACATCAGTGTTCTTCGATTTCGTTGGACCTATATCGGTGCCTTAACTTTTTTTTTTTTCTATAAGGAGTTACACTCATTTCAGTCATTTCAATTGGAAATCGACACGTTTTCCATACTGAAAGCTGCTTGGTTTTAATAGCTGTGCTTTATACATCGACATAATATTAATTATAGGCAATTGACCTTCTTTGTCGGTGAATTTTCACCAGCATTTTGCTAATGTGACCACAACTTCCAAAGCCTAAACTAACTAAAAAAAGAAGAATGAGAAATATTTTATTCCACAATGTAAATTTTCCACAGTGTCCCTTTTCCAAATGTCCCTTTAAATCAGAAGTAAAAAAACAAAAAACAAATCTCAAGCAGGAAAAATACATTTGAGACTAATTTATTGCCCTTTCTTCTACACCCAGAGCACCTTGGCCAGTGTCCACAGTCAGTTCCTAATAAATGTTGAGGCGCTGTCCGACTTCTGGTCGGTGCTCAAAGAGATAGATGAGCAGACGTGGGTGTTGGAACCAGAGAAACCCTCAAAAGCAGACTCCATGAGAAGGATCGCCATTGGTAACATTACATTCATATTACTACATTTGAATCTCATTATTTGCAGATCATCACATTTTCCCACCATCCATCCAACTCTGCCCATCAACAATCATTTCCATGATATTAAGCTGCCATATCTCTGTTCTTCCCCAGGAAACAATGTCTCAATAAAGGTACAAATTGACCCCAGACACCCCAAAATGCTGCCGGAGTGCTGTTTGCTCGGGGCTGAGCACGGTAAGCATTTTTCATATCTGCAAATCTCTCTGTTTATCTCCATACAGCTTTTATTACGGTTTCCTGCATGTGAGAGGCAGCTCGGATACGAGGAACTCGTACCTCCCTCTCGTGCTCTTGTTTTTCAATTACCTCCGTACATAAGTGCACATGCTGTAAATGCTTTACTGCATTTAGACAGGACCGCTACAACTGGAGCGGCCGAGCTGACAGCCCGCAATATGTTCGTGGCGCAATGTGCTTTTAGATTTCGAGTGAGATGGTGTTGGAATGGAGGTCAGTTTGCACTATTTAAGCCGCCGTGATTGTTTCTTTAAATCCAAGGTCATGCTTGGCTGACAATGGCACACAGAACACATTGTCGGTTGCCTAGCAATGTTATTCATTGATATTAAATCCACACTTCAATAGTCAAGACGGTGGCAGTCGCGGACCCTCAGAGCGCGGGGTCAGACAGAAATATTGCTTTTTGCATTTACAAATGACAAACAGAGAGTGCGGCTATCACGTCCCTCCCAGATTGATCTCTCGGGTGGAACAGCCATGATGAGCGCGTTTTATTTGAATTATTTGAATATTTCCCTTTCTGTCAGACTGTTTGTCACAGTAGGAAATGTCCTGTTCTTTTGCCCGCTCTGCTGTAGCATTTCTACTAGAGAATAGAGATTAGAGGTAAGAAATGACGCGGCCGTGCATTGTCTGTCAGTGTTCTGCGATCAGGTGAGGAACGCTGAATGAGAGATGAGGTAGAGTTAATTGAAACTGCTCGGCTACATTAGGGGGTGAGCGCAGTTCTTGCCTTCATATACAACACTCCCTCGGGCTTGTTTTTGCCATGCAGATTGATTGATATGATTTATGTTGATGGCATTTTTGTCCCCCAGTGCTTTGCAAACATTATGAAGTCCAGTGTGCATTGCTATTACAAAAACATAAGTGTGTAGGTTTTGATAATGAATAATTGAAGATGTGACAGAACAGATAACAGCTTACTATGTTAACTATAGGGTCATCATCATACCAATACTGTCAGATTAAACTATTCTCAACACCAGTTTCGATCGTGTGTGTGTGTGTGTGTGTGTGTGTGTGTGTGTGTGTGTGTGTGTATATTATATATAATATATATATATATATATATATATATATATATATATATATATATATATATATATAGAGATATAGAGAGAGAGAGAGAGAATCTTACTGACCTCAAACATTTAAACCATAGTGATTATTGTAAATTAAATTATGTCTAATAAAACGTTGTAAAGACACTTCTATACATTTTTTAACACTGAAGCACCAATACTTTTGACATTACCACAATTCTATTAACAATTTGAACTCTTTCTTGTGTCTTTCAGTTGTCACCCCTTTACGGAATAAATTGAATGCCAATATGCATTTATGGTAAGCAAACTGATATTAGTTTCTGTTCCAATTCGTGTTTTCACAATGAGGTTTAAAATGATTAATGAGAAATCAAAGTGGATGTTGCATAATGCAAATGTTTCATGTGCAAGCCGCAGACATTTTTCAGTTGATGTCTGTATTACAGCGTAAAATGAATCAGAAACCACATGGTGAGAATGTTTTGGCCCAGAACGTTGATTCTCACTGTGATATCCTGGATTTTTTGGGCAGTAATCACTGAACTGTATTCATTATACCGTCATAACTTGACGGTATGTTTAATTAGTGCATGAAGGTCTGATTTCCTCCTCTCCTCATAGGAACCCTGACTGCAGTGTCCTACAGAATATGAAGGATGTGTTGGAGATAGAATTTCCATCGCCTACCACCCACGAAAAATCTGTACGTTGCATATTTTCGTCTCATACACTGCCACTTACAATTAGTTCCACAGCACCATCACATTTGAAGCTTGCAGTGTTCTTTTTTCCACCTCCTTTTCTCTTTGTTTTTATCATCGGGAGAGGTGGGTACGGATTTCCTTTAATTGGGTTGTTTACAGATAAGATCATTACAATAACAAAGGTGGCAGAATCTTCGGCACTATCAAGAGCTGTTTAATCATAGCTCCGCCATTTATCTTCTTTCCCGTGTGCATTTTTTATGCTTTCTCTCTTTCAGCTTCTGGGTTGAAAGGGCGCAGTGTTTATTCACAGTCTGTACCGCAGATTAATGCTTGACCATCATTAACATTCTGAAGCGAGAAAAGTTTACTTGACCAGATGTTGAAATTTTTATCTTCCATCCTTTTAATGGATTGCTAAGAAAAAAGAGAGGGGAAAAAATCATCTAATTATCCGAACAGCAATATGTAAACACGGACAGTGGAGGAGAATATAGCAGAATATAGCACGGGAATGGGGGGACGTGTAAAGATTTTCTAGCCTGGCTGAGGCGTCTCCTAAACAGGAGGATTGTGTGAAGTGGGGGTCAAGCACATATAGGGTTGATGAGTCCACCTGAGTCTCCTCATCCTGTGGGAACAAATATTAGGCGCCATGCACCGGCAGGCAGAGTGAATTTCAAATACAGAATTTCAGCTCAGATTCGGGATACAAAATATGAAAAGTGTATAAGCCTTTCCTTTAATCATTAACTGAACATAAAAATTCTGTCTTTATTTACTTACCATGTGATTCCAAACCTGTATGACTGACTTCAGTGAAACACCGCTTGAGACATTTTGATAAATGTTCAGTGCTGGTCAGAGAGCTAGAATGGACAAAATTTTACTACGTTTTACAACACGGTTCATATGACTTATGCAATATATTAAGTAAATACAAGTTTTTTGAAGTTTAAAGCTTAACTATTTACTGAAATGTGACACATTTATGAGAAACGTAGTGCTGATCCATGAAAAATAAATGTTTCTTTTGAGTATTTTCATTGAATCCATATTACAGGTTTAAAGCACAAATGTGAGTAAATGATGGCAAAAATTGGAGCACCAAACCAACGCCAAAGAACAAGTACTGATAAAGACGACTATTGTCGCTTCACGTCGGGGCAAAAAAACTGCACATGAACATACAGAGGCTGCAGACGAAAACTGAAAAATGCTGCCTTCCAATGTAGGAAGGCACCAAGGCACGTCCGAATCCAAAGTTAGCTTCATTTCCTGTCTCGATACCTTCATCTGGTCGCTTTTTGAAGGCAGCATAGATGTCTCCATCGCTGCCTTTCATATCCCACAATCATGTGCTTTCCATTCTGTGACATTTGAGCTAAAAAATAAAAAGGGTGTTTGAAAGTTGCGATTGGTGGTCAGTTGGTGTGTAAATGTATGTTTTTGACCATTGTTTTCCACTTTTGATGTCATTTCTAGCGAGAAATTTCTATTGCAATAATTAAATATTCAAAGCACGCTCAATTTTACCTAGGTACCTGCCTGCAAAGTTATTGCCAGATATGGTGGTAGCGAGGCAACAAGTCAGCTGCCTTGGTTTTCGGATGCAGCCCGAGAGAACTACAGCCGACTGTCAGTCAGCACGAGCGTTCTGCGCCTGCGTGTATGAGACCGCTTCGTATATATTCGTCAATATTCCTAATTCATTTTTCAGTTTTCATCATTTAGCAGACGCTTTTATCCAAAACGACTTACAAGGGGAGCAATCAGGGGTCAGGTGTCTTGCTCAAGGACACTTTAGTCATGGTGTTGAAGGTGGAGAGAGTGCTGTTCATTCACAATCCCCACTTTCAATTCCTGCCGGCGTCGGAATCGAACCAGCAACCTTCAGATTACAAGCCCGACTCCCTCACCACTAGGCCACAACTACCATTCATAAAGCGAGACCAGCGCTGCAGATACACAAACCGTAAACAAAGTTGCGCGTGCTTACCATTTTGAATATCATTCATGCTGATCACTTTCTATATTCCACTCGGCTCACATTAATTCGCCCAGGAACTCTCAGGTACGTGACGTAATATTAGGACAGTCTTCTGTCTATACCCCCTCGACTTGTTTGCTCTGCTGTTCACTAAACTGAACAGCCAATCAGAATCTCCCCCAACTATTCTACATGCTGAATCAGCCCACAAAAAACAGACGGCGTCCGACTAGACCCAACGGTGCAGAACATAACGTTACCGGGAAAACTTAGTCGGCCAACGCTTAAAAATGGTCCGACGTTGGCTTGGTGTGTGTCCCGGGCTTAAGATTTTTTTTTTTACGTTACTGACCGCTTGAGTTGTACTACATGTAATCGCTCATCTCATTTTGTGGTTGTGTACCCAAGAGTTTCAGTGTTGAATGTGGCATCTGCTACTCTTATCGACTTGAGTCAGACATTCCAGATCAGGTCTGCAATGACCCGCGCTGTGGCCAGCCTTTCCATCAAGTGTGTCTTTATGAGGTAAGCGCTTTAAGATTTAGCAAACCATACAAAAAAAAACAAAAAAAAACAGCATTTCAAGTAGAACCAGTTTAACAGTATTTCAAGATTACATAACCATGCAAAAACCAATAAACAATTCCCTAAAAATGTATCATTTGTTAGTGTTTGGGTGGTATTTATGCTGTATACTTTTATTGATTTAATTGTCTTCACAGTGGCTGAGAGGTCTGCCCACCAGTCGCCAAAGCTTCAATATTGTGTTTGGAGAATGTCCTTACTGCAGTAAGGTAAATACATCAGTGGCATGCAGTCCACTTAAAAAAAGCAAATGCTCTGCATACCTCGTATCGTGGACTCGGCAATTAATTTAATTACTATATACTATTAAATTAAATGTGTTTGTGTGTGGTGTGTATAAAAGTCTACATAATATAATATAATGGTGGTAAATATTTTATGTTACTGTACGTATTTTTTTTATTACCAAACAATTTCTTTTTTTCTAAATCTGCCTGTTACGACGGACTTCTGGGTAAGCTGATCATACAGCAGCATATGAGTCTTGCTCTTGTAATGGAACGTCAGCACTGTCTCGCGTTCTCATTGGTTTGCTGGCATATGGGGGATTTCATGGGCTGGATAAGCTGTGAAGAGGAAAAATTAGCTGTTGCTGCCAGATCTAGATCTATACTATCCAGATCTACACTATTTTCATAGTATGTCATATTCTCAATAGGGAAATTTATTTTTTACGGAAACTTATGACTCTTGGTTGCTTCTTGTGAGGGCACGTTTTAAAGGGTTAGTTCACCCAAAAATGAAAATTCTGTCATTTATTACTCACCCTCATGTCGTTCTACACCCGTAAGACCTTCGTATCACAAATTAAGATATATTTGATGAAATCCGATGGCTCAGTGAGGCCTCTATTTCCAGCAAGACAATTAACTTTCAATGTTCAGAAAGCTATTGAAACATATTTAAAACCGTTCATGTGAGTACAATAGTTCAACCATATTGTAAAGCGACAAGATTACTTTTTGTGCACCAAAAACCCCCCCCAAAAGACTCCTTTTCAACAATATTTAGTGATGGCCGATTTCAACTACTTCGAAGCTTTACGGATTATTAGTTTCAAATCAATGGTTCGGATCGTGTTTCAAACTGCCACATAAAAAGTCATGTAAAGCAGCGGTCCCCAACGTTTTTTGCGTCACGGACCGGTTTCATATCAGACAATATTTTCACGGACCGGCCTTTAAGGTGTGGCGGATAAAAACAAAAAAATAAAACGATACGACCAGCATAAAAACTGGGGTATTTTTAAAATATTATAATAAACGTGAATCCAATGTGTAGGCTTACTCACAACTTTATTAGCAGCGTCCCCGTAACATCGCGAAGAAGCTTTCCAGAGACGTTTATTTTTTACTCATTTTGCTAGCTTGTGTGTTTAGCGGTAACATGTCACGTGACCTAAACAAGCGTTGCTATGCGCCAAGAGTGAGTCATAGACGGATGTAACGGGGAGAATTTAAAGTTGAGATGCTGACTTGCGATCTTCGCAGTAGTGAACGCGCCAGAGAGAAATGCACATTTCATACTAATTACATAAGTCAGTTTTTTTTTTTAAATAAGTTATTTATTCTTTCTGTGCGGCCCGGTACCAAATGACCCACGGTTGGGGACCTATGATGTAAAGTATTTAAATTTCGAATCACTGATAATGTAACGAAACCTCATTTACTGAAATCACATGACTTTGCCGTTACAAATCACTGAATTGCAACAAAAGATTCGTAAAGCTTCGAAGCAGTGTTTTGAAATTGCTACATATTGTTGAAAAGTCATTATTTTGTGTTTTTGGCACACAAAAAGTATTCTAGTCACTTTATAATATTAAGGTAGAGCCACTGAACTCACATGAAATGTTTTAAATGTTTTTATTAGCTTTCTGGGCATTCAAAGTGTTAATAGTCTTGCTGGCAATACAGGCCTTTTGGGTGAACTAACCCTTTAACAGGTAAATGTAGGCTACTCTCAATAAAAGGTCCAACATATTAAAAATGCTTTTTGCTGTGTCATGAGTAAACGTACACTGTCTAGAGAGAATGTGAGCATCTCGCTTGTTAGCTATTTACCCATTCAACGTAACTGTTTATGCCACATTTTTTTACATGACGCACCACCCATCATACCCGGTTAATAAAGTCACCACTCGCCAATGAAATGTACTCCATGTAACTCCATCACACAAATGTAGCCAAGAAAATAACTTTATTTAAATACACATTTAATTTCAAATAAAATTATTTATACATTCATTCTTTCTTTCTTTCAGCCCATCACTGTGAAAATGGTCACAGGAAACACTTAACAGTCTGTTCATTCAGAACAGTGGTCATGTGGCGTTACGCCTCCAGTAAGGATAATACCAACAACCAACAACAGTCAATATCATAACAAGGAAGATCAACATTCCTTTTGATTTTCCAAAGCCATGTCTGTGATGGTACCGAGTCCATTCATCTTCCAAACCACAAACATCCCTTTCCCAGTGGTCTCCATTATCATCATCATAAGTTTCCTCTCGTTGGTTTTTATTCCGGCTGTGTTTCCTGGTGTAGTTCCTACAGTAGTCGACTTCATTGCTGGATACTGCAAAGTCCTCATTTCGAGTTTGGGTATGTTTTTGCTGGTTCAAATTGTAACGGTTTTGTTTTCCCCTCAAGGGCATCCAGGTCTTGCCCTCATGAACATCCACGTCCCTGTTTTCCTGTGTTGTTGGAGCAAATTTTATCTTTTCATCACATAAGAAATATCAATGAGAGGGCTGATATTGGATTGGTTAATACACTTTTGTATCAAACAATAAACATTTCAAAGCATATTTGTATTTCCTATAACTTTTGATACTTTTAAAACATTGATCAATTTGAAGTGAATGATTGACTGTGGCCTATTTGTCATTTGGCCTGTGCTCTGCAGTTGGGTTTACTTGTTTGTGGTCCTGTCTCTGCCGTGCGCCTGCTCTTGTTCTAGGATGAACTCGTGGGGGGAGGGGCTCGTCTTCATCACTGAGGTCCTCATCACTTTCTTCAGGCATAGACTTTTGCCTATCACTTCTTTTTGCAGCCATGTCAGCTTTGTTTGGTCTCTGTAAAGATGACACCAAAATTATTTAAATGAGAGTCTATGATAACACTATATACATATAGTGAGGAAAATAAGTATTTGAACACCCTGCTATTTTGCAAGTTCTCCCACTTAAAAATCATGGAAGGGTCTGAAATTGTCATCGTAGGTGCATGTCCACTGTGAGAGACATAATCTAAAAAAAAATCTAGAAATCACAATGTATGATTTTTTAACTATGTATTTGTATGATACAGCTGCAAATAAGTATTTGAACATCTGTCTATCAGCTAGAATTCTGACCCTCAAAGACCTGTTAGTCTGCTTATAAAATGTCCACCTCCAGTCCATTTATTATCCTAAATTAGATGCACCTGTTTGAGGTCGTTAGCTGCATAAAGACACCTGTCCACCCCATACAATCAGTAAGAATCCAACTACTAACATGGCCAAGACCAAAGAGCTGTCCAAAGACACTAGAGACAAAATTGTACGCCTCCACAAGGCTGGAAATGGCTACGGGGAAACTGCCAAGCAGCTTGGTGAAAAAAGGTCCACTGTTGGAGTAATCATTAGAAAATGGAAGAAGCCTAACATGACTGTCAATCTCCCTCGGACTGGGACTCCATGCAAGATCTCACCTTGTGGGGTCGCAATGATCCTAAGAAAGGTGAGAAATCAGCCCAGAACTACACGGGAGGAGCTGGTCAATGACCTGAAAAGAGCTGGGACCACCGTTTCCAAGGTTACTGCTGGTAATACACTAAGACGTCATGGTTTGAAATCATGCATGGCACGGAAGGTTCCCCTGCTTAAACCAGCACATGTCCAGGCCCGTCTTAAGTTTGCCAATGACCATTTGGATGATCCAGAGGAGTCATGGTAGAAAGTCATGTGGTCAGATGAGACCAAAATAGAACTTTTTGGTCATAAGTCCACTAAACGTGAGAAGAATGATGAGTACCATCCCAAGAACACCATCCCTACTGTGAAGCATGGGGGTGGTAGCATCATGCTTTGGGGGTGTTTTTCTGCACGTGGGACAGGGTGACTGCACTGTATTAAGGAGAGGATGTCCGGGCCATGTATTGTGAGATTTTGGGGAACAACCTCCTTCCCTCAGTTAGAGCATTGAAGATGGGTCGAGGCTGGGTCTTCCAACATGACAATGACCCGGAGCACACAGCCAGGATAACCAAGGAGTGGCTCTGTAAGAAGCATATCAAGGTTCTGGCGTGGCCTAGCCAGTCTCCAGACCTGAACCCAATAGAGAATCTTTGGAGGGAGCTCAAACTCCATGTTTCTCAGCGACAGGCCAGAAACCTGACTGATCTAGAGAAGATCTGTGTGGAGGAGTGGGCCAAAATCCCTCCTGCAGTGTGTGCAAACCTGGTGAAAAACTACAGGAAAACGTTTGACCTCTGTAATTGGCAACAAAGGCTACTGTACCAAATATTATCATTGATTTTCTCAGGTGTTCAAATACTTATTTGCAGCTGTATCATACAAATAAATGGTTAAAATATGATGATCCTTTTGTGAGATACTATTAATGTATAATAGCAACTCTAATCCCGTTCAAAAGTTTGAGGTCAGCTAAGTGACAGTAATGACATTTATAATGTTACAAAAGGTTTTTATTTTTTAAATAAATTGTTCTTTTGAACTTTTCAACACTGATAATCATTGTTTCCTGAGCAACAAATGAACATATTAGAATGATTTCTGAGAGCTCATGTGACACTGAAGACTGAAGAAATGGCAGCTGAAAATTCAGTTTTGCCATCACAGCAATAAATTCATTTTAAATGATATTCAAACAATTATTTCAAATAATAAGATTTAGCAATATATTTTTTACTAAATTTTTTGATCAAATACATTTGGCTTTGGTGAACATAAGAGATTTCTTCAAAAACATAAAAAAAAAAAAAAAAATACTCTGACCCCAAACCTTTGAACAGTATTCAAGTATAAATGCCCATTCATACCGTGAGAAAAATATGCTGATTTCTGACTTAAACATTAAAACTATTTTTTAAATATTATCTGATAAATATAAATATCTTCCAGTTTTATTTCTTATATTATTTTTGTAGTTTGATATTTTAGGTGTTTTAATGTATGTGCTGTTGACTTTATACAGTAAAGTTGTCAAAAATATTTAAAAGTAAAATAATGTAATAAAATTTATAACAAAATATATTTTTCAGTAAAAACAAAATTGACCAAACGAAATGCACCCCACATCATCTATCCTACAAGAACCATTATTCAGTTGTTTTTGTAATTATACCTGCTTGTGTGTCTCTCGTTTGGTGCTGCTCCAGACTTTGTTGGGTGCTGACCCACCCAACCCTTCTTCATCATCTTCCTCTACTGTCACCACAGGCTTAGATCTGGCTGGTTTTTTGTCAGTAGTCTTGGGTTGGCTTCCAGCCTGTGGGAGGTTAAGTTAAATTAGATGACATGAATTTACTTGCTTTTGTCTCCGAGCATTCACGAGAGAGTGAAAGAGAGCACTAAATGTTCCCTCCCTGACCTGGATCCTGAGAGGAGAGGACCTGCCCTGATTAATAGCATCTACTGCTCTCCCTAAGGTGGCAACTGTCCAAACTAAATTTGGCCACAGATCACCAGCGAGGTCAGCTGTAGGCAAAATAAACTTCAGGAGTGTTGGAGTGACACGAGGAGCTGCTGGCCTCGCGCTGCCTGATGTGGTTTCAGAAGAGCTGAGACACGAGGGGGACATTGATGATGTTGTTTTAGCTTTTATTCAAAGGAACTGAAACTACACCGTCTAGAAGGAGATGAACAGAACCACAGAGAAAAAAAATACAACTACAAAGAAAAGGGGATTCAAATCTTAATGCCCTTGCTGTTGACACTGATGCTTTCCATCTGTGCTAAAGATAGGGTGGTCAAGGTCAGAGGAAAAAGACTGCACACTGCTTTAAGAACTCTCCATACATCCATGTAAAACATTGAAATACATTGATACTGCAACCATCAGCCGAACTACCCGGGCATCAAAAACGAACACCAATGTGCTCACTCTGAAGGAACAATCAAATCCTATAAACTTTGAATGGGCAGTCCCAATCTAGTCAAGAGCACCTGGGTCAAAAAGTCAGTTGGAAACAAAGAAATAGTCAAAACAACAACAAAACAATGAATAACAAGATGTTGTGTACCACTGAAACTTGAATTGCAGAACTTTTCATTTAAGGAAGCATAGTTAAGATGAATTGAAAATCATAATTTCTATAACTGCAATAAGTCTAACTTTTTACTAGAGACAAGAAGCTTTGAATGATGGCTTGACAAAATATAAAAAAAAGATTTTAATAGTCTTAAATTGTGAAGGTTTTATAAGGCCCTGAATAATATATATATACATATCCATAATTAGTTCACTTTCATTTTATGGACCAGTGTGGAACAAGACTTAAATTTCCCACAATGCCGCTATTTGCCATTATTACTATTACACGAGTAAAGGTGCGTTTACATTTACTGTTGTTCGCTCAACTTCAAAATGTGCAAAATTCAATTATTTCAATCCAAGTGATCTGGAATTCTGCATCGGGTTCAAGTTGGTCAAGGGAATTCACTGAGCTGATGAAAGGAAAGCTGCTTGGTTTGAAAGTAAATTCTGTCTGAGCTGTGCTTCAAACATTGTTACACTACTGGTTATGGACAACTGTTGACTATGCAATTTTATTGCAAGCAGAATTTCACAAAAATGTATTGGTTCATTTATGTGCACATATTTTACAATTATTGTTTTGTTTTTTACATTATTTAAATCATTTGTATGATTCATGCTTTATTTATGAAACGCTTGAAAAGGCAAAGGTCAATCTAAAACTTTAGAACTGAGATGTTTTCTGCAGGAGGTCCACTGCATGTAGAGTGGTTTCAATATTAGGGTAAAAGGAGAGTAAATTACGCTCTAAACAATTGGGGTATTTACCAACCCTTCTCTAAATCCTCAACACTGAACCTTCTCTATTGAACCACAGATCAAACTGCTGGACAGCTCCACAAAAATGAGAGGCAATTCTAACTGCCGATCTTTTGGCCTCTGCAAAATGTGTGTATTCAACAGCCCCAAATTGGGTTGCTCGGGTGTTCGTAAAGTTCAGCAGTTCAAGTTGGCAGTGATCAACTGTGAAGTGATTCCAGAGGAATTAAGGTCTTTCCACTCCAGACCTCTTGAGAGCCAATAAGCCTTTTGGCAAGGTCAGCAAAGGTTAACCTACGACACCACGGTCAAGATTCACCAGCTCATTCTCTTTATAGAGGAAAAGTGCCATTCTTGTCTCACGTCAGCGTAATAGAGTGCAGGAATCCAGTGTGGTGCATTTTATGCAGTTTGATTCTGAATGTGCACATAGATGTTGAAATACATGTGTGCATGTGACTGCAATAAATAAGAATGCTTTAATTAAATAGTCCTCTTGTATGGTTTTGACACTGCATTGAGCTATGGCCCCAGGCTGAGGGCCTTCGGTAACTCGGAGTCTGTCACCACTGTGTCTGGCACCACTTCGGTCCAACTACAACGCCGCCAATAGGCCAGTCAGACGGCTCTGAGCAGGAGTGGGAGTCAGTGTAGCTGGGAAAGGGTCAGAGGAGGGTTCCCAAACCTGAGCATCTCCTTCTCTCTCCCAGACAGATAAATCTGCCGCAGCCCACAGGCTGCTCAGAATGCTCCAGCCCCAACTCATATGGTCTCTATTAAGACTACCGGCCTGCTGTGCCAAAGCATTTCACACTCACCCTTTGTGTGGTTGGCCTGGTCATCTCTAACGGCCTTGGCCTGGAAAGGTCTAATGGGCCCAGCGGCATGGCCGCTGACAGAACCATTCTGAGGGCCTGGTAGTCTGGCTTTTCATTGTAGCCTAGGTTTTTCACACTGGACAGGAACCTGGCTATTTCTGCAAGGGGTCAGAAAGAAAGACATTTCGATATGCAAAACTAAAAATTGTATCATCATTAAATCACCCTCATGTCATTCTAGACTTTTTTTCTACAGCTGTTATTGTTCAAACAATGAAAGTTAAAAACTTTCAAGTATCATGAAATTAATCCATACATCTCAAATGGTATACTGTAATTCTTCCAATGGAACACAAACACTTTGTATGATGACCAGATCAAAATTTAAGCCTTTATTCACTTTCAAATCATATCAAAACAAGGGTAGACACAAATACAGACTACATCAAATGTGTCACTGACAATCCTCAAACCTCAAATGAAGTCAAACTTCATTGATTCTCACACATCATGTGACCAAACGCCATGACAATGGATTTGGACTATATCATTTGTATGAATTAATTTGACACTATCTTAATGATTTGACTTGCATAATATGGGCAAAACCAGCTAAAACATTTTGTGTTTCCACAAATGAAAGAAGCATGTTTGGAACGACATGAGAGTGAGGAAATTATACAGAATGTTCAATCTTGGGTGGACTATCCCTTTAATACACTGAAAAATTTCCTGCTCAATATCTCATTGTCAAAATTATTTCTAAACACCTCATCATGTAGAGCAGGGGTCCTCAAATAGCAGACCACTGTCCTGTTCCGGACCCTGGCTTGTTTCCAGCCGCACCGCGAGACAAAGGGCATCAAAACAACATAGCCGTACACACCACAAGCACTCAGGGTCATTTATGGTAATGGTTTTTCGGAGCTATATCCTTTAATATTTTTATCTAGAGCCAAACGCACTTCATGCAAGACTGTTCTGTTGCATGTGCATTGCTTCCCTCCCCACTAAAGACCCTATAAAGGAAATCTAGAGACCGGACCTCTTGGAACTTTAATTGAATATCCTTGATGTAGAGCATCCCAAATGTGTCCTTTTTTGGAAACTACACAAGTGAGGACTACTGTGGAGATGGACCGTGGTTGAGTATTTGCATAATTTGCAGATAAACACCAACTGAGCTGGTCTGCATGTTTTATGTTGATGCATCCTGCTGTTGACCTAGATGCTTACTGAACACACGCGCAAATGTCCGGCCAACTGACAGCCCGCATCTGCAGACTTCATTTTCATTCCAAAGGGAACAAAAATCACATCTTCCTAACAAATGGACAGTGGCAGGAGCACAATGTAGTCGGGGCCTCTCCATTCATACGAGAACACAAATGTGTGTCTAATATGGGCACCTTCCATTCTTCACTGTAATAAATATGCTGGATGCAGCGCTACGCCGATGTGCGTTCTCTTTGTGGCAGCCTAGCTGAATGTATACCACATGCGCAGCCTTGATGCATGTTAGAGGTCTTATCTTTCTGGTCCAGCTGCAGCCAGCCTCTCAAGGTTGGGGGAATAAGGCCTCATCATAATCATAGATCACAAAGCCCCCTTTCAGAAGACGCACATACCCTCGCTCCCTGTGGAGGGGGGAAAGATACTGCAGGGAGTCCGTTGAGTCCGTAGAGTCCGTTGATGAAGGAGAGGCAAAGAGATTGTGCTTGTTGGGATGGTGAGGAAGCTAAGTCCCTGCTCCATACCTTGTTGATCAAAGCAAATGGTCTGCACACTCACATGCACCTACCCGTGCTGGAGCCGGATGTGGACATGTTCAGTACAGAATCTGGCAGGTTGGACATCAGCCTGTGGTCAAGAGATGATACAGGGAAAGGTTAAACAGAGGTCTTGTTGCAAAAAAAACATCAGAAAACACCTCTTCGCTTTTGACTCATGGAATCACACAACAACGTTTAAAATTTCACTGTGAAGAGTTTGTCATTCTCTCTTCTAATGATCTGCCGATCCTTTTAAATCCGTGTATTCCACTGCTTAAATTTCTAGACAAGAAAGAAAATCTGAGGCCTTATACAATTTAAGTGGAGTTTTAAGGCTGTAATGAAGCAATTGAGTGAATAATTCAGGCTGAATAAGCACAGAAAACCTCTGATCAGCAGCCACTGTACACAAATAGACCTAAGGTGAAAAGGGGAACGTACTTGGCCTTGGCGTCCTGGACCTCAGCTGGGTTCCTAAGAGATGAGAGCCAGGGCAGAGTTCCACACTGCCAGTGAAGCAAGCAATAGCCCAACACCTCCAAGTCTCCTCGTCTGGATGCGGCTGTTGGAGAAAGCATAGATAAGGAAAAGTAGTAAGTTGAGTGTTGGTTGAGAAGCAAGTTAAAACTCTCTGATTGAATGACCCGTCCACTGGCTGCTGAAATATGCCCTTATAAAAAAGGCAAAGAAGTGGGGGGGGGTGATAGAGAGCAGTATTTTGTTTTCTCAGCTGGTGCCCTGGCCTGCCTCACAGGCTAACGGGGTTTTTCTAAGAGGGGCTGAGAGTTGAAAGAGTAGGTCAGTTTCCTCCCACCAGAGCGCTTCACATCTCTCTCACACTCCCTCCTCCTTCGTCTGGTCTGGCGACTCGTCCAGGAACCTGATCCTGACGGCCTCTGACATGATCCAGACAGCCTGTGGCCCAGCCCGACACTCTCTCCGACGGAGAGCCAAGCAGTAAAACAAAGAAATAAATGTCTGGGCCCAAATAGTTTCCACATGTTTCTGGATTCCGTGGGGTCTTTGCTGGCCTTAAGAGAAGAGCCTGAGAGTGTTTGCATGTGCTCCTTAGACTGCCTCCATCTCCACTTCTGCCGTAACACATTACACAACTGCCATCTAGTGTAAATGTCTTTTGTATACTAAAAGCTTCTTATAAGGTCACTTTGTCTTTTATGATTCTTACATTTGTTTAATATGCCATTTAAGACTCTACCTCTTCCCTGGGCTGGGAATCAATACAGATTTCCCAAATCAGTTTGATTCTGATTCACAAGCTCTTGATTTGATTCAGATTTTAATTTGATTAACTTCGATTCATTTGGGAAAATTGCAGTAGTTATAATTTAGATTTATAAGAATATGTACGAAAAATTTACTTCAAATCAGTAGTTCATCTTCTTGATTATATATTAAGAACCAACTCAAAACACAAACTATGGAAACAGAAGCATTCAAAGGCAAAGCGGGCTACACAACACTAAACTGTCTAATAGTCATTAGTTTCAGGAATCATGCCACACTAGTATGTTTCACAAATAGCTTATAGTAGTCAATCAATTGGGAATTGGACAACACTGGTCACTAAAAAGTCACTGGCTGCAAGAATCAAGCTACACTTGTCACGCTGTCTGTTTTTGATTCACTAAAATGAAGCCGCTCACACAAGTCAGACTACACTGGTCACAGTGCATGTTTGTTTTTGCATGCAGCCCATGAGATCAACAAAATAAAAGGTGTTTTTATAAAAAAAAAAAAATAAATAAATAAATTAAAAAAAAAGAATCTATGCAACTGTTCTTAACCCTGGGAGCAGAAGAGATTAATAATTTTGGAATAAGTACAAGTGGTTTTAGTCTTCAAGTAAGCCCAAAAGAGCTGGTTTCACACTTGCATGAGCTCAATGGGAGTCTAACACAGTCTAGTTTTTACAACACTATATCTGTATGAGCACTGAGTGTGAAATGGCCTCACTTCAACCAAATGATAAGTCTTATGCCAACCAGACAGACAGCGGCATTTTGATATGAAATATTCATTTTGGATCCCAGCTTTTAAACCAATTATGGGTTGACTTTATACTAAGGACCCTCAATGTATTACGTTTACCTAAATGTAAATCTGATTGGGATGGTTTAGTCAGTTTCACTCATATACAGCAGTTAACCTCCTGTTAAGCCTGTCCCTTCATGAAAAGTTCCAACTTTGTCAATAAGGGTAAATTAAGGCACATCATTTGTTCGTGCCTAGAGAGTGTATTAACTCAATACTGTAACTGCAGTCCATCTCCTGAGAAATTACCTATTGACTGCATTCATCAAAAGGGAAAATCTCTGCCTAAATCCATGACCATCATTGATCCTACCATGCCTATTACAGAGTCAGCCTCCCTGCCCGCTAGCCAGCAAGACCATTAGGCCACGTATATAGGTTTTCTTTATTTTTCTTCAACCTTGACCAAAGTAATTTAGCAAATACACGATTTAATAGAAAAGATTTTAACGTCCCTCACAGGTGACCTTGGAAAAAATGCCTCTGAAGTGCCATGTAAAAAGGGCACTATGATTAAAGATCAAAGTGTACAAGATAAGACACGCTCTGTAAACATTTTGTACGACTCTGTAATATGGACCTGAAGGGGTGGGCTGCCTGGCCTAGTCCTGACACCGATTCACTTATAAAAAGGCCGCTCCACAAGAATGATGCATTCTAAGCTGAGCACAACACCTTCCATCAGATAGAAACTGTTGTTCATAATTATGGCCTATTGTTATTGTGATTATACAAAGGCCCATGTCAAACTCTTGAACCTCTCCTCCTGAATTTCAGCTGGCTCAATTCAACCCTACAGGTGATAATTAGGCCTTTTCCACAGGGTTCAGTGGGACACGAAGTGCCCGTCTCGGCACTCCTCACCATGGTAACAAATCAACATCTACACGGGGTGCCAGGGGCCAAAAGAAAAGAAACATTCTGCAATCTGCATTCATCTACAGGGCAGTCGGTGATAATGACCTACACAACAGCTGTCAGTGTCCTCCATCAAGATTAGTGCTGTGATGCCGGCTTGGCTGCAGATTGTTTAATAGTGGTGCGAACAAGGTTTGTCAAATTTACTGCCTCGCTGCTTTGAGTTTAGCTTTGGGAGGGGAACAGGACAATGAACTCCCAAGTCGGTGCGTCGGTGGGTAGGTGTTTTTATAAACTCTCAAGTGTTATATCACTTGCCATTTGCAGTGTGATTTACACAGAACAACTGGCCATACATTTACAGAGCAGAAAGATGGAATCAGAAACACATGTAGAATCCTGTACAGGAAAAGTTAACAAATTGTTTCAGGTAAGAACGTGGTCTTCTCTGAAAGCAGCCAGACCTTGGTCTGAACCTGAGTATGATTTATTTTCTGATGCGTCAAACAATGTGTTTTACTGGGTCCACGCTATGAGCTACATAATACACACATGCATTCCCACATATTCATCCTCTACATAGAAAACTGTACTTTTAAAGAAAAATATGGGGAAAAAAGGTTTCAATTCACATAAGAACCTCTGGTTTGTCATGCCAGGGCTTTTCAAACTCTTTGATTCCATGGACCCCAAAATATGATAACCCCATTAAAAGTCCATCCAAAAATATATTTTGATGTATACATCCCTATTCATATAAAGTCAGAAAAATAGGCATGATATTTTATAAAAATTAAGTAATTTCCAAAAATAAAGTATAAATAAAATAAATAAGTTTAAAAAAAATTATGTATGAAAAAAAAAAATACTCAAACTAGGACTGCTCAGTAAGGCAAAAAGTCATAATCATGGTTATTTTTAATATTGTCAATCACAGTTATTTAACATGATTATGAGTGGGCCATTTCACTAAAACCTTTTACAAGCAATTTATTTAACAAAAAATTTCACAATTCTAAATACCAATTTAAATATCACAGCAGAATATACTAATATATATTTTTTTTAAATCCTCAAAAAAATTTGAAAGTAAACTGTCAGTAATGCATTAATAAACGCTAATTACAAACAATAGGACAAATGCATGAAAAACTTATTTGTATCTTGCTTTGATTCTTATTAAAGCTACAAATGTCATTTAGTCGAGAGCAGTTAGTGATTTTTCTTTGTTTTATGTTCTCTGATTAACATTAATGACACAGACAGCTACAGGTACATTAGGTTGCTGTCACTTTTAGACCGAATGCACAGATCCAATATATACTAAAACTCAATTTTTTTTTCCCGTTTATGTTCACTTCAGACACAACCAACTGGGTTTACGTGAATACTCGCCATGCCCAAGATTTTGACATATTTTTGCATGTATCTGACAATTTAGGCATTTACTTTGTTTATACGTGTTCTGCTCTGTCTTGGAGCATGTGCACAGAAAGACGCCTGAAGAACAGTCTCAGTTCTCGTTTACGCTTTTAATTACCGTTTTTAATATCGAAAACATCCCATTTTTACGAAAGTAATGTTTCATGATTATACTGAAAGCAACAGAATGGGGCACAATAATTGCTTTATCTCGATCATCATATTTTTATAAACGTTGCAAGCCAAACTCAAAAGTTGAAACTCAATTTCGATTAATCGCACAGCCCTGACTCAAACTGTAATATCATACAATTAAATAAATGTGAATATTACATTTAGAATATTATTGTTTTAAACAAATTTAGAAAATAAATACACATTAAACTTATATTAAACTTTAAATGTATTTTTCTGCTGACTGTGTATCTTGTTTTTGCATTTCTGCATGTGCTTTAAAAATTAACAGCAACAGAAACATGGCTATTTGCAAGCTTTACCACTGTGTATTCATTATTGAACTTCTGTAATATCCTATGGCCAATGCAGCCAGATATATTGGCTTTGAGTCCCAGTTCAACAAAACATCAAAGCTTTAATTAATAGTAAATGCATACAAGATGCAGGTTATGACTTTGACTAATTATAGATTTCTTGAATTAAGTCTGCCCAAGTAAGCATGGATACAACAATCAATGTCCAATAAAAAGGACTGTACACAATTTACGAGTTAATGTGTTTCCAATAGCATGACCCAAAGTTAAGGACATGATACTGACTAAGTCCCAGCCATATAAACAGTCTCCATTACAGTGAATCCATACTTTTTGGTGAACCTCTACCTTTAAAGTTAGCCTGAAATTAAAACTATCCCCATTTACTTCCTTAATGCATATTCCTGGTCTAATTGCGGCAGATATATTGATATATGTTATTCCAAAGAAAAATAAAGGTCCTTAAAAAATAAAATCCTTAAATCAAAACTTTGATACCATTTTACTTCCATTTTTCAATTCCCAGCATTTTTTTCTCACTGAATATTCTGTTTCACTTGAAAATACTTCATATAATAAGGTAAAATGGGTTGCAAATGGCAATTCATGTTGCATGTTGGCTTTACCTGGGAAACAGGACATTTACGCATAATGCCATTTGTTTCCATCTCGGTAATACCTCAGCGTGGTTTCAAAAGCTAAAATAAATGACAGATTTTACCTTACCTACTCCTTTGTGAGCATCAATGCTTGTATACTCAATGGTGCCATTGTGTCCTTTCTTGGGGTTCTCTTTGTACTCTTTATGCTCACCATTAGGACAGTATCTGTACGATAGTCCATAGTCAGCCAAGTACACCTGCAAAAGATAAAGTCAGCATAAATCATCCCAAAGACATTTTCTTTCAAACTGAATCTCTCCTACTGTATATGGTATGTTAGTGCAAAGCACAAGGAAATGGGGTCAAGTTCTGACAGCAGACTGAGACTTTAATTGATTGTACTCAAGTTCGAAATGTCATCAATGCTGGCTGGCCATCTTAGTAGACGATCAATGAAAATAATAAGCACTCTAACTCCAGTATGTGCTGCATTTGCATAGGTATTTTTATACAGAAAAAAAAAAGTCCCACTTGATATTAGGTGTCTTTAACTGCTATGTACTGACATTTAAATTAATCATTTGATACAATGCACTTCTAGTGTACATACATGTTTTACATTGTACTTATATTTTTAAAAAAATGCCTGAATGTAACAACAGCTCTAATTCATTTCTGAAATTACATCTATAATACACTGTTGACCCTTACTTTACCCCTTAAACCTACCCATTCCACCAAACCTGCCCCTAACCTTATCCATATCCCACCTTAATAGCAGCAAAAGTGTTTTGCTAAACAACATGTACACAGTAAGAACATTGTATATTTTAGATATAAGTCCATAGAAGTTAAAGACACACAATAGAAAATGTGACCCAAAAAGATAACCGACTATTTAAGATGCCCCTTATTGATTATGGTAATGCGCAAAGAGATTCACCTTGCTTGGATCTTTGTGTCCCAATAAGAGATTGGCAGCCTTAATGTCAGCATGGACGTACTCATTGTCATGAATATATTCCAGCACATCCAGCTGTTAAGGGCAAAGTGACAGAGGGGAAGGTTAACATGAATAATTTAGTAACCTCATAATGACCTACCGTAATGACTACAGGCAGATGAGCTGCCAGAAAATGCAACTGAAGCTTACTCAAAATCCACCATATTATGGAATACTGTAAATAATTTTGCCTTGTCACACTTATGTTCCAACAAACCCTCTACATACACCGAGGTCACATTAAAACATATTTATGGGTCAAGATTACAGTGGGTTGATAAATTGTAGCAATACAAGCATCACTTTTGTTAACTGAAATAAAGCTTGGCAATTATGAACCTCTTGGCAACTATGTGATATAAAATAAGTTGAAATTTAAACTAATATATGTATGTATTAAAAATAAAAATGACAAGCACACAACAAAATAACTAAAATTTAAAATATAAAAATGGAAGCAAATTTACAATATTAATGAATACTATAACAGTATATAAAAATTGAAAAAAAAAAGACACTGGCAAGCAGCTCTAACTAAATGCTGTACAAAGTTCAGCAGCGTCTCACCATGAGGACACCCAGGTGTAGCACAGTTGGCTTCCTCAGTTGTCCACCGTTCTCCAAAAACACCTTTTGCAGGTCTGTGCCCAGCCGATCCATTACCATAAACCTGTACCTAGAGAAGAGGACAAGATCAAATTGGACTTAAATATACAATTGAAACAAAAGAATATAGAAACAAAAATATTGAATGTTTTTATGTTAATGTCAAATTCTGGGCATTCGTATGACATTATATACTATTTAACCCTGTAAATGTGTATACAGGTAAAGATTTTGCTGTGTTGTTTATCAGGGAGCAGGACTGCTTAATATTATTTATATGAAAGTGATGAAAAGTTAAGACAAGGAAAAACTTAAAGGGTGTAAAACAAAAGCAGAGTTTCACCGTTTACAGTTGCTGAGCAACAATACAGAATTTGTGTGCATATATATTGGCTATTTCATAACTTCAAATATGACTACCCAATCAGAAATTATATTCAGAACAATCCGTTTTATGCTTATTTTACTGTTTTGCACTGACCCCAAGGCTTGCAGTATAATCCATTTGTCATCTTATTTTTTGATCATTGACTTCCAAATAGAATGAGAAATTAATCACATTAGAGTATTGTATATATTTGAAGTATTTAACTTACTTGGTTATCCAAAAACAGGCAATTAAATAGAAATTTCCAGCAATACAAAATTGCAGCGCTATAATTCTAAATATCATGGTGGCCATACCGCGCCCACCCTAGACAAACTGAAGTTTCATACCTTGTCCCGTTGCTTTCAGTCAGTCCAGACCCCCAGTAAGTTGGAATCCCCAAAAACTCCAGCCGTTTAGACTTCTTCCACTTGTTCACTGTGATTTTAGAGTTTAAAAAAATGTTAGCCATTTTATATATTTGCACATGATTTATAAACGTGTGTGCATATATATATATATATATATATATATATATATATATATATATATATATATATATATATATATGCATCTCATACACTCATAAAGAAGCACTTCCTCCAGCCTAGCTAGAAGGGGAATCTGTCTTGACTGGCTGTGCACCAGACTGACAGGTGGTCAGGGGCCCTTCGGAGAAACCAGCATCATTATCAGCAATTTGGTCACTCTCTCTGAATTAGAGCTCAAACAAGCTGGGATTGCACTAACGACCACAGAGGTGCATGTTTGCTTTGGTTTATTAATTCGCCTAGCTAGGCTAATTTACATCTATAGCCACTTCATCAGTGACATGCACTTCATGTTTGAGAACTCTCAGATGAAGATGAGGGGTCTTCAGTATTTTCATTCAACACTCCCTCAAACATGCATATGTTTCTACATCCTTTGGCTATAATAAAATCAGTGTTTAGGATTTTTTTTTTTTTCTTGCATAACAACAGAATTACATTGCATGATACGGACAGGATTTAGGTTAAAAAAAGAACAAAGAATCATACTAGTATCTGCCTTTGCTGCTCGTTGGTAAAATTTCAATTCGGAGAACAAAGGTCCATTTTCATGATATTCCTGAAAAAATATATATAGAAATTGTAGACACTTAGCCAATGTATTGTATACAGTTATGGGTGACATCTCTTCAAAATTGTTTCAATATATTTCTTACCACTTTAATCACAAAATCAGTGTCATCTCGAACAGGGACATTCACATCCCGAGAGGCTGTAAAATGTGGACAAATAATAAAAAATTATTCGGTGAGCTACCCAAATGTTTAAATTTATCATTTCAAAATGTGAGTGTCCATTATTTTAGACATGTTTAACGATATAAATAAAAATACACTTCTGTAAACTTATATTGAACAAAAAAGCACAGACTTAAATATCATTTGGAAAATCATTTTGGAATTCAAAGTACACTAGCAAAATATTGAATTGTTCAGGTCTTTGAACTCTTGTGCCAAGAGTGATTTTGCCATGGCTAATGCCATAGATGAAACTGAAACACATAACAGAAAGTCATTACCCAAGTAGATCAGTCCAAAACCACCCTTTCCAATGATCTTGCCGATACGCCAATTCTTCTTTTCTGAATCTGTCAAAATGGAGCCGTCTGGAAGTGGATGGGGTAGTTTGTATTTCTTTGGTGCCATGATGTTAAATTGTCATGTAGTAAGTTTCAGAACGGATTAAAGACTGAAGAGAGCAATGTAAAGTTTCTGTCAACTTATTGCTGGTTATTTAATGGTTCGTTATCACAAACAAACCAGTAATTACAATAACGGGTTCTTTTAAAAGCATGTCAACACTCTATAATCACAGTTTCATTTCTTCCTTCCTGTCAGTGAACGGCTTACTTCCTGAAAGTGATTGACACAAGTTAAAAATCTTTAACAACCAATCAAAAACAGGGATATGCGTGCCTTTCACAGTCAACTACCAATAAAATACCCTAGAAGGCGGAACAACCCCGTAGCATGTTTCATCACAGGGCAGCGCCAATGTCATTCAAAATAGGATGAGAAGTTTCACTCGTTTTCGCGAATCGGTTCATTTGAGCAAAGTGCTGCAAAGAATTGAATCAAAAGCGGTCACAGTTTATTTTGTTGTTTCAGCTCAAAGAAACAGTCATTTATTATAACCTACAGTGTAATTATGCATGTATAATGCACACTACTAAAATTGATTGACATCTTTTGGCTTCGTTTGATTTTTGTACATTTAACGCTGTTAACATCAACTTTTGTGTATTTAACGCACTCATGTCATAAACATATTTTTAGTATGTTTTATTTGTGAGCAACTGGTAGCACATCTATTGCATTAACATGCTTTTTTCTCAGTTGGTTCACTAAATCTCTTTTGTTTGCAATCACGTGGTTCTGGTGACGCGCGAAATACAGGGCAAAAAGTGAAAACTAAATTTACATTTACATTTATTCATTTGGCAGACGCTTTTATCCAAAGTGACTTACAAGTGAGGAAAAGAAACAAGCGATTCATGCTGATTTAGAAAGGTAAAAAAAACACATGTTGGACGTGATTCTTATGTTATGAAGTTAGTCTGGTTTTATAGCAGACTCAAAGCGCTAATAAAGGCGAAACTGTTAAGGTTGAAAAACGATAAAAGTTACGTAAATGATAAAAGCTCCTTGTGGTTTCTCGGATTTGATCGATTTGCTCGATTTTGAGTTTGTGATAGCGATTCCTATTATAGAAAATTCTTGCTCTCCAGCCGTATTTTGCGCTACAGAAATGACGTCATGCGCAAACAACTTATTGGTTCGCTTCTCATTACAAACCTTGGTTCATATGAGTCAGTGACCAGTAAACCCAGATCATTTTGGCTGAAATGAATTGAATACTCTCTTGAGTAAGTACTTTTTTTTTTTTAATAAGTAACCACTAAAAGGATACATTCTATATTTAATATGAAAATGTCTAGTATGAATGTAATCTGGATGTACTATTCGCTATTTTGTCATTATCATGTGACCTACCAGCATCAGCTGCATCGCTTCACTGCCATTCACAAATCCTCTCCCGTTGTTGTTTTTTTCTTTTTTGGTTCAATGAATCTGAGTTCGACTCGAAAGAGTCTAATGGATTCTTTTCACATTTCTGGTGTTCTCAGAAGCAGAACATAGTTGACATAGTTGGGTGCACTTCTATTCTGGGAAATAGAAACTACAACAAATGTATTTTTTTAGCATTCTCATTCATCCCGAATTAATTGTTCAGTTTAATTTGTGAATAAATCAGTCAGTGTGATTCGTGAATGAATAGTTCATACAAGTTTTGTAAACAGTTTTAACAGATTTATTGAAAGATTCAATTTTCAGTCAGCCAAAGGTGCTTTTAAACATGCATGAAACTTTAGATCTATAGAAAATTTTCCTGTGTCACATTCAGCTCAGAATCACTGGGTTATGAGCCCATTTGTGCTCTGAATGGGTCACATGACATATTTCCCTGGCTCTCTTGTAGTCCAGAGTGCAATGACACCAATCTTGAGGGGCCGTGGCACCATTTTCCATAAATGCCCCTTGTAATGAAGATGGCATAATTGTTGCAATTAGAGAGAGCAGCTTAGGATGGCCTTGCAGTGACCCACCTCAGCCCAGGTCCATATGGTCTGAAAAACATAATGAGTCTCTTAATGTGTTATGTATACACAATATGGACTGTAAACGGACAGGGTGCCATCAAGAAGTGACAGATAGCCCCTTGTGAAACTGTCTTGACAATTTTAGTAAGCCACTCTTCTCTTTCTCTCATGTTCTGTCTGTCACTTTCTCAACTGCAGGCACACATCGCTGCCCTGAGTCATGTTCAAAATAATGTGACAAACATGTACCTATACCGTTAAATTGTGAATCCGATTAGAAATATTACATGAACCCTATGTAAAATCTATCATTTTCCAAATATATTTTAATTAATAATAAATGGTTTGAGTAATGTTTAATGTGTTAATAATGTTTTTAAAAAAAAAAAAAAGCTTGTTTTTTGAAAAGTTGTAAAAGTCCTTACAAGGTCAAAGCTCAGAGGTGCTGTACATTGGTGAGTTTGCGACCTAAAATGTTTTTTACTTAATTTACATGTGTCATTGGTGTTAGATTGGCCTTTTGTTTGGATTTTTGAAAAAAAAATATTTGTAAAAGGCTGCAGTAAAGGCTTCTGAGAACATTTTGAAAAATTAAAACTTTTATTTTTAATTCTAACCAGCTAAGAAGATACTTTTATACTTCTTTATTTTGCTATAGCGCAGATCCATGTGACTGAGTTATGTTTTTCTTGTGAGATTGTGTTGGTTTTGACCTTTTTGGGTCATGTAGTGTAGCAGTAATACTCTGTGAAAGGAAAACATCAGCATCAAATAAGAATATGGAGAACAGATGAGGAAAATGCATTTTAAAATGTCACGACTTAACCCTACACAATAAAAAAGTGATGTATTTATGAATGCATTTATAGATGCATATGTAAAAGGGCATAATGACCTGACTTATCACAGATCATTACATTGACATACGCGGTTGGCAAGAAGCAGAGCTGTCAAGCTGTATCATGTTGGCTGCATTTGGGCTTTCATCTCATGTTTAGTATTCTTCGTGTGTGCAGTTCTTTATTAACTTGTAGAGAAAAAAATGGTGAGGATGCTGAAATTTTCTCTCTTATTCCCAGTATGGGTCTTATTGCATCGGTTCCATTATCAAGTGTTCATTCAGCACTCTAAAAGAAGCTGTTTAATATTGTCTGCATTACATGTCGACTTATCATATTGTAACCCCAAGGCATCGCCTGCGAAATTATACGTTCCTCTGAGTCAAAGTATGCCTTAAATGCAAGATTATTTCAGTCTGCACATTTCTGTACTGATTGTACAAGTTATTATACAAGAGAAGCACATTAGCAGTCCATACAAGCAAACAGCCTCTACACTATGTTCCAATTACAAACTGTTTTGCTCCCAGTATTTCCTTTCTCTTTTAGTGCATTATCGCGGCCTTTAAAACTAGTTATGGTTGCAAGATGTATTACTATTTCAAATACAAGTAATATGAATCTAATGACCAGTAATGAGAGACTGGTTTGCTATTACACAAAGGGGCCAGAGACTTGCTAATAAAGCATGCGGACTGCTTCAGGGAACGTACACTGACCAAGATGTACATTAGGGCCTTAATGTCTCTAAGGCCTGGGGCTAAATTGAAATGTAAAACCCCAAACCAAACATCATTTAGGGCTATATATCTCTTCATGATGTGCTACTATTTGTGCAGATTGGTGGTGGTTATGATGTAATTTTTTCTCTTTTAGAGCTGTGCATTCTGCAGTGGTCTTTATTATGTTTTCGTCCTAGATAAACAAATAATAAAAAAAGAGTGGGGCAAAAATCTGAGAATATTGCATGGCAACAATCTAGCCAGAGTCCAACTCATTTAAATCAATACATAGCGCAAAACCTTCGTGGTTATTTTGATTTCTCTATGTAATGTTGAATTGGTTCTGTCTGAGTGCTCACGATGGCATCTTCAGCGGAATATATGCCTTTTAAGTTATTCTCGTTTCCTTAAGATGTGTCCTTATGTGGCAGTACATGCCTTCATAATATCCCCATCGCTATTCAAGTGGCCAAAGACTAGCTCCTTATACGAGCAGCAGATTAAAACAGATTTAAGGAAGATTTAATTGATATTATTGAGTGTGTCTGATAATACTTATATCTTACAATTATATTATATATAATACTTGGAGCTGCGCAGTAATATGATGAACGTACACAATCGTTCAAAACATTCAAAAGTTTGGGGTCAGTATTTTTTATTTATTTATTTATTTTTGTGCGAAGACGCATTAAATTCACCAAAAGTGACACAGTTACACAGTTACAAATATGCATTGTTTGAACTTTCTGTTCATCAAAGAATCCAAAAAAATAAATAAACAAAAAATCCAAATCGGCACATTAGAATGATATCTGAAAGATCAAGTAACATGGGGGTTATAGGCAACACACTCCCGTATTCTGTAAAACAGGTTCAGGTCTTTTGTATGTGCCTCCTTGAATTTAAAGCTGTTTTACTCAAGATGCCTTTAAAGGATCTACTAAAGATGAGCATAATCGATGTCCATGCCATATGCGGATTGATATTAACATTTGGAAATTAAAATTGAATTAAACAGCAAAAATAACTAGGTTAGCTGTCCATCTATATGGCTGTCAGTTCATGCTGCTGGTAACACTTTCTCTGACAAGAAGAGACCGCTTTTCCTGTTTGTTCATATGATGTTCAACATAAAGCCTTGATGACTGGAGTAAGCTGCTGAAAAATTCTGCTTTGCAGCTCTAAAATAAAAAACATCTTTAAAAAAGCATCACAGCTTTTTTCGGTGTGGATTAACAACTTATGCTACAATATAGTGTGGGATAGTAGAATAATGCGCAAGTATGCAAAATGAAACACACAACTCATGCTCCATGTCCTCTCTGTTACAGTAGTATGTGTTTAATGATGGCTAGAATATTGCATTGACTAAAACATTTTATAATTACTTATGTTGTTAGATGTTAGAATGATTATGGATATCATCTGATACTTATTTTTCCTAGTATGTAGCAGAATAGCATTTCAGCTCTGAAGTTTCGCTTCAGCTTTCAGATTAGCTAATAAACTTTACCAACGCCTTGTTTATCTCTCATGACGCTGCATTTCACAAGAAACCACCGCAGACATAAAAGTGGAAAAAGGAGAGAGAAAAATGTAGGTTTGCTCTTTCCTATATAGTATGTGCCAGTTCTTTCCCTCTGTAGCAAACATGCAGTGAGGCCTGGCTGTAACCTGTAGTTCTTGTTTCCCAGGGTTAATTAAGCTGTCTGGTGCTCTGTGCCTGGATGTGTGTGGTGAAACGGCTTTAGCTTTGTGTCAACCCTGCTGTCCACATGGCCAGCCCCTGCCTCTGTGCGACTCATCGATCTTAGGGTCAGGTAGACAGAGAGAGCAAGTGAAAGAAAGAGGAGGAGGACATAGTCAGACACAAGGGAGTTCTGTTTGAAAGTGTGTGTGTGTGTGTGTGTGCACATGTTCTATGCTGCTTTGACATGGTGTCCCCAGACATGTGCACTCTTCTTTGCCCTGCAGGACAACCAATTAGTATCACACACTGCTGGATGTGAAGGAAAGCAGCAGCAATGCCATCACTGGCTTTCTGACACCTTTCATTGTCTTTGGTTCTTGCAATTTATGTTTGCAAGTGTGTACTTGGCATCCGCAAACATGTTTTATTATACTCTCTATTTTATGCTAAAATCTATGATCTTAAAAATCTTAAACTCGGTATGAAATGGTAGTTGTAATAGTCCCCCCCCCCCCCTCCCCCTACTGTGACGTATTCAAGTGAAATGGCTTCTCAAACAAGAAGAAATGTAGGAAGGGATTGGATTTTGTTCGGAATTGATTGGATTGCCGACTCGTTGTAGTTTGATATTGCTGTAATCTCATGTGAGTGACATCATCAGAGAAGCGATGTCATGGCAAGAAGGAGGAGAGGTTAATTTGATCAAAGATTGCGAGGGAATGGGATTTAAAATAACAATAACAATAATAATAATAATGTGCTCAGATAAATCATCTAACAAACACTGCAATATTCCATAAAAAATAACGGTCAATTTTGATTTCGTGGTGACTTTAACCATTTACCCTGTCTGTAAAAAGACACTGTAAAAAATTATTTTCATGATTTATCACATTTTTTTTCTTTTGTCAAATCAACTTAGATAACATAACATTTTGAGTTTCTGTTGTTTAAAACCTATTGCCTTCATTGTATTCACTCAAATTTTTAATTTCAATGTACTGAAAATTTTAATGTAACCAGGTAACTTATTTTTTTTAAGTTAAACCAACAATTCTTTTTTTTTTTTTTTTTTTTACAGTGTCATAGTCTGTGACATGTTTATTACCATAATTTCATGCACATTTTGCGTAGGCAGTTCTCTTCTATTGAGTTACGTTGTCATTGTAATTTTTTTTAATTATTATTCCAGCAGATTTTCTAGGCACAAACCTTAAAGTCTTGGCTGCGAAAAAAGCTATTTAATGTTTTAACAATTATTGGCCAGAAACTGAAATTTATACAAAATTACTTCTAAAAGCATGTGAAAACTTGTCCCGACCTGACATTAATGAAAGCACATCAGTTCCGTATGCTAGTCTGGTTAATATTAAGTATATTGCAGTTCTTGAATATAGCCTTTGTAAAAACTATAGCCCCAGTCTCCCCTATACTTGTTCAGTGGATTTTAAGAGCTCTGTACTAATTTATGCTACGAAAACAAGTGGAATAAAATCATCTGAACTCTGGTGGGTTCAATAGGCAGGAAGAAAATTAAATGGCATCGCTAAACCCGGCTTCACTTCTACTCAATTTAAAAGATCATGCTTGTTTGATAGTACAAGCAGTGCTGCTTTTGAAGCCAGCCAACATGCAGGTCAGTGTGGTGTGGTTTATTTTGCGGATTTGACCTCTTGTGATCCTTCTGAGTTTGCTCTTCTCTCCTCTCCATGTCTCCCCTCTCTAGCTCTCTCAGCCTGACCACAAGTGTCTTCTCTCATACCGCTCACAATTAAGCCATATCAACAACTTGCATCTAGCAGATCGGTGACCTTTATATCCGTCCTTGGTCTTCAGCTGAAGGAGATAAGTTGCTTTTTTATGTAGTAAAGGCCTGGCGACTTTGCCTCTAAAACCAGCACTGCTTCCGCTGTTGTAGACAGTAAACGGAGTATTTGATGTTTCATTAACAAAGCACATATATAATTACATATGCTAAGTTATGAAAGTCATTATTCCACAACTGGTCAAGTCATCATTTCAGCCATGCTAAAATACTTCATTATGTAGTACCATGATACACAATAAATGGCTTTTTATTATTATTATTTATTTATTTTATTTTCCCCATCACATCACTGTTCTTCCTTCAATAAAAATACAATTAAAAAAATGTAATAAATAAATAAATAATTTAATGAATAATAATTTATTATTTGTAAGATTGTAAGTCTTTACTGTTGTCAAGTTTGATCAGTTTAATGCATCCTTGCTCAATAAAATAATTAATTTCTTTCAAAAAAATGTCAACAACAGCAACAAAAAAGTACTGACCCCACACATTGGAACAGTAGTGTATGTTTTTACCAAAACAAGAATTTGAAGAGCAAATTGTTTCTTATCTGTATCATGTATGTATCATAAAAGACTGAGGGGTGGTTAAAAAGAAAATCGTAAATAGTCGTGCAATCTTCAGTTCCGATTGCAACGACTACATCTGTTTGTTTTATCTCAGTGGTTGTTTACAGTATCCCAAATGTTTGAGTTGAATGACAGTAGAAAGGCATATGGTTTCTCTTGCTGTACACATTAGGGAACCTTAACAAGCTTTGAGAATTATGCTGAATTATTCACCTGTGTGCCAATTACAATAATATTATTTACTTAGCACTAACTTTTCCTTTTATGTTCTGCCTTAATAACAGTGGATATTGAGTCCCTTAAGTGCTCGCTTAGGTTTGCTTAATTATGATGCCTATTATCATCCATGTATCCACCCACAGCTCATCTACTTCCTTTGCATTCTGTCTTCGCCTATGAAGGCCGCATCTCAAGGATAAACACACTCAAATACAGGCTTTCACATAAACGATTGAACATTTACTCGCTATGAATTCATTGGAGTGTGGTTACACAGTGGAGAAAATATTTATTTGAAGTTTTATGATAAAATCAATGTCGTATTTCATGCCTATTAAGACTTTAAGGTCCATCTGTGAAAAAACTGTCTGACCTCCCATGCTGGGCATCAATTTTGCTATTTTAACTGCCTCTCAGTACATCAGATCATACAAAAGGCATTAGCAAGCATTAGACTGTGTGTGGTTCACTTGTGAACCTCATAAGTTAACAGTCCTTTTTAATTTGGTCTCCAGTGGGTTGTTAAGAGCAGGGAATGACTATGAGAAACACAGAAACCCTTGGGCTATAATAATTCCCCTCTTTTTCTATTTTTCTCTCCCTCTGTCTCTTCTCATGCTCTCACCCTCCATTTACTTCTCTTCTAAGCCCTTGTTCAGCCGTGCATTAAATGTAAAATACTCTAGTTATCTTTTCCTTTTTTCCCTTTCTCTTTTTTAATTGAAGCACAATGTTTATAGTATTTAAGGTGCCAGAAACAGGTTATACAGATGAAGATTTTACATTAAAAATCCATGAAAAATAGGATTTCCATTTCTCCTCCGATTCGTCAGATGAATTTATTCAGATTAGCTTAATATATCTCTATAAGCTGCCTGCACCATAATAATCATAGGGTATGTTGCATCAGTATACCTGAGCAGATGAGAGAAAGGGGAAGAAATCAGTTTTGTATTCATGACAGTTTCTCTGCACCGAAAAATCAATCTCAATCAAAGCAGCTACAGAGTTTATCATAAATTATCATGAAAAGGGTTTCCACTGAGTAGATGCTTAATTACAATCTCATTTGAATATTTTTGCATATTAATGAGTGCCGAATGAAAATCGTTTTTGGAGTTCTTACTTGAGCCTGGGAACCCACGGTGATAATCGCAGACCTTTAAAATGTATGTGATCTTATTACCGCACCAAATCCAGCCATTTCTCTCAGCACACAGTTGCGTTATAACTTGATTAATGGACTTGTGTCTTTGACATTAATAAACTATAACTGAATTAGAAAGACTTCATTAGTTTCAGCTTGGACCACATGTTTAGCTGCATCATGAATTAAACTGCAGTGATATCTGCAGCTCGTAGCATTTTGTTTGGTTGATGAAAGTTTTCTCTGCCATTAGGAAATTCATTATCAAGGCTGTTTTGAGCAAACAGAATGCTGGTGAAATCAGTTCAAGTGATAGTTCACCTAAAAATGAAAATTCTGTTATTATTATTATAACTAATAACTATTATTTACCAATCCTCATGTCATTACAAACGAGTATGAACTTTTTTCTTCAGTGGAGCACAAAAAGATATACTAAATAAATGTGGGTAATCAAACAGTTTCGGCGACCATTGAATTCCATTGTATGAGACATTTCTCAAAATGTCTTCTGTTCCACAGAAGAAAGGAAGCGGGTTTGGAATGACATGATGGTGATAACAAAATCATTTAAAATTTAAATTTAAATTTAAAAAACAACTAAAAGTCCTTAAACAATAAACTAACAAACAGGCAAAGTTAAATAGCTGTACTGTATGTTGCTTCTTCAAGAGCAAAAGTGTAAAGGAACTCGCTCTCATTCACACATTCTGGACTTCTCGAGTCTTCAAACAAACTCTGGAGTAAAATACCACATTTCATGGCATTGTAATGCAGGTTTGTGAGGATTGTGGAGAGCGAGCTTGAAAAGTGATCCAACAGCAGAGACTAGTGGTGAGACGAGAGCCATGTGAACGTCCCTGCTTTTTCCTCAGACTCTTCGCTGTTCTTTATAGCCTTGACCTTTCCCACTGTTTGCTCAATGATCTAAGATACATTTATAACAGATTAGGCTGTAAGGCAGGAGGTCATTAGGGATAGGTCTCCTACAATATACACAGAAAGTAAACTTTCTATACTAATGAAAAACCGAGGGGTCGTAATCCCTGTATGATTTTTTTTAATGGATTGTATTGACTTGCCGTTATGTGAAGAGTTATAATTAGCATTTTAATATGTTGGGTTAAACCTCTGTGTATTCACTTTCTGTGTGTTAATTAACACATATATGCCTATAGTGGTATTTCTGTTCAATGCATAAGAAAGACGGTGTACTATATTACAACTCATTTGGAAGTAATTTTTCAGTTTAAACAAAGTTATGTTCTGTTTCTATGAACATTTCATTGCTGGGGATCTCTCTCTCTCTCTCTCTCTCTCTCTCTCTCTCTCTCTCTCTCTCTCTCTCTCTCTCTCTCTCTTTCTCTTGCTGTCGTTCAATCGCTCTTAAGCAAACACAGGAGATAAAGTAAGGCTTTAATTAGAGATGTGTCATTAAAATATCCTCTCTTTCCAGAGATGGTGGGGGTTTGCTTCTGGATGGTTGGGTGGGTATTAACAAGTTCATGGATCTTATTACTTTCTCCCTCCGTTGCATGCTGTCAGCTCCTAGGGATATGATATCCGATGGCTGGGCTCACATTTACAACAAGTTCATTACGGCACGACTGCCGTTCTTTCTGCTTGGGCCCAGCTGGTTGGAGGGGTCTGTGTTTTAATTAGTGCTGAGGGTGTGCATATTAATTACAACATGAGTGATATTTACTGTACCTAAGGAACACAGGACCGGCTAAAGACACTGGCAGCCTCAGCTAATAAAGCCAGCCATGCTAATGAGCAAAAGGAACCATAAAAATAGACGGCGGCAAAATAATTCATAAAGTTTATTGATCTCGGAGTAAAGACGTTAAGCTCCGATTAAGGGCAACAAAAGGAAAGGCATCGCACTTTATCAAATAAATAAGCCGAGTGGAGAAATGTGAGCACGGAGACAGATTGTCATTAAGTAGGTCACGTGACACTTTTCTCCTGAGAGCGAGCACATTCGTTCATGCGGTGAAAGAATAAAATAAAGGAGGGGGAAACACTGGCGTTTTATCATCAATCTGATGAACGAAATACTGGTTGTGTTTTGATTGACACAGACATTGTGATTAATCTAAATGCACAGAGGGTTGTTATAACGTTGCTCAAGTTGTTTTAAGTCTTATGCCTATTTGAAAAGTTTCATATCTGTCTATATTTGATTTGTTGGAAGTTTGACTTCAGTAGAAGCAGGTGCAGTTTTCTAAAAGGATTATCCATCCACAATTGAAAAAATATATATAATTTTTTCCTAAAGAATCTTCACCATGATCAACATGATATTGTGAGTATTGTATGTAGACTACCATTCACAACTTTGGGGACAGATTTATTTTTTTATTTTTATTTTTTTGATGGTAGTGGTGGTGGTGGTGGTGGTTTTCTTTCATAGAACATTGATAGATCCTGGTTGCTTAATTTCTATGATATGTTGATATTGAATCTAGGCTGATGAATATCTATCAGTATGGTGGCAGTGGGCCTTTTATCCCATCTGAGTGCTGTCCATGTTCAGTCGGCATCCTGTCTGTCTGTTGCTGTGTAATTATGGCCAGTCCACAGTGGGCTATGACCTCACAGTGTGCTCCAAGCCCGTTCCAAGATGGTTCCATATGTCCTTCACACAACAAGGCCTGTAATGTGGGAGGTCTGGCTCTTATCCAAGACCATCAAGGTGTCTAGACAGGTATATGTTGAGTACTCATGAAATCTGCCAACATGTGTTAATGAATGTACGGCTAAGCTGACAGCAGTTGTCTGTATCTGAATCGCGTATGATAACCCTTGACTGGCTATCAGTGTTTGTGCGTCCCCCGCTATTCACCCGGTGATCAAATCTCTGATTATTTGGGAGTGACTTCAGGATGGTTACAGTTCTATTTACGAAGCAAAATCCACCGTTCACCCAGATCGCAAGTTCGTTTGCGTGTGCGGGAAACCTAAGGGCTGATTTTATAGGTTGATAAAAGGCATCTGAAACAGATGCCATGTTAAATGGCTGCTGTGTGAGAGTGCACACTTATGCAGCGGGTGAAAGTGGGATTGCGTTGGCAGCTCTCCAAATGAAGGTTGTGCATAGCACACACCGGGGAGAGAGGGAGAGATGGCGGAAAAAGAAAAAAAAACAAGTGAGAGAGTTAGACGCTTCATCTTAAGTCATGTCTGGTATCAAGGCAAGACACTTAAAACAGCAATTTGTTTCCCTTGCATCCAATAAACAGCTCATTCCTTTTCCAATCAATCACCTGGAGCAGAAAGATTAAAAGTGGGGGAGAGGAACTCCGGGCTGCAGGTCGCTCTGGAGAGGCAGCGGTGCAAAGCAATCTGAACTATCTTCCTCGTACAGAACAATAACTGCAGATCTGGAACTGACTCCTTATCAAGAGTTTTTCCACTTTATAACTATACGGTGTAATCCACTCAACGTATGGAGTATTTGTGGTATTTGTGGGAATTCTAGAAATTTTTTTGTGTAGTAGTGAGTTTGATGGTGTGAATCTTTAAAAAAAAAACATTCAAATATCCATTGAGTCACATGATGTTATCAGATCTTCATCAAAATGTAGAGTATTAACTTGTGTTCTTGTAAATGTATTCAAGCTGCTCTTTTCCATATGCAGAACATTACAGGGATAGTACCCCCCAAAAGGAAAATCTTTTCAACATTTACTCACCTTTATGTCATTCCAAACCTGTATGACTTTTTTTATTCGGCAGAACACAAAAACGATATAATGAAGAATGTTATTAACCAACCAATCATTGACCTCCATGATGTGGACCAAAGAAAAAAAATTCTCAAAAAATGTTCTTTTGTGTTCTGTGTAAGGAATTTAAACTTCTGTCATGAAACTCTAGATGGCACAGGCTAATAGGTCCTTTAACGCAACCTGCTCATTATTACATCATAGGGCACAGCTGATTGGTTCCTGCTGTATCAGTGGCCAATGAGCTCGCTGCTCAACCTTCAAATACATGGGTAGCATTTGCCTTAGCAGTGCAGTTTGCTTTCAGAAACACTCCACCTTCCCCAGCTCCACCTGTATAGATTTGTTACAGGTCATTCAGGTATGCTATTTTGTACAGCTGCAGCATGTCTTGCTTGCTTACAGCACTGTGTCGTGTATGTATTGGCAGTAGCAAGTCCGTACTTGCTCTGCAGCAGCATCAATAAAAGCCACAGCAGAAGCATAGCAGATCTATTCTGCCAAGACCAAACATCTCACCATTGTCATACCCATTACCATGCCAAACAATCTGAGAGTTGTCATGACAGAAATAAAGTGACAGATTTGGAATGGCATGAGGATGAGTAATGATTGCAGAAATTTCATTTTTTGGATTTAACTATTCCTTTAATGGTGACAGTGAGTTCACTGTCAAAAAAGTGCCATAAAAGTCTCTTAAAAACATTCTATGCACCAACTGCACTATATTCCAAAACCTCTGAAGCCATATAATGGTTTTGTGCAAGGAAGGATATTTTAGTTGTTATTTACTAAATTTGTCCCTTCTGTTGTTGCTCTCAAATTCATGTTTGTGCATATTAAAACTGTACATCTGTGTGACATTTCGATGCAGCAGGTTTGACGTCACTGATGACAAACATCATTGGTTTTTACAGTTAATAGCAGCTCACAGTTTTGTGTGAGGGTTAATGTCTGCTTTCTACATGCATGTTATACAGCAGGTCTTATAGTGAACAACTCATTGTGTAACGCCCACATCTCAAAATCCAATCAACAACCAATGGATAGAAACAAGCCCTCGTCCTACATTTCTGATAATCCTGTACAGTCAGATATACATCGCAATTTGGAAGAAAGTATCTGTCGCTACTTCCGTTTCATCAAGACACTAAGGCTAAGAGAGAAAATATCATTAGCCGAGTTTAAAAACGCAAAGTCCCCTTCATGATAAAAAAAAGCCTTGTTTTGTGTGTGTGTGTGAATAGGAAATGCTTTGTTTGTCATGCAGAATGAGAGAGAGAGAGAGAGAGAGAGAGAGAGTGAGAACTAATGGCATCTCCTCCTCTCTCACCCTTGAACACACATTA